>JANCMC010043217.1:4190261-4465071 GCA_024363005.1 Charaxes varanes
TATATATATGTTGTTTTAAAAAATAAAAATATAAAAATGTTTTTTCCAATTTTTAACATATGAGATTAAAGATCATTCACAGGATAGGTATTGAAATGACCTTTAATCCCATATTAAAAATATATATATGTTGTTTTAAAAAATAAAAATATAAAAATGTTTTTTCCAATTTTTAACATATGAGATTAAAGATCATTTACAGGATAGGTATTCAAAGGACCTTTAATCCCATATTAAAAATATATATATATGTTTTTTTTTTTAAATAAAAATATAAAAATGTTTTTTCCAAAAGAATTAAAATGTTTTATCGTTTGCGATTTCATTGGATTTGAGTGTAGATAAAATTGAGCATCAATAGTTCAACAGTAGAAGGGAATAAAATCCGCAAGATCACTTTTTAGGGTTTCATGGTCCTACAAGGAACCCTTGTATATTATATTAATCCTTAGATTTATATTTTTCCCTTATCAGCATTATCATACTAATAAAAAAAAATTGGCAAACTTTTATTTGGGCCTTATTACGTGATATAATATAAGACTTGAACTCCTCTTACAGTATTCTGTAGTAGTTCATAAGTTTCTATATGGAATTATGCAATACAATTATGAGTTAATGTATGTTGTTTTAAGTTTTTTTACAAATTAACATTTTTCTTCCTTACAGGAACTTATAGAGGATGGTGACACAGAAGAGTTTAATGAAGCAATCAAAGGTTTTGAAATAAAGAACTATGGAGATTTGCAAGTAATTTAATGTTTTTTTTTTTTTAAATATTTGTGCGTTAAAATAAGCTATGGAAACCAAAGTAGTCTAGTTAAGAAGTCTTCGTTACTGCCTGATGAAGCACAAATCTGTCTATGAAATTTCAAAATCGGGATTTGGATAAAAACTAGATAAACACATAAAAAGAGTGAAAAACATGTGAAGATTTTCTAATGCATACTTGTCGTTGAGCTTTCATAAAATTTTACATATTGTAATGGGTTTTCTGAACTTTGGTTCACTGGGTAGATTTTTAAGATTTTTAGACACTAGCTGTTTAGCCCGCGACTTGGTCCGCGTAAAATTAGGTAATAAAAATATTACATTCAATTTTAGCATGACGATAGCCTTCCACGATAAATGGGCTATTTAACACTGAAAGTTTTTTTTTTCGAATCGGAGCAGCAGCTCCTGAGATTAGTGCGTTCAAGCAAACATACGAACAAACTCTTCAGCTTTGTATATTAAGAATCGCTTATTGATTATTTGTTAGACATTTCGGATTTTGTATCAATATGCAATGAACTCACTAAAAACGGTTATGAAACCAGCTTATACGCGGTAGAGGTAGGAGCAAGGGGTATACCAGCAAAATCCCTATACAACCTACTAAAAGACCTTTTGATAATTATATTACTTTTCTGTATACTTAAATTGCGGTTTTTCTTCAACTAAACGTTAAGGTAAGGTTAGTATAGTTTTCAATGGATGAGAAATATAGCGAAAGTACTAAGCCAAAGAATACTATGAATAAAGTGTAGAGTTTGTACAATTAGGACTCGTAAAGTGATGGCGTGTAGAGCTGAAGCTTGGCTATACATAAGATCTGATGACTTTTTAACAGTGCAGGCGTTCTTGGCAACATTTTACATGAAAATGTTTTTGGTGGGATATTGTTTTCTTCTTGTGTCGTATGGAATTCGTTTTGACGTATTCCTAAATTATAATGGTTACCTGATATTTCATGCTTTCTGTGAACAGATTTTTTCAGATTTTCTCTTAACAGATTGTAAGACGATGGCTCGAAATCCTTATTTTTAATGAAGACGAAATTAAATATCTTGCCCAAATTGTATTTATTTTGCAAATAAAGTGAGTATTACGAACTGAGAAAAGAGGAGATAGAGTTTTGATTTTATTTAGAGATTAGATTATTTTTCTTAATTAAATTCTCGTATTAATAACCATAGTTAAATGAAGATGAGAATGCTCTTTTCATAAACATTTTCCTAAAGAAGAGATTCCAGGGGTGGCAATTGGTTTAATGACAACTGTATAGGGCAGAGTCTGGAGGAGTTAATGAGTGACCGGTATTTGAGTCGATCGCTAGGTTAAGTAGCTCTCACCGCGGCTGGGTGATAGATGGGTGCCCGATTATAAGACTACTTTCCAAATATCCGACCTCCTCCGAGTTTCGGAAGGTACGTAAAACAGTGGCTCCTAATTAATATCATTGAGTGATATTAATCGTGAGAAGTTAAAAATTTTGGGGATTCTGGGTATTATGTCAGACGGCAACCGGTCATCTTAACCCCACAGTCGCATCTTAAGCAATCTAAGCGAACCTTGGTACTGGACCGAGATAACGTTAGAAACAAGAAGAATAACTTCTTATTCTCTTAATTCTTCTTAGGTCTCTTTCAAAGGTCTACTGCTCTAAGGTCTACTCCTTCTAAGGTCTACTTCTTCTAAGGTCTACTTCTTTTAAGGTCTACTCCTTCTAAGCTCTACCTTATCCAGCTCTACTACTTCTTCTGACTCTAAGTCAATATGGTATTGAGAGGCCATATCATACTATTTTTGTGCGTTTCACGCTAGAAATCCTTATCAGTAAATCATTTAAATAAACGTCCGAATTCTGTTAACTTTATAATTTGAGTAAAAACGATTCTCGGAAGAAAATTAAAATGTGTTATGAATTATTCAACTATGTGATGGCTTGTACTCACAAAGTCAATTTCAACTCGGCGCATTTTAATGAAAATACTTGCCTTTCTCTTTCTCTTATTCGCGCGTTTTTTTTTTCGCTTTGAATTCGTTTCCTTTTTCATAAAAGAGATTAAGCATTCTCCAAATGCACGAATCGTTTTACATAATAGTGACTTTTATGAACAAAAAGATATAAGTACGTTATTGTTTCTTTTATTTTATTTTATTCTTTAGTTGTAACAATAATTTTGACTTGCATTTATAGATTTAGACATTAGTCTGAAGACCTCATCCGCACGACAGTTAAAAAATCGTTGCGTCAAATCTCGGTGTTGGCGCTTTTTTAACGTGGTTGAGACGAAAACATAGCGTATATTGTATGTTTGCTTTGAAAATAGAACATTGCTCGATAAAAAGCATCGTGTTATAAAAGCGCTTCCGTTTAAACAGACACTTAGCCCTCATTCGCACGAGAGTTAAAAAAGCGTTGCGTTAAATCTCGGCGTTGGCCCTTTTTCAGCGTCGTCGATACGAAAATATACCGTAAATGCATATTTATAGCGTTGAAAATAGAACATTGCTCGACAAAAAAAGCGTCGTGTTATAAAAGTGCTACCCTATGAACAGATACTTGTGGGTCCATATTTTCTATTTGAACGTTTTTTTAACGCACGTAAAAAAACTCTTGTGCGAATGAGGGCTTAAGTATACCCACCATTTAGAACATTATATTGTACACCAAATTAGCTTTTGAAATCAGGTAGATAAAGTCTATTTTTGTAATTAATGTTAGAACGGAATGTAAGTTAATAACATTGTAACATTAATCATACCCCTATTAAAAATAAAACGTAGTTCAAATAGTAAAGAAATATATTAATATTTAGAAATATATTGAAATAGGAAGAATTTATAATATACCTCGTTGGTTCGATAATGTTCAAGTTTATTTAGTGTCCTTAGCTTTACAATTTACGGCTGCCTCGTTGGTGCAGTGGGCAGTGACCCTGCCTTCTGCTCCGGGGGTGTTGGCCAACGAGCGAATGCGAGGGAAAAAAAATTACACGAGTGCATTAGTTACTCGCTTAAACAAGGTGTGTAATGCCTTTCTGGTCGGAAAGTTGAAAACCAGCATAAGAATGGATCACCCATCTATCAGCTGGCCGTGATGAGAATTGCTTAACCTAACGACCGACTCAAATGGTTATTATGCTAATTGCTGCTGATTAAGTTATGACCTCCTTATTTAGAAGCAATAGTAAAACATATGAAAATGTGGCTTTGAATTATGAAGTTAAAGTATTGGAAAAGTTGACGATTTGCTTGTATAACCGTGTACAGTTGATAGCGCTGCATTTGTGTGCGTGCGCTGATAACGAAAATTTTCAAACACGAGTTGATAAAACAAAAAATGCCAATCCACTCTATGATCTTACATACTCGTAAATACAACACTACATGACATGAGGAGGTTGTAGCTTTTTTTAATGTTACAAGGGGCAAACGGGCAGGCAGCAGGCACCTAGTGCCTACCGACGCCCATGGACCTCTGCATGTCCATGAGTGTCGGTAGTCACTTTGGTGAACCGCCTGCTCGTTTGTCCCCTTATTTTAATTAGCCTGTTTTATTTTTTTTTACACTTGGGACTCCCAATTTCTTATTCCACGCCGAATTCGTTAGATAATTGAAACATATGCTTATCTCTATGTAATTAACTTAAATTATCTTAATCTGACGCGCCCGAGCTTTTGTAAGAGACATATAAGGATTTAAATAACCCTCCCCCCATATTAAGACTTCATATTTGGTGGGGGTACATTATAGGGTGCAAGGAACCCTCCTATATGGTTCTCTGACGCACTCGACCATTGCACAAAATCCTCTCTCGGGCTCCCCAACCATTGCAGTTATGTTGATTACAATATCTATACATATAAATAAATTGAAGTGTATGTTTGTAACGTCGATATTATTTCTTTTTATAACATATTATACACGATATATACTTTTTATAACATATTATAACTTATTATACATATTATGTACGATACCTATAACAAAAATGCAAGATAATTTTTTTTGTCTGTTATTTTCGGGAAATCTCCGAAACGTCTGGACCGATTTCGACGGGACTTCGTTGACAGATAGGTAATGTTGCAAGGAGGACTATAGGCTATTTCCGTTTTAGACAAACAATAATTAGAGCTCCGCACAAAAAATTAAAAACCTTCAAAATTTAACAAAATATAATCTCACTTAGCTTTTGTCTATCTACTATTATGATTATTAATGCAACTTGTTTTATTTGCTATTATTATGATAAGATCGTCTAAAAATCTAAGTCTGCGATGGTTAATCTCGCTACGATATGAAAAAAACACCCACAACAAACTCTATTTGTAATTTCGACACGGAATATCAATAATGTCACTTTGTTTTAAAAAAGAAATAGACTTGAAATTGTCAGAATTGGACCAAATGAGGCAAAAAAGCAGTCTGATTAAGGACCTCTTCATTTTTGAAATCGGTTAAGAATAGATCGTTGCAACGGTGCAAGCAATCGTACGATCTGAACAAGTAGCCAAACTGGTTCTTCCCAGGAATCTAGCCCTTATCCTTTTTGTTGCAGCTTCGCAAAAGGCTCTCGAGAGTCAGGACACGCAGGATATTGCCGACTACGAAACGGCGCTAGACGCAGCTGGTAAGTAGTTACATAATTATATAATAGATGGCGCTGTACAAAAAAACGGTATAAGGGATAAAATATATGCATCCATCTGCGTCACTATAATATCGCTTGGCAAAAACGTACGTTAACCCCTCGCGGAAAGTCCCTAAGACATCGTTTTTCAAACTATTTTCCAAAGCCCGGTTGTATTTAAACATTATCTATCGAGAAGTCGTAGTCGAATGGATTATAATGGTACACAAAAACTAAACGATTTTGCTTAAATCCACGAATAAATACGAGGGAATATCGGTCCAATGCAGCAACCAGAGAGTCACACAGCAGTAAAAATATCCTAAAATTTGTATTAGGTAATTTATAGGTGACGTTTTATCGGCCAATAAACACGTGTATTTCATACGGAAGAACCAAATGACCGCATTTTTATCTATATAAGTTTATTGCTAAGTTGCGTTAATTTGACAGTGATTTTCAGAAGCTATCCATAGTTCGTTGAATTGTTATGAACAAAGTAAATATTATCCATGACAAAGTATGCGTTATGTATGTGATAGTAAATATGGTTAGACAAAAATGGTGTTATTAGATTCATTACCACGATTTGCGAACGTTATAATTTTTTTACGATCTTTTTAGGGTTCCGTATCACTATAGGGAACCTTTATAGTTTTGTAGTGCATAATCATTTTATAAGTTTATATTGATCATTTTCAATTTTAAAATGACTGAGCAAAATAAAATGCCAGCTTCCATTTCCTAAAACAATATATAACAAAATATACTTTAATACACGGGGTCTTGAGAAACGAAGTTGTAGCAGAAGTTCACAATGGCACATATTGAAAACAAGAAGTGAAGTTAGAAGCAACTACAAGTATTAATATCTCATCAGATGCAGCGAGCTGCGGCGCAACTCCTGACGTGCACTTTGAGCCAGCTTTCGACTTGTTTGTCGGAGACGGCGTCGAGGCTTCGATAATTACATGTCTATAAATAGTATCTATAGTTCTACAAATTTATAGAATGCAGATTTTAATCAATGTTAATTAATGACAAGGGTCCTTGAAACCCCATCTTACTAATATTATAAACGCGAAAGTTTGTACACATGGATGTATGGATGTATGTTTGGCGCTCTTTCACGGAAAAACAACAGAATGGATTTTAATAAAACTGTACAATAATATAGCTTATACATCAAAATAACACATAGGCTATAAATTATAACGATATGGTATGACGTTTCCAAAATATAACGATAAATGTCGAGTGAGTAGGAAAAAATTCAGTCATCTGAGAGCTATTCTGGCGTGCGCTGGAAAAACCGTTGAGTTACACTGATATAGTGTAAGAAAGAAATGTTTATATTAATTAGTTCTACATAAAGCCCGCCACAGCATATATCTATCTTAAATGTTTAGGGCATTAACGCCAAAATTGTGAACTATTAATATAGCGGGAACGGAAAAGGGAAAGGCACCTCGAACGGGGACAATATTATAGGAAAATCGAATGTAGTAAATAGTATGTAACCCAACGTTTGCAGGACAACGTCTGCCGGGTCTGCTGGTTTGCAATAGAGTTAACAAACTGTTCACTTACTAATTTGGCGCAACGACCCATAATTAGTCTTTGTAGTTGTCACAACGTACTGCCGCTTCCAAAGCACCGCTCAGAACCCTACAAAGCACAGTTCAGCTACAGCATATTAGGTCCACAGAGTAACCAGAGCACAGACAAAGCTCAGCACAGAAATGTCAATATAAAGAAAGAAATAAATGAAGAATGAAAGGTAGAAAAATATAATGAAACTGTTTTTTTTTCTTATTATTCTCAACAAAGATTTTTGTGTCTGTTTGGAAATAATAAGAAATGAAGCGTGCGCATGAAGAGGCCCTAGTCCAGCAGTGGACTGATACGGGCTGATGATGATGATGATGAAGAAAAGAATGTTAAATGTTAATATTTTTTAAGGTGTATAATAACACTTTTAAATTAAACATCTCTCTCAATCCCGGCCAAAGTAGGAGCGTATTCACTAGTGTGTTTATTGTAGATGAGGCAATTAAGCTCGAATAACAACGTTGTGGTCAAACTGAGTACAAGATTATACAATTCCCTCAGGCGGCTCTTTGGCGTTAGCTTAACTAATCCCCCTTAGCGTAATTGATCATCTTACCTACGTATGTATGACCATAGCAGATAAACCAGTATAATATAATACTTAGACCGTGTGTCAAACTTAAATACATGGAGAAAGAATGAAAAATATTTTATTTCTTATAAGATAACTTATAAAACTAAAGACAATATGGACTTAAAACTAAACTGTCCATACTACCTCAGAAAAGGGTGTAGATCTCAGCTCTAGCCGTGCTGAATTTGCATGCAAAAAAGCACGACGCTGGATTTCAGCTTTAACCCAAGGCACGAGCGACGCCACAGTTTAAAGATAAGGAGATGCGTGAATATATACTGTATGTTGCACATGAGCACTGTATGTTTTTTGTTTATTGGTAATTGCTTTTTCTTTTCAGCTCTACTGCAATATTGGAAGGAATTATGGCATCCTTGAGGCGCTTCTAGATGTGAGAAACGTCAGTTTTGTAGGTGCCTCTGTAAAGATGTCGACAGAACTGCGTTTGATATAACTATATTTTATATAGATTGTGTAATTAATTAATACGCGCCCATATTTTAATCACGTTACTTTTTTCAACTACAGATTATAGAACTGGCTATTGACATCCACAGATAACAGATACTACAGTATAGACATTTATTACAGATATTATAGATACAGGATAAGGTTTTATATTGCCGGAGTCAGACATAGACTTCATTTGAATGATCATGTAGTGTGACCGGGGACTTTGTGTAGGTCCACAAAGTTTTGTAGAACTTTGACTTCAAAGACAAAAATGAACACAGGCGGATTCGGTAGTGTAGCTTTCGGGTTGCAGCATTACACCGATTTTCCCTCGTATTCATTCGCGGATTAAAGCAACATAGCTTGAAATAGATTGTTTTTCGGTATTACAGTTATAGAGTTTGCATTGAGTTCGAGTTTCGAAATTTTAGAATGGTTTCTAGGGATGACGTCAGACGACAATCGGTAATTTCAATTCACCCTACAGCCACATTCTCTGCAATCTAAGCGGATCCTGGTAGTAGAGCGGGATAACTCTAGGAAGATATACTATACGAGCTATTTTGAGTTGGAATTTGATCGCTTAGCGGTAGATGCATTGAAATCCGTACGATGCCTGATTCAGGCTCGGTACAGTACGGTTATTGTCTTGTCCACTCTTGAATATAAAGCTTAACTGATTGAATATACAGAGGTGTCGGTAACGGTATCGGCAACAGTATCACGAGTTCAATAGGTACTTCCCGAATTAAAGAATACCTGAAGAAAGTATTCACTTCAAAAAAAGGGTTTTTGACTGCAAATTTCTAGAAATTGTATAGGCTATTTAGATTTTAACAAAATAATTAGGACTTCCCAAAAAACCCTTGAAAACAAAATCACTGTAGAAGTCACGAGTAACAGGTATGTGTATATATAGATAAACAAGTCCATTATCCTTATACATAAGACTATTTTAAAAGGCACTACTTGGCTTCAATAAAATACATATCAAATTACACCCACTATCACGCCACATTGACACTAATATGTTTATTTTCACGCATTTTCACGTCACGTCACGTTCACTTCACACATACCCTATGTATATCACTATAATATACTGTTCTCATCAGAAAAATCGAAACACTTCCGTTTTTTTGATACATGTTCCTAAATATTCACATGTTTCTGGAAATCCTTACAAAACATAAACCTGCAAGGTGTTTCGATTTTTCTGATGAGAAGTACATATATGTATTTATACTAATAAATCGCTATCATAAGTGCTTAATTAAAATCAAATTATTAAAAAAAATTAAAGTGTAATTGCCAATGTGGATAACTTTGACTATCAGGGTAATATAATTAGAGCCTCAATATGAGTGGAAAGCTTATGCGTAGAAAAAGGGAGGGGTGAAATTCAGTTGCTCGGAACATTCGCCACGAAATGTGTGGTTTAAGGTGCAGAGTGATCCAACATCTTTTCACAAATCTAAAGAATCATCGGTTCCTATAGATTTTTATAACACTAGAAGGCTCGCAGATTTGGTCCGTTGTGCGTTGTATGCGGTCAAATGGAAAAGACTGGGTTTAAGGGCTAAACCAACGTTGTAAGATTATGCAATGAGCCAACTTCTCTTCGCTAACCCAAATGGTCAAGCGAAATAGTTAGCGGCCCGTAGATTCGGGCCACCAACGTTAAATGCGGTCAATTGGAAGGTTCTAACTTCCGCCTTACAAAGTTGCAAGCAATGGACCAGTATTAAGCATTTTCCGATACATGTCCTTTACTCAAAAGGTTGAATAATGTTCTATATGTTTTGCAATTTAGTGCTACTAACCATGAGCCGTCCCAATCAGAGGCAGATTTGTTTTATTGAAGCAGCAATCAATTCTTCGAGCGTACCTGATCCGATGTCGTCAACACACAAATTTAATTAGACGGTACAATGCAGCAGTTGTATTGAGATTCAAATTGGCGCTTACATTGTCGAATAGTTTGGAATCCTCTAACCTATAAGTTGTTAATCTATAGAGGTTTACAATAACGCCCGTCCCTATTTCAAATAACTTTACAAGGAGACTGGACTTGTATGAAGTAATCTTATCAGAGGCTAATAATAAAATTAGTATGATTGTTCACACTAGCATTTTTATAAAGAACAAGTGGCCCGCCCCAGCCTCGCTCGGGTATTTATTTAACATAATTAATTTTTCATACGGATCTCTAACTTTTTAAATTTCTATCGCCTATATTCGTAAGCAATAATGAAGTATTCTAATGGTGAAAGAATTTTTCGAATCGGTCGAGTACCTAGTTTCCTTTTTAGTTAGAGCCTATGAACGACGAGGCTTGCAAAGAGGTTGCCGGCCTTTAAGGAGGAGTTTCTGCCACTAGAAACTCTGAAAACAATATTATCACTTGACGTGACATCATTCTAGGCACTTCACGCCGATCTTATGTGAGAAAGAAATACTGGTACCCGGACGCGCCGAACCAATTCGGAAGCAGATCAAAATGACTGCTAGCGTGGCGCTAACTCTAATTACACAGCTGAATGCTCGTATGATTTGAGTCAGCGAGGATTTAGAGAAGCAAAATTAAAGTCTCAGTAGCACAAATTTGAAAAGGGTGTACTGAATTCCGTAAGGATTATGTTCATTTCCGACCCCGTTGAGACATAGTTGCACTTCCAAAATCAGTTTCATGTTTTTTTTTGTGGTGAAACGGGAGTATTAGTAATACCTAAAATTGTTCGTAGTGTAAAACAACTTAAAATAACATTAATTTTCCACCGCTTTCTTAATTTCCTTGAATTAAAATGTTTTTTTTTTTTTTAATTTTTTTTACTAGTAACCCACCCCAGTTTCGCTCGGACAGTATTGGTAATATAACATAGCGGGTTCCAATGATTTATTTATATTTTAATCTCATACCTATATATTATAAGTCTCCAGGTTTTACAGGCAGGCAGTTATGGAGAAGTTTAAAATAGACTCGCCTTAATTTGTTCGTTACAGAGAACTCAAAATTACTTATGAATACTTTAATTTTTACTTTTTAAGAACTGTTGTTAAAGTTGTGTCCTAAACGTTAAAAAAAAGGTAAAGTGCATTTCCCCAAACTTTATTACCCATCGAGAATAGCTTTAACATTTACTGCGATTTAATTTACGATTCCCAGGAATTGCCGCACACAGATTAAATTTTGCTTTTTTTTTTTGTAAACCGCCGATTGCGCGGGAAAGCCGCGAATTCGGATACGCGTACTGTACTCGCGGCGTACTTTTGTTTACTGAATTTTCAGTCAGAGTTCCCACACATAGAGAAGGGACCTTCGCTCGCGCATGCGTACTACTACCATAGAATATTTTATGGAAGTGCTGAGGAGGTACCATCGAATTTAATTAATTTAAGTAGAAAATTTAATAGCTGTCATAACATTTCATTCTGTCTTGTTTTCATTATTTCGCCGCCGCTAGTTGACTGATTGACACTTATAAAAGTGTTATTATTTTTTTTTAATTGAATTTGAAGCTTTAAATCTCTTGTATCATGGCACATTTTTATATAACAATATGTAAACAGAGATGATTGGTATTACGTTTTGATTTCTAAGAGATTTAGAAAAGTCTTCAACATTTTCAGTTAAAAAATAACTTTTTGTTAACTTTTTTATGTAACAAGGGGTAAGAAAAAACTAAATATGATGTCGGGGTTGGCTCGGTAAGAATGGAATAAACTAAATCCAGGCCTGATAATGATATCCCATTTGTTGGGTAGAATAAAATCAGATTGGAAGCTTTGGATTCCAGCGAGTTAATACTTTTCTTTATTACCATGAGATTTTTCCGTCGTACTGTAGATAAATATTAAGAAAAAGTTTTTTATACACTACAATAGGCCGAAGCGGGAATCGAACCAACAATCCCAGAGCGGCTGGCAAAAAGATTCTGCAACCAGCTCGAACCTGACACCTCCGAGCAAGGCAGACTATCACACCGTTATACCAGCCAGGTCGTCACATGCGCGGCAAGTTTTTACACCGATGTACATTTCCCTTTCGAGAATATGAACAGTGAAGCAACGCTATTGCTTCCTGGGTATTGTTCCACTTTCATACGTGCGCCGCAGAAAAACGCACGGAACGCCTATGAACTGTACTTACTCGCTATTCAATGCAACCTTCTATTTATCTGTATAAGTAAATATGTTAATAAGCAATGCGTTATTTACTATTACATATTAGCAGCGGTAGTTACTCTTTAAGGAACACCGAGGGCCGTTCGTTTGCTCCTTTTTATATTGGACATTATTTTATTATAAGTCAATCCCCTCCATTTATCGCAGACCTCAGCCACTTCCGACCAGTTCGTCAGGCATTTATTGGAGTTTCACGGGGCGATCGCGCCTCGTCGATCGTTGTTCACCTGGAGGTCTATAAATAGTGATCATATGTAGAAACTTCGCTAGCGTGAGTTAGATTGTATGCTTCGTTTCAGCATTTATATCGCCTCTGTTCAGCGCCATCTCGTATAGCTTTGGTGTACTTTTCCCGTTTGACATCAACGCATCTCGCGTTGTGTGTAGTTACGTATCGACGCTGCAAGCCAAAGGTTTGCCTTTTTATCACCAGTTCCCTACACCTACGGGCGCGAAGATACTTTAAAAGGTAATCTGCAATAAATTTAAAGTAAAGCATTAACCAAGCGAGTGCAACCTTTAACGATGTAAGTGAAGTGATACTGATATCGCTCGAGAGGCCGAGAAGTTAATATCTTTGAACTAATTACTTAGCGATGCATAATACTGTTGGACGCGTTTTACGAAGAATAACTGTAGGTACTTAAAAGTATTGAAAATCTCATATGAACGGTCTTAAGCAATAAATAATGTGTCTAGTCAGCTCACAAAAAATCAATTTCTATTTAAACGTTCCATTTGGTATTAAAGAGAAGATTTTATTGTAATTAACGTTTTGGTCCACTTTTTGCGCATACTGTTCCTCTCTGATTATGATAAAACTTTGCCACTTTCGCATAGGTTATACGCGCATTACTGTTAGCATAAATGAAAAGCTTTTTGCCCATTACTTTTTTTACGATTAATGAGATAATATGAGTACCAAAATAGGACGATGTTAACAAAACTATTAACTTGCAGTAGGAGAATAAAAAGGTGTTTTTATTTTTCATACAAGTGGTTTGCAGAGGCAAATATTATTGGCTTTTGAGAAATCAATCACCTCTTTTTTTCGATCTGAGATGAGGTAACAGGGGAGGCTAGAAATTCTCGTGAAATTATACAAGTGTCGGACACTCAGATGACTTAATTAATTAGTTCCGATTCAAAGTGCATTGGAAAATTTAGCGACTGTAGTATTAAGTCGAAACACGCCAGTTATAAGATGTTGAGGAGGTGGTAGCTCAATCATTGTTCGGCATTGGACTCGATCGTTAAATCAAGCAGCTCTTACCATGGCCGAATGATATAAGGGTCAACCTAAAGGCATGACCTAAATTATTTAATTGACTACTTATGTATGAGGAAGACCAGCCTAACGTAATACAGTTTTCACTAATACGGAGGTTGGTGGTTCTCTTGTCCCGTTGTTATTTTGTGACAAATAAACAAAGAAATAAAAGATTCTAACACTGGTTTTCAAATATCCGAACATCCTTCGTGATTCTGAAAGCAAGTAAACAGTGGTTCTCGATTAGTGTCACTGAGTGATATTAGTCGTAGAGATTGTAGGGTTGACGTCAGACGGCAATCGGTCATCTTAACTCCTCCTACAACCACATCCTCTGCAATTTTAGCAGGCCCTGGTATACTAGATCGGGGTAACGCTAAGTAAGAATTCCAAACAATTCCTAAAGATGTTAATGTAACTTGGATAAAGTTTAAGGAATGGAAGTCAGTATAATTTTTTTTTAAGGAATAAAAATCAGTATATATTTTTTCAAGGAATGAAAGTCAGTATAATTTTTTTTGAAGAATGTATAATATTACAAAATACGTTGTTCCAAGTTTTGAATGACTGAATTCGTCATGGTTACGTTACATCATTGTCGAAAGCCTAGAGCAGGTTTTTGGTTGCTTTTTCATTGAATTCACGAGTCACTCTTAAATGCTTTCTAAGTAATGAACATTTTTATGGACCACTAGGTTTTTATAAATTAATTTATTTCTCGTTGTTGGTGCTTTTTGTCATTTTGATTGACGGGATTTTTTCGGCGAGTAAAGTTACTTTGTATAACAGGGTTCATTTCGTTCGTTATAAATTTTGATATATCCTACGGTCAACGTTAGGACCATACTTAATCCTGCATTTTCGAGATGCAGGTGAAGACATTGATATTTATACGTACTAGATAGAGATATACGCCGCCTGATCGAAATTCGCCTACAAACCTTCTGCGTACAACGAATAACATATTGGTCTATTCATAGAAAAATAAAATTTGACTAATAATATAACATACGGTTGTCACAATTAAGCTTTGATATCATCGAAAACATGTGTGTAAATTGTTTGGCATTGGTGTGCGTGTGGCTTTATTTTAATAATTTAGTATATTAATATTGCATATTATAAAAAATATTAGCACTCCCACACCTTTCTCTATTATGAACTACAATTGTGCCAAATTTTATACTCTTCCGTCCTCGAAATTTTCGTTAGTTTTCGCTTCAATTATTAATATAAAGTAACAATATATGCTGACGCGACAGACTTTGTTTTGTCGTAATTTAGGTCGTCTCTTATTAACCAATTTTTTCAGGTCTTTTCCATTAAACGTGACACTGGCCGAATGATTTATGATATAATAATTTTACATGGTGTGTCACTCAAAATGTAACGTCATCAATTTGAAGCATTCTGAAGTATAGAACAAATCTGTTTATGCCGGCGCCAGACATAGATTAAAGTATTTGTACATTTTCGTCCTTGAAGACTACAAAGTTGTACAAAACTTTGCTCAGCTACACAAGGTCACACTACATTGTAATGAGCATTCAAATGAAGCTTTGCCTGGCGCCGGCATAGGACTTTTACTTTAAACTTTCCCGGAAATGAAGGAAATGTCACAAAAGAAACAGAATTTAAAACAGTCCAGTGGTTTTAGAGTTTTAGCGAGAGTCACGAACGATTGATTCATATGTATAGATTAGTCTGGATTAGGCAGTTAACTAAGATGGCACTCTTACCGAAATCTAAGATTTTTTGGTTATCGTTACGAAATATAATATTACAGAATATTTTATAATCATAACAAAATACATAAATATTTTGCTTAGTTTTTAATGAGCACATTTTTACGATTTAAATTTTATGCTAATCAGCGCCATCTATTTGCTAGCATACAAACTACGTCGACGCAATGCGTAGGTAGCATTGTACGACGCGGCGGTTGCCCTTTGTGCCAACCAAGTCTCATTTAGTTTAACAACTGTACAGATAGATGTATTTACTTGCCATTCTTGTTAATTTTGCTTACTGCAGAGCAACATATTGTTTGCATCATACATTATTTATTTGGGTTGGATCTCGTGATTTTTGCTTAATACAGCATCTCGCAAATAAACCTCTAAGGGGACAAATTTTTTAGGTACTGCTGATACAGCGTAAACAAAATTTCGTCATATTGCGTGCTTATAAAAAAGGAAGACGTAATTTATAAAGGTTTTTACTCTTCGCAGACCTGTATCCCTGTGACCCCTTATTTTGTTACAGTCATTATTAATTTTTATGTAGGACAAATTTTAATTAGATTTAGTTAAGAGTTTTCATGGTTACGTTTTTTTGACATGTCTCGTTAATTTAAACTGAGAAGGAGTAATTATATCTTTTCTCATCATAGTATAATATTGTATGTAGGCATCTCTATTTTTCATTTTAATTTTGATTCTCTTCCCAAAAGCATAGAATTGAAAGTTTGTATGAAAATCGAATAAAACGCGTATAAAGTCGTGAGTTGAAGCTAGTTGAATAATAAAACGTAGTTGCAAAAATTAAAACAGTTTCAATCCGAAATATATAATTTAATAATAATATTACATGAATGAAAAACTACTAATGTCTTACTACACAGCAAACAGAATATTTAAAGACTTCCGTAGAGAGTAATATTGAAATATTAAGCTGTTTTAATTTATTTTTGGCCAGAAAATAAAGTTGCAATTGGATTGACTAAATTGCTTCGTCTTTACATAAACTATTTAGAATCCTAAAATAATATTATTAAAGAAATTTGTTGGTTTTTAAACGTACATTTTAATTAGTGTAGCCGTTATTCAACACGCTCAACAGATGGCGTTAATAGTACACAGTTATAAAATTTTCAAAATTCGAACTTATAATTCCCTTATTACTTCAATACAATTTCTTGTCGTCAGATTATATATAAATACAATAGCTTTTCACAAAAGAGCTTAACCCAGTTCTCTCTCCGTCCCTTTCCCTCCGATCGTACGTGTCCTATCTTAATGAGTATCGTAAATTATGTCTTTAATCTAGACTAATCTCTTCGTTTTAACAGTACTTATGTCTGACTGGCGTGCTTAAAGAACTTTTAATTTCAGCAAAATCTCCGCCAAATTATCTTATCGGTTTAAAGTATTGCTTTGTAATTTAATGTTTAACATTTGCACTTTCTGGAGGCTTTTATTTTTAATGTATTGGAAGCCTCGATGGCTCAATGGCATGGCTTAGAGTATTGGTTTCAAATTTGAATTCAGGTTAAACCTGAATAAAAAGTTTATTTGGTGCATGCCTTAAAGTAGTTCTAAAGTTAGAAAAAAATTGGATTGGGAATAATGATGGATGTAGGAAAGAAGTAAGCAAAGCTGAAGTGAGAAAGAGTTGGGCATGTGGCGCAAATGAACTCTCAAAGGTGGGCCAATATCGCGACAAACTGGATGCCTAGCAATGACCGCGGATGAACTGGCAGGGTGAGGAAGAGGTGGGGCGATGATTCGGATGCCTTTGCGGGGAAGTTGTGGATGTCGTTGGAACAAGAAAGAGGATAGTGAACCAAGAAGGAGACCTTTGCCTGAACAATAGGCTAATTAAAATTAAATGGATTATTTTTTATTACCAACAAATTGGTGGTAGTTTTAGTAAAGCGCAGTGTCTAAAAGATAAATGGGTTAGTCACAATCCTTGATGCACATAAATTTATAACTAATAAAAAGGAAATTATACACAACCTAGGATAATGTAGTCCTAGGTATAATATTGAGGAAGTCCTACATTAATCAGTAGACGGCATTTAAGTTGATCGCTAGGTTAAGCAGTTCTTGCCACGACGATGGGTGATAGATGAGCAAATCATTCTAGCTCTGGTTTTTTCAAATAACCAACCTCCGGACCCGAAGACACGTGAAACGATTTATTTCACTAAGTGATTTTAGTGCTGAGAGTGTAGATATTATGAGGGTTAAGGGGGTGACGTCAGACGGTAGTCGATCAAATTCAAATTCAAATTCAAATGATATTTTATTCAAGTAGACTTTTACAAGCTGTTTTACATCAGATAAACAAAACCATTTATACAATCGGGCGTTGCTTTAGAAGAATCTAAGACAAGCAGGTAATTTTTTTTTAAATTAATTACTTACGTGAAAAGGTAGGATGGTTCGAAAGTTTTAATCCTTTCATCAGAAATTGAATTGCTTTAAACGTATCAAAGTGCCATTTCAAACGAGAATTCTAATTTCTCAAAGGCCAGCGACGCGACTGCGAATTGTATGCATGATAAGTCCACGAGAAGAAACTCGTTTTTAATTCCTGTTGAAATTTTCAATATCGAAGTTTGAGTGAAAACGTACCTCCGCAAGTTTTCTTTAAGATATTTCTTAAAGAAAAAGCTATATCCGAGTTTAAAATAACTTTCACCGGGAATTAAACCTTATTACCAGCGGCAAGGAGCAATGTTATGTGTGCGCAAAGCGGTGTAGAGCAACTGGTTGGACATAGAGCAAACAATAATATGTAGAGTGGGCAGTTATGCATAGTAATATTGCTAATATTTAGAAATGGCAGTAAGGAATAGTAACCAGTGACGTTGCTATAGGGTGACCAGTCAGCAAAGAGCCACGGGCCCCCAGCTCATATAGGGCCCCCCTGTCAGAAGAACCTATCAGGACGATCCTATCGGCTATTATTACAACTTTTGATAAGATTTATAAAAATATTTTTCTATCTTCTCATAAATTGTCACGGCCCTCTATCGCTATAGTTCCGACACTTATAGTTAAATTTACGACAATATATAGAGATGGCAGTTAGGCATAGTAACATTTACTATAATATGTAGAGATGGCAGTTAGGCATAGTATCCTTTACGATAACATGTAGAGCTGAGATATAGTAAACTTTACGTGATGTCACTATGAATACCGCAATATAATTCCCAGTTTCCAAACATATTATCGAAGGCCGGTAACGCATATGCAAGCCTACTGGTAGACAAGTTGTAAAAAGCAGCATACTCCTCTCTGAAAAAGTGGTTAAAACTAATATCACTTAAGTGCTATGTCACCCTAACTGCGAAAGTCTTGAATAGGCTAATCGGCTTTGAAAGTTGCAAATAAGCACGGTCATTAACTGTACCAGAATTAAGTAACGCTAATAGTAAATTAAAAGTATTTGATACTCTGTTACTGTAATCTTACTCTAACAGTAACATTACTAAGTCCTGTGAATTACTCGGTGGGGACACTCAAAGTTTGACAAAGGAGACTTGTTCAACAAATATAAGCTCATCTAAAACTACGTCGCGAAACCAAACAACTACGAAATTGCATTAAAAGTTACAAACTAAATTCGACTCTACATAACTTAGTAGGCGTGTCTGGTGTAATTTAATTTTTATTCTATGCACGCCGGGCCGAGCCTCCGTCCAGAGGCGGCGAACGCGGCAGAACACAACACAACTGCATGGCGTCTTGACCTTAGCGGACGTCCCTCCTCTTTGTTTTACACCTCTTTCGTTTCCGCACACAAACAATAGACCATAGACTACAAACAAAAAAAAAAATAAACTTGAACTTTAAACCAAAAAGTTTTTATATAATTTAACAAAGGTGCTCCTACTGCCTTCTATGTGTGTTTCGTAGTGTATTTTTAATGTGCTTGTGTCAGTGTGAAAGTTTGAAAGTTTCGAGATGAACGGTGTGTTCGTGGATTCTGAACGAAGCGCGGAAAAGGCGGGAAACGTTGACAGGTGAGTCGGATACGTTTATAAATAAAAAAAAAACTTTTGCGGCGATAACAATAAGTGCATTTTTAAATAAAATATATTGACTTTTTTTTAATCTTTTAATGCGTTTTAAAGTATTTTTAATCGACTTTTTAAAAAGGAGGCGGTTCTCAATTTCACTGTATGTTTATTGATTTAGTATGTACGTTGACCGATTGCTCCGTAATTAGTAAACCGATTTCGTTTTTTTTTGGTACATCATATTTCAGAGGTGGTCCCGTATAAATTTTACCCGTATCTAAGAGAAATCAAAAAAGTCTAAAAATTTATACACATATACATCTATTATGTTTTCGTTTACACCGAAACCTCACCTGTCATCCAAACAGTGCATTTAGTTGGCCTACCCATATGATATATAGACCAAATACATCTACTTTCCACTAAAAAATTTAAAACAAATTATTTTTGAATAGTAAAAAGAAAAGCGCATTCAAAAAACACCAAGGAACTAAAAAGCACAAAATAATTAGCACGTTCATACGATTACTTAGTAGACCCCTACACACACACACACACACACACACATCGTATAAGCCAATGGATTTTATTAATATCCAACTGTTTACTTAGCCATCACTCTAGTAGGTACACTTTAAACACGTCTAACTACCTTAGATATTAAAATGTGTACTAAATACAATGCTAGGTTCAGTTAAATCCTATACTTTAGTTGTTGAAAAAATTGAAGGCAACGAGAAAAGAGATACTTGCCAAGAAGTTTGATCGTCTTTTATAATCACAGTTACTAAAATCGATTTGAACTAATTTAATAGTTTCGTAAGTCAAACTAAACAACATTCTTAATCCACGTGAAAGTAAATAACACGTGTATAGAAAAAAATTGAAAGCAATAAGACAAGAGATACTTTCCAAGATGTTCAATCCCCTTTTATGATCACAGTTACTAAAATCGATTTGAACTAATTCTATAGATTCGTAAGTCAAACTGAACAACACTTTTAGTCCACGTGATGGTAACTAACACGTCTATAGAAAAAATATGAAAGCAATCAGACTAGAGGTACTTGCCAAGATGTTTAATTCACTTGTATGATCACAGTTACTAAATTGGATATGAACTAATTTGATAGTTTCGTAAGTCAAACTAAACAACATTTTTAGTCCACGTGATGGTAAATAACACGTCTAACTGCCTTAACTCTTAAAATGTGAACTAAATACGAAGCTATGTTCAGTTAAAGTTGCAGCACTGAAGCGTTATCCAACCGCATCCAGGTCGAACGTAATAGTATAACAACCTACATGGCCGATTAGGATCGACAGCCTTACGTAAGTTTCGGATATATCAGGTGTATCAAGTTTTAGGTAATCTCGCTCTTTCATACTGGGAAATTCAGCAGCAATTTATTATAAGTTATTGGCGAAAGTTTGCTTCTTATTATGCTGTAACTGGCTTATGCCAGTAACTTCGTCTGAGTTGTTATTAACCTTCAGATCAAACAATCAAATATTTCGTTTTCTGTTGGTCTACAGTTGAATTGGGCCATACACATCAAATCGGCGTAAAGTGGCGGCGTTTCGCTCGGTTTGTGAGAGCTCCCGGTGGCCTAAACTCCTTTTCAAAGACCGGCAACTCTGCGAGCCTTCTTGTAGTGCGGATGTCGATGGGCGCGGTAGTCACAAGGTGGTTGCACAAAATAACTGCTCATTTGCCCCTTATAATATTAAAAAAAACCTAATCTGGAACGGCTTACAATGTAGTATAAAAGACTTATGAATATATTTTATATTCATTCATATGTGTAGTTCCGCTTAGCAAATTCGAAAATTCATATAAAATAACTCACATGTCGAATATTAAATACGTTTGGATATAATTAACTTAAAAAATGTTATTGTTTGTTCTGATATAATTTAAAATTTTAGAAACTCCAAGAACAGTTAATCGTGCTGTTCGAATATACTAGAACAATGAAGTACATATATTTGATTACGCTTTTAAAAATAAGTAACATTGACACATAATCTGTTGTTTTCGAAAGCTTGCCACAAATTCACAAAACTTTAACGAACTTTATTTATTGTTAGATAACTAATAACAACAATTGTTTAAGCCGAAATATTTCTCAAAAACACGTCCGTTTCCTATAATTAACGGTGTCGATAAATAAGTTAGCTTATCGCTCTCTAGACTTTCATTATAGTTCCGTTTTTGATCCATTGCAGATAAAAATTTGGATTGATTATCAACATAGATATTCTTTTATGAAGTTAGTAGTCAATTGCAATTGTGACATTTTAAAAATAGCTCAATTATGGAAAGTCAACTCTAACTCAACTCCCATATTCACGTACACGTTTTAATGACAAGTCCCCTATTAGTCCTTTATTAGTAATAGTTGATTCTTATTATAAAGTTGGACCTCAGTCGATGAAACATATATCACAAGATAGGGATAAAACTCTTGATTATCATATAAAAATGTTTCCACTGTAGGTAAAAAGGAAAAGTTATAATTATTAAAAATAATATTACGATATTGCAAATTTTAAACGAAATTACCGAAAATATCCAAAATTTTTAAGGAAGAAAAAGCATTAGCTCGTAGCTTTTATAATTCGTTTAATACAGAACTAGGAATACATGCAAAATAATGAAAATCGTTTATTATAAATTAAGTTTTTAATTTTATTATTAATTATTCGCCAAACGATCAGCTGTGTAGTAATGGCGTCGGGCATAAGCAGTACCGCAACATAATGACAGCGGCATTGGAAGTGAATTTTGTAATAGAGTTTTTAGTTAATTATAACTTTTCCTATTTACGTACAGCAGGAACATCTTGATACGATAATCAGGGGATTTTTCCCTACCGATTGATATATGTTTCATCTTTTTTTTTTATGTTACAAGGGGGCAGACGAGCAGACAGCAGGCACCGAAGTGCTTACCGACGCCCATGGACATCTGCGCAGCTTGTCCCATGGTGAAGCCCCCCCCCACCCCTGTGACGTGCCGTCGCATAACGAAAACCGCAATTTCTTTTGACTACTTTATGTAGTATGTAAATAAAAGACAAAAACATTAAATTTTGACATGTGACGTCACAAAGCTTTTGACCTCTGCCCGTTGTCTCATTGGTTTAGGGCATTACCAAATATCTTCCCCCCCCCTCTTAAACGTGTGACGTCATTTATTGATGGTCTCTAATTTAACTTGTGTTTTTGTTATTTTTAAGCCTCAAACTGTGAATCAGGCCATTTTTGTTAGTTAACTCCCAATGAAATAGTATCATAGCTGTTTTTGCCGACAAGGAAGTAATGTAAAGCATTGAATTTTTACAATCATGTATGTAAACCATTATACATATTGAAATGTGTAAATGATATAATTATATATATTTTCTGCGCCTAATTATTATATTAATATTCTTCACTTTAACTGTCAAATGATTTTATTTATACCGGTTAAGTTTTCTGTTAAATATCAACAGATAAAACATAATGGATGTTGTTTTATTTCCCCGCAGCTTAATATTATGATTGGTGATTATAAACCGTATCATAATTCGACGTTGTAATGAAACTAACCTCAATTCAAATTCAAATTCAATTACAATCTTTAATCAATTACATTCAATTAATTATTTTTATACAACACTAGTAAGTTAGGAATTTTTTTAAAATATAATTGCAATTTTCCGTTGAAGCTTCGGAATGTCCAATCATAGAGTTGTCGTGTCAGTCAATTCGGACCAGCCCAGCGACTAGAAAAATCCGTTGTTTTCTTCGAATTTCAACCTCTATCTCATAGAGGTTGAAAATTTTCCGCCTTTTCACGACGAAAAGTAGCTTTTTAAAAAGTTTTTAGTTCATCTCCAAGGTGCAATTTATCTATATCAAAATTGGTTCCGCGGTTTAGGCGTGAAATCGTAACAGCAGAGTTACTTTCACATTTATAATATTAGTAAGGATTTGCATAAAAGGATAGCATTTGTAAGGAAATAAGACGCAACACAAGTAACAAGGAATAGAGTGCGGTCATTATAAAAATGCACGCCCCTCGAAACTGCTAAAATTGCAGAACCGTTTGCGTGATCCTTGCACACGCGTACAAGCAAGTGGTTCAATTAATATTTATTTTCACACTTTATAATAATGGAATTTAGTAGGGAGGCGTGCATTTTTAGACCACGCGCTATACCGTAGGAAATAACATTAAACACTTGTTGCGAGCTCCTGTGTGAATAGAGAGCGGGTACTGCGAGTCGAGTGGAGAGAACCAGCAGAATAACCTGATCTGATCCTGAATTTGTCGATAAAATACTTGAAACCTGATAGAAATTTATTAACCTTTATCTTGCATTAAATAAACCATTGATGGATGTAGGCTGAATCGAATTTGACCTTAACCCGTAGCCCGATTCAAAATGGCCGACGTTTGCAATATCGTTAATTTATTCCTACTGAATACTTCAGCTGATAAGTATTTGAATAATGCCAAAGCTTAATTAATGCAGTTATCGGATACAGATTTTGAATAATTTACAATGTATACAAATAAATTAAAGTGTGTTTGTAACGTCGACATGAAACGGTTTTGCTAAACGCACATGATGTTTTATTTTAATTATATATGTCTAATGCATATTTTATAAAAAATATTAGCATTCGCACATCCTCCTCTTAAAAATTGTGCCCATAGTCCTCTGTTCACGCAATTTTCGTAAAATGATACAGAAAGTTTTCTCTTCATTTATTAATATATAGAATAGATGCAATCGACTATATATAATTCTGTCTCTGAGACGGTTTGACCTATTATGAGGCTACTTATTCTCTGGCATGGTTCACCTGACTACTGACTGACCCACATAAACAACTGCAGTACCAGAAGGCTAGCACATTCTTTCCCGGTCTTTATTTAAGAAATAAATATCATATAATTCGGAAACTAAGTCCAAAGAACTAAGCGTGGCTGGAAGTTCCTAGAAAATTGTTGCGGATTTAATAAAAATATGGACGTTTACAGGCTGAAAATAAAATAATATATCTTCTTAGATATTTGGCAGCGTAAAGTAATTTTGCAGTAGCAAACATCTTATTTGCCTCGATGGGCCATACTTTGCCCGCACTTAACAGCCCCTGGGGTGTCGTAAACACGCAAACGACTCGATGGGTCGCCCTTACTGGGTTGGAATATTAAATAAGAAGTCTCTGGTCGCGTGACATACTTATTTTTAATATTTCTATATGACGTTTTATGTAGCTAATCGTAACATTTGATACTAAAGAAATAACTACAGGAGAAGTTAGCAGGCAGCAGGCACCGAAGTGCCTACCGGCGCCCATGGACATCTGCACGACCAAAAGGCCAGCAGATGCGCTACTTTGAGAATATTCTAATATCATTAATCTTTAGTTAGGCGACAGGTACCCACAAATATACACCTGTACATTGGCAAATTTAAGAATAATTAAGTCTTGATTAACATGTCATTTATTATCTCGCATACTAAACTATTGCACAGCATTTTAAGAATCATACAATATGTCATCAATTATTATTAATTAAAAAATAAATCTTTACCTTAATTAATAATTTATATTTAAGTATGTATGTATGCATTAGTCTTGATTATTAATCACTATTAAAAATCCTTAAAATTTAATCGGACCATTTTTGAGATCATTATATTTAATTTATTAAAAATATATTATGAGACTTCCTTCTTTCCTTCTAGCGTACTAAACTGTTTATTTTTTATTAACAATTACTCATTATATAAAATAAACTGTAAAGGCTACATATTGTAATTTTGAATTCTACACTCGAAAATCTAAGTCACAGAAAATACTAAAATACCGCATTACACAAATATCTTATGAACAGTTATTTACATCGCATTTCTGTCAAACGTAATATGTGGAAATATAGCATAACTTTGTCCGGTATTCGGTGAATACCACGAATATAAGATATCAGGATTGCAAACATTCTCCTGACGCGCAGTTCTCGGTACAATCATGTTTGAATATTTGGTTACAGCCCTATTACGAGTGTACCAGAGAATAGAGATATTGTATTTGTCTATGCCTATTTATTAAAAATTTTAAATGGTAAATTCTTTCTTAAAGTTTTAAGGCAATATTCTAGATTTTTTTTTATACGTTGCAGTTGGAAGCAAGAGGCTTCCTTTTTCGGCCGTCATGCCCCAAACAAGCAAGCCCTTGCTGTTCTACATCTCTTGATTATATAATAGAATATAAACGCATAGGTTTGGAAGCCAAATGTCAGTTACATTTTTTCTCCCTTTTTCATTTTTATTTCCTGCTTGTCATGTATCATTAGATCAACTGCCTTACTCTATTGTGAATTAAAGAACTTTTTGATAGTCGTCCATCAGGGTTGAGATTTGAGCAGTGTAGCTGGAGGATTTGAGACCGTCCTTTAACCATTGAGCGAGACTTTAAATATTAAAAATAATAAGCCTAATAAAGGCAACTATATATTTTAAGAGACCACTTGGGAGTTGTTATTCGTAGGCGATATACTCAGGTAAATATTAGACTCCCTACTGTATAAACGGCAATTTACGTCTATGATAGCTACCATTAAGGATGTTTCGGTGTAGTTTTGTATGTAAATTTGGGTACTAGGGTAACATAATCACAAATGGGCTTGATAAGCCATTCCGACGTAATAGGGATCGGAAGGTGAGATAGTTATGATAGCTATTTCCTCAGTTTAAACGTTATTATAGTAATGTACCCAACCACTCCTAAGCTAAACTCCTTTTTTGTGTTTAATTGATTAATATCGGTGAATGTTTACTATAAGCTCGAATTTTCAGACAATCTCTTTTGGATTCATAATTAATGACTCATGCTATATAATATACTGATAGTGACTATCGAATAGTAATAATATCAAGTGCAAATTTTTAAGCGGCGGATAAACCAATTCCTCATAAGTTGCTGTAGGTGTCCATGGGCGACGGTGATCACTTAAGTGGCAAGTTGGTTCGTTTGCCCGCTTAACCCATAAAAAATTGAAAAGTGGTACAAAAAATTATTCAAATTAACCCAGTTGGGTTACACTTTAACCGGGAGAAAATTCCTGGCGCAAATTGTATTCCTGCAATGTTTAGGGGAGGACATTAATAATATAAATTTAAACTCTCGACCAAATTCCGAAAGTTAGCCGCCATATTGAATTCATGGTGAGTTCTTTTTCGTGCAACATCTTAATTTTTTTTTTTACAAAAATGTTAAGAACCATATTTGTTGCAAATTTAATTCTCGACCTCTTTGGTGCTAACAGTTATTATCGTAAGATTGATATTTTCAAAAATAATCGCGAAAATTATTTCAAAGTTATTATTGTTTTATCGCGATTACTATAAACTTTAGTACTAAAACTTACATAGCCAGTATTGTAGATAATTAAATTTTCTATAACTTTGATCTCTATGTCCTTTCTGCGCCACCGCTGGGGTAGAGCTCCAGGCGGTTTTTTTCGTTTTAGCCCTAGTAGGCCTAATTTACGTTGCATATTCCACCACATCTTTGTCCTAGAATCCCATTCGTTCCTGTAACTTTTAAGGATTTTTTCAAAGGTATTCCTCGTTTTTTATTCTATTTGGAAAGCATTAAGGTAGAATTTTAGTAAGGCTGGAGACCAGTCGTATATTAAGGTACGCCATCTTAATGCCGGCAGGATACAGAATTCACCCATAGTCAGCCATTCGCTTTGTGTTTCCAGGTCCATTGCGTGAAGCTTGTAAAGCCTATTCCCCAACAAAAAACGGAAACCACAAAATAAAATAATCCGTCATGATAGCTAAAACACCAGCAGAGCGTATGACAATACTATATAATATTAGAAGTGCATTCCAATAAGCGGAACATTTTTTCTGAATGCGGAAAATAGCCCGCGAAGAAGAAGAAGAAGCGGAACATTTAACATTTTCACAACATTTTAAACTGCTCATTCAGATATTTGACATAGGACGACTGCAATTGTTAGAGTTGTGGAGAAACCATCGAGGTGACGCTTAGTGAAAGACATTGTTAAGAAAACTGACAGCATGACAATGTTGAATGTTTTGGAGCAGATTTTAATCCATTAATGTATAATGTTTTTTTGCTTAAAAACATTTATTTCTGCAGAAATATTAATTTTATTGTACCTACTTAAGAATATTATAAATACTACTTTTCTAAATTTCTTGTCATGCCTTTTGATATTTTTTCCATCGTTTAGATTATACTTTAACACAGACATAGTAAAATGTAAACATGTGTGTGTAAAGTGGTGTTTAGCATTTGTGAGCGTGAGATTCCATTTTAATAATTTAATGTATTTATACAGCATATTTTATAAAAACATTAGCATTTGAACACTTTTCCTCTGTATAAACTATAATTGTGCCAAATATCATACACCTCTTTTAACGCAAACTTTGTAAAATTGTCCTGAAGTTTTACCTTCACCTATTAATATATAGAATAGTTACCTATATACATCACAATGGTCCAGACCAAAACAACTCTTCTTCCAACAGCACCGTCAATGTTCCAAAACCAGAACGGTATAAATGTAGCGTAAAATATTTCGTCACCAAGCGCAGTTCCTATCACGAAAAGATACCACCAGAATTTATTGTTAATCAGGCAAACTAACTCTTCTTGATTGTCCCCAGAAGTGTCTGTGTCACAAGAAGAATGAGAAGTACCGGATATATCACTTGGTATTCGTTTATGTTGCCTGAGATCATCTTCTCGGTCATGCCTCTCCGAGTAGACAACACTCGTGTCTACCGCAACACTAGTTTTTTTGTAAATTACACCGAAAAAATTCTGCACTTTAACCACTAAGAGTGGATCTTTTAAGTATTCTATTATATTATCCCACATTTTTAACTTAAGCAAGTTATTTCAAAATAAATTTTAGTTGTTGTACATGATAAAATTGCATGTGATTCTCTACGAGAACTTATGCATATTCGTTCTCAAGGTCTTTGCTTAAACGTAAGTGATCTAATAGAATCGTATATATACTTTGTCCGCCTAATTTAATAGGTAACAACTTAAAAATTTGAAATTAGTCACATATCACAATCACAATTCACAAAAGACAAGAGTACATTTTTTTATGATCAGAGATCACTTGACACTTACTAGAACTCAGATTACGATGAAGATTAGAATGTAAGGAGGTCCATCTCAATGTATTAAAGAGTCTATCGAAAACCGCGAATAAGGTTGGCGCTACATTAGAATGAGGAAAAATTTTTAAAGAATATTATTGGTCAATTCATTCCTACATTCATACAACATCGCACCGTTCTGTACACTATTGGTCAATTTATTCAACACCAGCCCCATTTCTCTGAATCTTCGACCGATAATCTGCTTAAACTTAAACCTATTTCATGACTTTGACTGCTACGTTGGCGCAGTAGCAGTGATGCTGCCTTCCACTTCGGGGCAGTGTGTTCGATTCTCGCCTCGAGTCTTAGGTTTATTATCTATGTGTATTTAAAAAATAAAAATAATAATTGTGTATACAGACACCGATATTAAAGGTATTAAGTACTAAAAACTTAGGAATAGACACCCACATAGAATGTGTTATATAATCTTATATATTTGTTTGTGTTTCATTTAATATACAGACTTAAGTATATGTAGGTATAAAATAAAATATAATTATAAAGTGATCTTTATTAATTACCACAAGTAGCACTGAAATATATGCAGTCACTCTGTCACAGCGCTAGGAGTGTGGATGGCCGTTAGTTGAGTTCTCTACGTCTGTTTACACAAATGATTATGAAATTCTAAAGTGGTTACAACATCATCATTACATACATGCATTTAATTCAAGTATAATTTAAGTTTCATATAATTTTAACGGTTACTACAAGTATGTCTAGAAGTAACTGCTTAAATCTATTAGACAAGGCATTTAATAGCCTAGTAGAGTCAAGCATCGAACCAAGTAGCTTAAATATTCTAGGCTGTATTTCCACAACTATCGAGATATAGCGCGTTCAGTCTATAAATGCACCCCCCTCGAAATCACTAAAACTCTGCTGAAACAATCGCGCGACTTATCCTTGCAGTGCATGGTTGAGTAGTTGAAAGACCAATAAAATCACTACACACGCTTAATATTTACTTTGACACATGAAAATAATCGATTTTAGTTTAGGGGCGTGCATTTTTAGACTGCACGCACTTTGTAACTACATAAAAAAACTTACCAATTCCACGTATAATCATTCACGAAGACGTGCAAGTATTGCACGCACCTTATATCAAGCGAGGCATGCGTTTACGGACCGATAATTCAAAAATAACCATTACTCGCCGTAAACAGACAATTATTAATTATAAGTAACCTTAACGCGCGACTTCGTCTAGATTTAATTTGTAGAGCCCGCCACATCGCGAGTGGAATGGTTACACCAAAGTAAACTACATGGCGCTGTAGGGACGGTACACGAACGCGGTGCAACAAACGCTGGAAATCACCATACAAATTAACTCACGCTAGTCAAGTTTTTTCATACAATTTATAACTATGTTGACACTTCCGAACAACTGTCGGCGACCCGCGGCCGCCCTAGAAAAACTACAACTAATCCTGACTGAAGGTCTTCCTTTCTTCCTTTGAAGCCGTTGAACCTATCGACCTTCAGTCCCGCCTCATCATGCCTCATCCCTCTCATCCCTCGTCGAAAACCTTCCACCTTGGTGTACCTTACCACAAATATAAATTAAAACCAGTTTGTGCACAAATCTGAGGTATTTACTTTGTTAGAGAAATATAAGTGATCGAATCTGTGTTATGTATATGTACGCTTCAATAGCTCAACGGTACAAGTGATGGCAATCCGCAAGGTACTCGATTCAAACCCCGAATGAACGACGGATGAACCCCATTGGAGTCAAATTAGCACAAGCTTTTAAGCTTAATTGGATGGGTAAGAGGCAATCTAAATTAAGTCACACCTTAAAGGAGAGAGGGTACCACCATATTGCGACAACGGGCAGGAGGAAGGTCAAAAGCTTTGTGACAAATCAATTTTTTTTTCTTTTACTAACATATTATAAAAATATTTAAAAGGAACTGCGATTTTCTTGATTATGTGACACCACACCAAGGGGAAGAGGGCTTCGAAACCGTGACAACATGTGATAAAGATAGGGAGAGGAGTTAAGCAATCGTTATATTTATGTCGTCTTCGTTTATCGTCGTTATCGTCCGCGTAAAATATTTAACCTATAGCCTTCCTTGGTAAATGAGCTATGAAAGAATTTTTCAAATCGGGCCAGTAGTTCCTGACATTACCGTGTTCAAGCAATCAAACAAACTACAGTTTTATATACTATAGATATGTATATAATCTATATATACATATCTATAAGATATATATGATAATCTGGAATATTACCTAAAAAGTCTTCCTAAAATGCTATAAAAGAATGTTCTAGTTTTCGCATGCATTAAGTCAAATATTCGTATTTTGACGTAACAATCCGACGCTTCAATTTATTTACTCGTATGTAGAATTGTTGCAGGCCGTAAGGCTTACAAAGTTCCGACAAATTTTCACGTATCTTTTAATTACCGAAGCGAAACAAAAAAGATAAAAGATAAAGCCAAGTTTAAACGAAGCCAGTGCTGGCTGCCAGTTGCACTGTCCGCCAGCGCTGGTTTACTATACCACTTCTTTCTTTTTATTACCAGGTCCTTGTATTAACGGCTTTAAACTTGTTTATTTTATTTGGGCACAAACAGAATACATAAGTTATTTCAAACTACGATATAAAATTATACAATACTCTAATTACGTTTCCACTTAAAAATACACATAGATAAGTTAGCGAACGTTAATAACTAAGTTAAAGATTATAACCATGAAAAAAAAACATTAACACGAGTGAGCTAAAATCTAAACAGACAATTAAATTAGTAGTTTCATACAAACAGTTCAGTATGTAATAGTTTTTTAAATTCAAGACACGTTGCGTTAAAAATATCGGTATCTAAAATGTTATCGTTGTAATTTCGACATACTCTATAAATTAGTGAATTTTATACATAATTACTTGTTAATAAAGAGATATTAGACTTTATAGAATACTTCAAGACAAGCCAGCGCTGGCTGCCAGCATCGCACTGCCAACCCCCGCGCCAGTGTGACGACGCGTGTAAACGCATCAAGCCAGCCGCTGGCGGAAGTCCAAAGAATGTTTATCCTATTGTTTTTGGTAAGATATTCCGCGATGGCTAGAATCAAAAGCACAAATCAGCGAAGTTTCCAAGTGTAGAAAAAAACTTAACAACATAAAATGAAATCAAAAATAACACATTCTTTAAAACAGGAAATTTGTCAAAAAATAAATCAATATCTAGACACCTTTTAGTGTAATTATGACACTCGATTAATAAACATATAACTATTGTATTTAGATTTATAAAAGGGAACAGAAAACTAGGTAGCATATAACCTAACTCCGAGTCGAGGACACATTAACTTATAATTGACCAAGAAACTTGCTTGCCATTTGCACGTCATTTAATTAAAAGGCTTATTTTTGCCTGTTATGCAGTACTTTAATTTTTAACAATAACCCTTAGCAAAATTTCCTTTAACTAGAAGCTGTTATCCAAAATGTTAAAGCACATTCTTGGTTGACTATACTTTACTAAGGAAGAAAGGAAAAATTTATTATATTTATATAATGTGCAGGACCGCGAGAAGCAAGAAGCTTTGCGACGTGCTGCTGAAGAGCTTCGCTTCATAACTGTTGACTACGCCCAAGGACAAGACGTCGTAGGATCACAACTGGCCAGACTCTCCGTAAGTCTTTTTTGTTGTCCAAAATTTGTTTTTTAATGGTCAATAGGGTAGTTTCCACTAAAAGAAATCTTAATAAATTTCTGTTCCGGATAGTTGACAGAAGTTTCAATATTACAAAAATCAAGTGGAATTACTAAAATATGCAAGATTATTCAATATGTTTAAAATATAAATCAATTAAATTAAAGGCATAAATCACGTGACTCCAAACAGAAAATTGAGCGCATGACGTCATTGCTGTCAAACAAATCGTCGTTGCTAACGAGTGCTCCAATCACACTGAAGTATATCTGTTTGGTTAGCGTTACGTCATACGCAACGCCATGATAAACGGAGCGTTTTACCTCTAAAAGCTATGTGCATTTATTAGAATAAAATAAAAAAATAACCAGGTGGAAGTTTGTTTTCGCTGTAATATTTATATTTTAGGTTTAGTTGACTGTAAGGCATGATATTAACTAGTTTCTGAAAAATAGCCAATTAGCCTCTTATTAAATATACTGTATCTCTTCTTCCATCAAAGATTATACCGGTCTAGTACCAGGGTCCATTTCAATGGCAGAGAATGACTTAGATGGCCGACTTCCGTAAGACGCCATCCTCGGAACCTCCACAACCGATTTATCACTATTTATCACTACGTTTGATTATTCTAGGGTGCACGCTTATTATAAGAAGCGTATTGATCGTTTCATAATTATGCTTGAGAATGTAAAAGTCAATTTCATCAGGAAAACAGATATTTAAAATAAATTTCCCCCTTTTATACTTATTCACTGTTTACGTCAGGGATAATCATATCTGTATCTTCTTTTGTCTTGTTTCGGACTATTTTTAAAGCCATATGTTCCTTTTAATCATTTGAAAAAAAAGTATGACAAAGTAATTACTTTGTTTGTTTCCTTTAAAAATGAACACCAACTGTATTTGGTCGACACTATTGTGTATATTATTTTTTTCTAAATTATAGTCAAAATGTTGTATAGTGGATCCGACTGTTTCCAAGAATCAATGTTATCGCTCGTTACAGGAGAGCGCTCTGATAGCTGCTTCAAGCGCAACCCAGTTGGTAACATCGGCGCATAACGCAACTCAATATAACTCCAACAAATATTCACAGGTAATATATCATTTCAACTCCTGTTTCTAATAAAAGCTCATTAATCTCTTCATCTGTTACAAATGTAAATACAAATACTTTTTTTGCTAGATTTAGTTACAATGTTCTTATTATTAAATGGAAAATTCGTTGTTACGAAAATTGTCATGAAATTATCATAATGTCAAATTTACTACATTTTTAAAAGGTCAAAATGTCAAAAAGTAATACAATCTCAAAAGGTATTGCAATGTCATAAAGTATTACAATGTCAAATTTACTAAATTAAGAAATAAAATGTCAACTAATGAAATATAATAATTATTCTAATTAAGGTATTAGTCAACAGAATAGAAACACCCTTGTATCAGTATTGTTTTTAATTTTATTTTAAATATATCAATTTTCTTCATTGTTACTGTTACTCTTTATGACAAAAAATAAAAAAGTGAAGATATATACGTAATAGATAGCAGCTACTATTATTTTTTTCTTCTCTTAGGAGACGCTTCTATCGGAATGCGAAGCGCTCAACGAGCAGATTCCAAGGATGGCGCAAGCGGCTCGAACGGCATCAGCACGCCCTGCGGATCCTGCCGCTAGTCTCGATCTCATCATGGCTTCGGAGACATTCTTGCAGGTGAGTTAATTAAAAAATATATTAATTTTGTCGGATAAATTGGTGCCCTGGGTCTTATGTACCCGGCTAACGAACGGACGATACAAAAGTTCACTCTGTATGTATATATTAGAGATAATTAGTACGCCGCGCTATATGAAGCTTGAACGAACTATTTGTGAAACAGAAAAATAAAATCCCTTATGACGTATAAATGTTACAGGGCAACTGGTTTGGAAGGTTTTAAAAGTAAATTTTTAAATTGACGTTTTATCCGTTTGTTCGCTCCAAAAGTACAGACACATACAGATAGTTCCTGAGATTAGCCCGTTCAAGCAAACAAACAAACTCTTCAGCTTTATATATTAGTATAGATATAAGTATGTATATATATATGTTGAAAAAAAACATCATCAACAATTGTGTATCAGTTGGCTGTTTCTTTGCAGTTACAAGCTACACAGCTATTATGTTATCTACCTTAGGAATTGACGGCCGTGTGTTTATAGACTTATGTGTTTATCTATATAAATAAAAATTATGTTGCTAAACGCAAAATTCAAGAACAGCTCGATCTGCTTGTCTTTTTTTGCGTATAATTTAACAACATACTGTTGTTAAATTATACACATGTTAAATTATATACATGTGACTGTGCGGTTTAAGATGACCGTCGCCTGACGTCATCCCCGGAACCCCCACAATCGCTACAATCTCACGACTAACATCAATCAGTGTCATTAATCGGGATACTGTTTTAGGCACCTTCCAAGATACAAACCAGTGTTAGTGGTTGTTTCGTATATTGTATTGCCTCATTCGTATAATTCGGCACAAGGAAAGTTTAAAAAAGAGAAAAATTTACTTTTGATAGAACTAAGACTGTCCGGATAGCTAATTATTTAGTCATGTGCTTATGCATTGAAAATTTGTCTTCATTTATTGACACATTGTCAGTTACATCCTATTTTTTAATTATCCCAAATTTCTCTTATATTCATTATACACATTAACTAGTAACTTACTTAACACTTAACGATCTTAGCATATAGTACGGCTTTGAGATATGAACCAAGCATCTCACAAATTAGGCATCTTCAAAAATGTGCATACTCGTGTCCAGGGGCGTTGGTAGTTACTCAGGTGAACTGACAGCTCCTTAGCTCCTAGTTATTAATAAAAAAAATGTTATATATAAAAAAACCAGCCCGCTCTACCTTTGACATACAAAGGCTGTGAAACGATAGAGCATTAACCCCCTTGTGTCTCAACTCTGAGGACATTCTAAGTGTAATTTACAATAATTTGTACATTGGTTGATCTTGCAGCCATCTAATTAAATCAGCCTTTTAATTAACTTCGCTGCATATATGCCTGAATATTAAAAGGGCTTACATTCCATACAAGTATAATAATATGAATTTTGGTACAATAATTATATTCCTGCGCCTGGCTAGAGTACAAAAAACGTTTTTGAGCGCGAGTATACGTCTTTTTAAAAATTCCAAATGCAATATTAAATCTATTGATAAATTTAAACAGTTCAATATTAAAAACATGCTTAATACTTTAGGATAAAATAATAGACTTAAGGATAAAACTGTTTGAAGTGGAGTCGCTCCAGGTTTGCACTTTATAGTTAACATGGAAATGTATTAAACTCATTCTTTTAGGACTGGCTCATTGCTCGAGTTTTCCGTATCAGCGGTAGCTTTTATATTTGACAATTCAAAAGAGCTTATATAATTATACTTGAATAAAACATCATTTGATTTGATTAGATAATATTAGACAAATAAATAAAATTAATTTGCCTCTATAGCTCAATGGTATATGGTATGGACTGAAATCCGCAAGGTACCCGGTTCAAACCCCACCGCCGTTGGGGTCGCACCCACTCCTAATACAAGCTTTTAATTTAAGCTTAATAGGAGGGGAAAAAGGGAATATTAGACATACCTAAAAAGTATTCCTAATAACCTTAATAAAAAAAATAAAAAAAAGTATTTTTATATAATTATGATATTAAATTGTTTGATTATTTATTATAACGAAATTATATTCGGATGTTATCGCATCCATATTTGAATAATAACTTAATCTTACCCGCGGCTTCGTTTGCATAATAATTGTGTAGGTCAAGTGTCTGGGGCGACGAAATTTATTTTTCCTTTGGGAACAGTACTTTTTCTGGATGACAGGGGCCCTATATTTTGTGCCAAAGGATTAGATAAAATTTGATTTCTTCTTTTATCTTATATTTTTTTTTCTATATGTATATAATTCTACTGTACGTGTGCATGTCACTGAACTCCTCCTAAACGGCTGGACCGATTTGAATGATTTTTTTGTTTGTGTTTGGGTGGCGCCCTGGATGGTTTACATGTATCGATTGTCAACTTAATTCCTGTTATTTATTTTTCTAAGTTATTTATCAAATAAATCCTTTAAAAACTGGCAGGTGATCGAAAATAAAAAAAAGACGAATAATTATTCATGTATTTCCGATATTTACATGTATACTGTAAGAGTTTATAACCTGCCAATCCATAATAAAATGATGATGGAATGGACATTGTAAGCTTAGTATTATTTTGCAAAAAAAGAACTTTAATTATATGAAAGTCTATGGTTGTCTTCCGATACTTTTACATATTTTTAAAGCGTCTCTATCATTTAAAATTATCTCTACATTTTGTTATATTATCACAAAATTAAGTATGGAATTTCCTTGTATATCAATAAATATTTATATATTGAAATATTAGTGCATCCTAAATGATGTAATAACTCATTAATACCGTTTAAATAAACCCTCTGTGTTACCAAATAAGGTATATTATATATGCTATATAAGGTATGTATGCTATGGCCAATTTGTATTCATCCATTTTGTATCTTCTATACCTTGAAGTATATATGTAGGTATATATCGATTTAATAGGCAGCCCATTCAAAACCTTAGTTTTCAAAATGAAAAAATAATAATACTCATAGTGGGTTGACTTCAGAACTGAGGGATCAATCACTAGACACTAAACACTAGATTAAAGTTTACGACTATTTGTCGTAGTGCCTGGGGGCCTAGCACGAACATTTATTGACAGTTTATCTTATTTTTTTTTCGTTTTAAACGAAACGCCGAATGAAGGTTCGTGCTATCGTTTTACACGACTTACATCGCCGTAACGTCGAAGATTTAATACATGTGAGTTCTAATTACATTCGTGCTAGTAATATTTAGCAAGTGAGTTGTGTTAAAAACGGTAGACTTAAGGTTTCATTTGACGTTCGTTTTCCGAACATAAAGGAAAATAAATTGTCTAGAAATGTTCGTGCTAGGCCCTCAGATTGGCTTAATGCCGGAGCCGGACATAGCTTCATTTGAATGATCAATTAGTGTGGCCGGGGACTTTGTGTAACTTCAGAAAGTTTTGTAGAACTTTGTAGACTTTAAGGTCAAAAATGTACAAACACTTTGAGCTATGTCTGGCTATGGTATGACGGTCTGACTTTTACGGCCACTATTCTGCGTAAACAGAATAAAGAGTTTTTATTCGCGTAAAGAGAATGAGTAATATGTATGTATGTTTTACATATTTATTTCCTGTATTTTTATCAAGAGGTCGCAGACGTAAATAAAGGAATGTTTTTAATATTACTATTTAAAAGAGACCAATTATTTAATAGCAAAGCATTTTTTTTAAAATCATAATTAGTCTGAATAAATAATAAGAAATATAATCCTATTTATAGGCAAGGACTATTATATAAACCACACTACGCATAAAAACTATTGGAAAAAATATATTTCAGAAAGAATTAGTAAAAATTTAGCTGTACTACTAAATACGGTAGTTTTATATATTTTTGGAATGTCTTGTTAGTTATAATCGAGCCTTGTAACATTCAAGTCATTGTAACGCTGTGGGGGTTGCTATAGATAATCGAAGTTAGACATTGCAGATATAAATTCACTCTTTTAACCTTTTAACTATAGCGATTTTTTTATATAACTAGAAGCAAATGGACAGGCAGTTCGCCAGACTTCCGACGCTACCAGAAAGCTCGCAGATCTGTTTACATTGTGTTGTAAGTATACAATGATATTGTCACCAAGTTAAATAAGCTCATTCAGTATGATTGTCTTATTTTCATAGGTATTTTGTTAAGTCATCCAGTGTTACGAAGAAGGTTTGTCTAAATGGACCTCTAAACTGCCATACCTTTTTATAAAAAAAAAAATGTGTAGACTCTATGCTTATTTGCATCTCAATGGTTTAAATACAATTGCATTTAACTATGGCACCAATTATAAATACATACATAATGACAAATAAATATCACTTTCCGTTCCATTCACTAATTCGACCGTTCTCGAATACCAGATTTTTTCTCGGCAAAGGAACCAGCGTACCGCGTTTCACAATACCCATATCCTCACCAGGATAATACTGAAAATAAATTATAGGTGTTAAGACTTACTGAGTACTAAGAGTTAGCCCTCATTCGCGCGAGAGCTTTTTAAACGTGCGTTAAAAAAGGTCCATGGTCGTCGGTAGGCACTTGGATGCCTGCTGCCTGCTCGTTTGCCCCTTGTAACATAAAAAAAAAGTTGCCTTAGTCGTAGTTATTCTTTGTAAAATCAGCTATCTACCAGTGAAATTCTGTCCGGCTATGCTATATAATATTTCTTGTAAGTAAATTAATAATAAATAATAGAAATGACAACATAGATATAGTCAGCATATCGCACGCTTAATCATACACTGACCGATTCAGGTCTAAAGTAAGTTAATGATGCAGACAGCTTCGATACTACGTCCTCTATTAGTCTCCATCCAATACTGAGATGCAGCTCTTTTTGTCATTTTTAGGGTTCCGTAGTACTACAAGGAGCTCTTATGATTTCGCTTTATCCGTCCGTCCATCTGTCTGCCTGAAAGGTCCCCATCCCCTAGCATTTCCAAACTTTTAGACGTAGGGACTTGACATTCTCCACGTTGATAGAGCATGCTAAAAACTCACTAGGAAAATTATTTTAAACGAAATCGGACAACAACTTTTGAAGTTATTTGGCAAATGCGTTTATAGCGTATCAGATACGGAACCCTTCTAAATAAGCGTGTCTTGATACGCTTTTTGGCATTTTCATTAAATAACATTTCAATATTATTCCTTAAATTCTATTTCTTCATTAACTATTATTAAAATACATAATTTCTTATTATAATACCGTCTTCATCGAATTATAAGCAGTATAAGTCGTAAATAACAAAACGTTTTTTGCTATTTCCCAAAAATCAGCTTTTTTGAGTTAGGTCAGTTTATTATTGAGCGTGCGTTATAATGAAGCTTTGAGGCAATGTTAAAAAATTAAATTAGCAAATTGCCTTTCTTTCCGTCAAACGGATCACCTGTGTCTTGCCCAAAAGTATATAATTTATGAAGGAAGTTTATTAAGGTTGATGGACATTTTTACAGATTGAAAGGAAAATTTCTTTGATTGATATAACTTGAATATTACATTATGCATGGTATACTAGAGAGCAATACGGTTTTGCCTACACTGATATTATCAGTGGTGGCACTAGGCTCGGCCACCGTCGACGGCCTTGAGCCTGGGGAGGCTCTCACAAAAATAAATCTTTAGTCATTTTACATTTAGCTATTTATTTTTATTAGTCTCATACGTGATAGCGTAATACTTAACGGGTATTATCCAGAATCCAGACTATACACACCTTCTTTATTTCTCTAATCTAACAAGCTTTTTTAAAAATTTTTTTAAAAAAATTGGATTATAATGAATATACCTATTAAATGGTGCATTTTTTATCATAATTAAATGATTTTTAAATATTTAATCATTTTATTAAAAAGTTAAAAGAAAGCTTGTTTTTAAAAAATTCTTTCACCATTAGAATCCAACATTATCCGTAATAAGCATGGGGATTAAATATCTTCACAAAAGTTAGGGATCCGTATGAAAATTCCGATAATGTAAACCCGTGCGGAGCCGGGGCGGGCCGCTTGTGTTTGTATAAACATGAAATATTCCACGCACATGTGATATACATTAATAATGAAGACAAAAAGCTGTGGAAGCACGTGCGTCGTTTTTCTTCATGCATGTATGTTTTCGAGGATAATCATTGTGTTAGTTACAATTAAGATAAATCCTTGATACATAGGTTTCGCCCAACTAGACATTTCCTATTACTAAAAGTTCCCAAATATGAGGGAGGTCTTCCAATGCACATAAGCTTGTGACCGCACGTACATTGGGAAACCTGAGACCCTGGCACGAACATTTTAAACTCTTCGAGTCGAAAATTCGACTTCTAGAAATACCGTGCTGATTAAAACCGTGACACGATAGACTTTCCTCCTGTGGGCCTAGGACAAATATTTTCATCCTAAATATGAAATAAGTGGAAATAGAGTTCCTCGTTTTTTTTTAAATTGGAAATAATATTTGACGTCTTTTGATAAACACAGGAGGAGTAGGACGAAGATTCTCGGTAGGTTACTTACTTTTACGTGCGAAACCAAACGTCAAATGCTACTGTTTTAAGTAACTTAGTTTGTAAATATTTCTAGCACGAATGAAATCAGAACTCACACGCATCGAATCCACAACGTAATAGCAATGTATGTCGTCCCAAATGGAAGCACGAACCTTTATTTGACGTTTCGTTTCGTGCGTAAAAAAAGTAATCGAGAATGTTCGTGCTAAACCTCAGATCTTCTTCAACAGCTCACGAATTGGTGACCACAACGATAATATGCGGATTTCATCCAGATAGAATTGAAAGTCTCGTAGTTCTTTCTGTCTGTCTTCTGTGTCTTGTCCTTGTGTCTTCCGCGGCATGGTTGAGACAGATATTTTTACACTTAAAACCAAGCTTCTTGATCTGATACCACGACAATAAGTATCATATTTTGATAATGCTACTGATAGAGGAAAACAGCTACCAGGTGGCTCTAATAGAGGTATTTGTCATCTCTGAACGCCATAATGTTTTCATTAATCAAAACCGTATTTATAATTTCACACGTTGCCATTTTAATGTGTTATATTACGTTGCATTAATTATAAACCATGATTTAGCGGTCCATTGTAATTACAGTGTTATTCGAATAACCAACGAAATTTACAGCATTGATTTGTACATTAATTTAATGTACTTTTCTTATAGCATTTAGATCATATTGCCTTTTTAGGGTTCCGTAGTCCTACAAAGGACCCTTATAATTTCGCTCTATCCGTCCGTCTGTCCATCCATTTGTAACTTCTACAATAATTAACAGAAATTTTTGAAATTTCGTACAGTTATGAACTGCGTATAGATTTTATTTTTGGCATCATAGAATAATAATAATTACGTTTTAGGGATGGCTCCCATATTGTACGAAGGATGAAATTTTTTTTCATCAACCTCTTTGTGTCGGGTTTCATTGAATAGACATTTTATTATAATCCTTCCTTTTATAAAAATCTATATCTATATATAAAGATGAAGAGTTTGTTTCTTTGTTTGTTTGCTTGACACGCTAATCTCAGGAACTAGTCCGAATTGAAAAATTCTTTCACTGCCAGATAGCCCATGTATTGAGTAAGATTTATAGGCTGCATTTCCTCACGCTAAAATCGAATCTATTCTTTTTAATTAATTTTATGCGGACGAAGTTGCGGGCACGGCTAGTATTTTATAAATTGATGCATCAATATATGATCTGATGCAGAATTAAAAGCACTGGATGTGTTCTTAAAACGTAAACAACTGGGGACAGTGAGTATCATCTGAGATAGTGAGGGTCGTTGGGGGAAGTTTTTACGCGATGGTACGGGACATAACGGCCACCTGCGCCCTAAATCTACATAATGATGCCTCCTCAATAGCTCAACGGTAGTAGGAATGGACTGAAGTCCGCTAGGTACCCGGTTCAGACACCGATGCCACTAGGGTTTTATTGCACCCACTTATAACACAAGTTTTTAATTTAAGCTTAGTAGGAGGGGGCGCGGGAATATTAGACATACCTAAAACGAATTACCAATATAAAAAAAATGGTTGCTTGTAAAGTCGGTTTACTTATAATGTTACGTAATAACCCCAAACACTTAGTCCGATCGTGCCTTTTTGTCGCTTGTTCCGCGCTCGTGCTTGCACGCTCGGCTCAGACGGAACGTGACTACGAGTCATGCTTTTTCGTGCGTGAGCCCGGCGTTGATCGATTTATAAGACGTTAGCATGTCAAAAAATATGTGTAATATAAAATTTCTGCTAAATTCTGACAATACATGATCGTGTGTCTGAATTTAACGGAACTAATATGATATCTTTTTATACATCTTTACTAATCTATGAAGCTGAAGAATTTGATTGTTTGTTTGTTTACTTGAACGCGTTAATCTCTGGAACTACTGGTCCGATTTGAAAAATTATTTTAGTGTTAGATAGCCCATTGATTAAGGCTTATAGGCTATATATCATGACGTTAAAATTCTTCACCTTATTTTATGCGGACTAAGTCGCGGGTAACAAATAAGTTCTTAAAACAATAGTGTATTTGAGATTAAGCATAATATACTATATGATATGCTAATCCAAGAAATAAACTAAGAAGCATTCCAATTTTTCCCCTGTTTACACTTTGCCCTTAAACAAAGCGGAAATAGAAAACGATAAAGTTTTTATTTATTTGCATTTCTCCCCTTACATAAAAGGAGCTGTGAACGTTTGTTTCAGTACACTGTTTTAGTAACGACTCTATAAACAAAGACAATCACCTTACAAAATATTTGAACGCATTTAGGTTGTCGTTTGTCAATGATTTTTTGTTGAATTGTTTTAACCTTTATTAAATTTAAAAAAAAAAACCTTAAAGTAATAGTAATAATAAAAACATTAATTTATCTAACAAAGCCTAATACATAGTTATGCCGGAGCCAGACAATGCTACATTTAAATGATCAGTTCAATGTAATGTGAACATTGTGTAGCTGCGCAAAGTTTTGTAGAAATTTGTAGTCTTCAAGGACACAAATGTACAAACACTGAGCTATTTCTGGCTCCGGCATTATAATAAGTAAAAAAGACAAAGGCAATTTTTTTTTACTTATTAGGCATAGGTTTTAAATATTCATAAAAATTAAACCAAATTTGAGACGCAAAAGTGTATTAAAATATTTTACCTTATTACGGTACGATTTCTTCAAAAGAAGCTTTTACATTTAGTCTGACTTAGATAATGTTTTTTTTTTCTTTTTTTTTTTAGACCTCTACATATACAAATAATCAATATCTGTTCGCGATAAACTCGGAATATATCTATCTCTAACGAGTGACATTCCATCGGGGAAGGCTGACATTTTCGAGTTATGAATGCTATATGGGGTACTTTGGACCATTTCGACGTCAAAATTAACATTATACACACACATATATACACATTTCTGTGTTATAAACAAAAAATAACTGCGAAGCGGTCAGGGCGATCACTGCGCGATCGCCCGTCCGCTTCTGACGTATCCGCAACTGAGTTACGATTCGCGCGGCATGACAACCTCCCTTGACCGAATATCAGTCATTAGACCGCAAACAACATCTTCGGAAAAAAAATTATGCATTTTTGGGGAATGTAACCAAATTTCATAATTACCCGATTTTGATCAAATCACGTTAACATCTGTAATGAATCAACTTAAAACAGAATAGATTTATCACGATTTTTGCCTCAGCAATATTTATTGAATATATATACATTTTAAAGAATATTAAGAATATTTTTTCGGTATGTCTAATATTCCCTTTTTCCCCTCCAACAAAGCTTAAATTAAAAGCTTGTATTAGGAGTGGGTGCGACAATACCCGAATGGCGCTGGGGTTACCCGGGTACCTTGCGGATTTTAGTCCATACCTTACACCGTTGAGCTATTGAGGCTCAATATAATAAATATAATTTTATACATAACAGTAAAATTAAAATAGAATATAGCACCCAATGTTAAATAGCAAATGAGAGGAGAGATAGATAACTATTATTAGTCCAACTATCGTTTATTTGGGGCACCTAATTGAAGTCAATTATCGCTATTTGATTTAGTGGGACTAATTTTGGAAAATTAACGACTTCAACCAAACGAATGACAAAATTGGTACCATTCAAACGAGCGAATATAAATTCACATTTCTGGAACCGATAAACTACAATTTTCGTTTTGTGGCTTGTAATTTATAAATTACTACAAGATAAATACGTTACATTCACAACACATGTATTATATACACACACATTTAATGCCTTCACGATACAGCAGTTTTTAGACCTAAACATCTCATTTTTAATTTTAGAATGTCTATAATTCTTTTATGACCTGTTTTTATAATACCGGAGCCGTGATCATTTCAATGATCATGTTGTGTGGCCGGGTCTTTGTGTAATTGTACAAAGTTTTGTAGTACTTTGTGCACTTCAAGGACAAAAATGTACAAACACTTTGAGCTATGTCTGGCACGGTATAATATATAAAATTCTCGTGTTACAGTGTTTGTTGCCAAACACGGTCGAAACGGCTCGATGGATTGTAAATATATTGTGCATATTTGATAGGTCTGAGAATCGATTGTATTTTTATACCCCTATAGTGATTGAGAGTGGACCACGCGGTGGAAGTAGTAGGTTACAGCTAGTATAGTTAACCAAGAAAGTGCTTTATCATTTTGGATGACAGTTCCTACTTAAAGAAAATATTGTTAAGGGTTGTTAAATTAATGTAATGTATAACAAGCAAAAATGAGCCTTTTAACTAATTGACGTGCAAACGACATTCGACCTTAGCGTGAAACCAATTTGTACGTCGACTATAAATAAATATAAGATAAAGGTCACTTAACACATAATGTCGAAATTCGCAGGACTGATAAAGATGGAATTGTGAGAGAGGTAGTTAATGGTTAGTAAATATTCGCTAAGAACCGATTTTTTGATGGGGTCTGAATAAAAAAGGTCTAGGGGCAAGTTTAATATCACGCGAATGAAGTAGCGGAACACAACTAGTCGTATAAAAGAGAGAGATAGTACAGAGTATCCCTTTACCAGCCGCCAATTATTTTCTTATTCGCCAGATTCCTATTAATATGAATGAATAATACGAAACATAATTTCTATTTCAACAAGCAAACAGCCCGCAGTGTTCTTGGTATTTCAGATCCCGAAGGATTTCCAGGAAAACTTTGTACAGAAACTATTTACGTTGTTATACTCAAAGGATCAATCTAATTGACCTCATGAATTTATGTCGGTATAATTTTACATAAAGTACATACAATTATATAAGTATATACAACTACAAAGAAAACGTACATAGATCTTTAAACATTTTACAAAAGAGTTAATATATGAACTGCAAAGAGGTGGAAACCCACAGGCCAAAAATCCTCGGGACACCGAGTTCCCTGCAAGAAGTTTTGAAGAAGCCCCAGCGGATTCTCAACTTCTGGCAGGAGCTGGGCTGGATGGAGTAAACACCCATAACATATATTATAGGATTATATTTATAATTTTTTTTTTCAGCTGCTAATGAAAAATAGTTAAGCGAAATGAAATAGACAAACAGACAAACACACATTTTTAAGTATATGTGAGGCTATTAGTGGTGTAAATGTCCATGGGCGTCGGTAGTCCCTTACCACCTGCTCGTTAGCCCCTTGTAACATACAAAAATCCCTCATAATACATTTAATTATTAAAATAAAACCTCACGCACACCAATACCTAATCATTTACACACCCATTTATATATTTTACTATAATGCCGGAGCCAGACATAGCTTCATTTGAACGATCATTGTAATGATCATGTAGAGGGGCCAGGCACTTTGTGTAATTTCACAAAGTTTTTTAGAACTTTGTGGACTTCAAGGACAAAAATGTACAAACACTTTGAGATGTCTGGCTCCGGCATAAGATTGTGTAAAAGCTTAGTCATGACACAGTGATACTATCTCTAAGTATTTACCGTGGTCACGATGACGGCGGTAAAAATTTTAATTGTCATATTTTACAATGTCGTTGTACAAAGAATTTTGTATACAGGTTTAAATAAGCATATACATAGTACATATCTTTACTATATAAAGCTAAAGAGTGAATTTCTCTGTTTACTTGAACGCGGTAATCTCAGGAACTACTGGGACGATTTGAAAAATTCTTTCAGTGTTAGATAGCCCATTTATCGAAGAAGGCTATAGGCTATATGTCATTACGTTAAAAATTTTCCACTAATTTTACGCCAACAAAGTCGCGAAAAATACTAATATTTAAAGAATTGTGGCCGAATTTTGACCACCCGGCCATATCTAGCAGTATATGATAGGAAATTAACAAGGGCTACACGGTTTACTTCTTTTAGGAGGAAAATTAATTCATTTTAAATTGGAGGGGCTAAACTTCTATGAAATAAGATTAAAAAAAGATTATTTCATACCTTTACTAGTTGTTACCCGCGACTTCTGCGTAAAATTAGGGGTAAAATTTTGGTGGGATGATATATAGCTTATAGCTTTCCTCGATAAATGGATTATCCAACACTGAATTTTTAAATCGGACCAGTGGTCCCTGATATCAACGCGTTCAAGTAAACAAACAAACAAACAAACTCTTCAGCTTTATATATTGGTATGGATTACTATTTCTAAAACTCTTGTGTTGTCTATGACATCTATTCGGAATAAATGCCTTTTCTTTCTTTCTTTATTTTTCTTGCTTTCTTTTTCTTTCTTTTTGTTTCTAAGTTGCTACTTTTTTTTTGGCGTTTCTAATATTCCCTTGTGTTAGAAAAGGCTGCGTCAATACCCCACCGGTGCGGTGTCAGGAATTGAACCGGGTACCTTGCGGACTCTAAAAAACTTGCACCTAAGCTTTTTAAAAGTACGCATTAGAAATGACTAAGACGAGAGATTTTAAATATCCATTGCACTTCTGAAAAATTTGTTTCCCTTAAGCAATTTCTTTAGATTCAGATAACGTTATCAAATCACCTTGATTCCGGTAATACTTGGAAGGATTAACGAATTATCTGATGTTATCAGTCACGGTGACATTGTGTTTTAAATGTTTAATGTTTTGTATGTACGTAATGTCTGTCTGTGTTTTGTCTTCTACATCTTCTTCTTCTTTCTAGCGTTATCCCGGTTAAATACCAAGGTCCGCTTAGAATGTATAATACATTTATATCATAGAAGATAAAGGCCGGGAATTTCAATGATTTGCAACGAGATGTCGTAAAAACCGTATTTTGGTGCGCTTAAGTGGCGTACGCTGACTAAACCTTACGAATTAGAACAAAATAATGTACTACGGAATTGAACATCTTTAAAAGATCTATAATAAAGTCCGCGATGGTATATGTCTATCTCCTAACACAATCCTTTACACATTATAAAAAAAATAATGAAATATTTATAAATACCGTATTAATTCTTATTCATTCAAATACGTGAGATGCTTTATTCATTTTATGCAGATCAAAATTGCCCTTTACAGCATATCATTAAAATGAATATCTTAGAATATATGAGAGATTTAAAATACGGTAGCAGAGCGGGCCGGCTGTGGGCGCTCGGTGGCGTAAGCGACCAATAGATGGCGTTATAATTTGATATAAAAAAATATGCCAATGTTTAGGCAGGACTATGTATGCTAGGTCAACTAGTAATAAATAAAATTAAACCAGCATGATTAATCCGAATGTCAAGTCATTTATATCGTTTGTTTTCAGATAAAATTCACAACTAGTACTCAACGGAAAAATAGTTTTGATATGTGTCTAATAGTCGAAAGTTTACAAGGCAGTGTAATATTGGCGTCCTTCGTTCTACGACTACATGGACGTCGACAGTGGAAAGAAGGACAAATCTGACCCACCCCCATCTTCCGACACAAACGTCGTCGCTATTGTCATTGGAGTGGTACTGACGATTCTCTTCATCGTTATCCTAGCAGTGATCATTGCAGGTATTTATTTTTTTACTATATACACATTTATATTGAATTTAACTGTCCCCTTTAGCGCATTTGACAGTGTGGCAACTCATAACCCCGAAGCAGAAAGCAGGGTGCCATCGTTCTGCTTCGGGGTTGTGAGTTCGAGTCTCGCTTCGAGTCTGGGTGTAGATAACTAAACAAGTATTTATTTATATAAAAATGTAGACTTTCTAGACAGTGGCGTAACTATAGGGTGGCAAGACGGCTAAATGCCACGGGCCCCCAGCAGGCAGAGCCCCCCGGTCATAAGGACTGCAAGCACAGGAGGACCCTAACATCTACTATTAGAATTTCTAATAACATTTATAATATTAGAACTTAGACTTTCGTCAGTGGAATTCATAATTATTATAACAAACGGCTTTTTAAGCTCACGTTTAGATATATTGGAATTGCCGGACTAGTTTCGAACCCGTCCGAAATCATTCCTTATGAGCTCGCTACGAAACCGTGTCGCGGCGGGAACTGTTACGAGGCGGGCAGTCCCGATATATCTACACGTGACTTTAAAAGCCTTTGTTATAATAATTAAGATTTATAATTAATATTTGCCAATCATTCCATGAATTTGCCACGGGCCCCGAACGCTATAGTTACGCCACTGATACTACAGATTGCCTGGTGGTCGAAATTCGTCGACAAATCTTTAGATTTGCATACTATACGCTTATTTAAACCTACATACATAATTTCTATTATTTTTTCAAAGACATTGTAATATTTGACAATAATTACTGTTACCGTCGCCATGTCTACGCAATCACTATACAATATTATAGTAACAGGTATAAATGTGTGTGTAAATTAAGTAAATCGTTCGACATTGGTGTGCGTGTAGTTTTATTTTAGTAATTTAATATATTAATATTGCATATTATAAAAAAAATAATAGTTTTCACACACCCTCTTCTATATCTCAACTACTATATAAAGCTGAAGAGTTTGTTTGTTTACTTGAATGCACTAGTCCCAGCAACTACTGATACGATTTAAAAAATATTTAAGTGTTAGATAGCCCATTTATCAGGGAAGGCTATATATCATCTAGCTAAAATGGAATCTATTTTCTTTAGCTAATTTTACGCGGACGAAATAATTTTACGGGCACATCTAATAGACTATAATTGTGCTAAATTACATACTTCTCCGTCCGCGAAATTTCCGTAATAAGTTTTCGCTTCACGTATTAATTTTAATTCCCACCTTAACCACGAATATTTTATATATTATTCCAAGTAGTTATATTATTTCAAAGCGTCTAGGGTTTGGACACACTAAGGCAATCTGCCAAGAGAGGAGTCCAGTTGCAGTCACTGCGGAAAGCCCCATTACCTGGGAATATATGTAGTTAATAATAATAACCGTATATTTTCTTTGGTACAGTCAAAGTAAGGAAAGGTCGCGGAAGAGAATTGAAGGAGGACTACAGAGACACAGCTGGCCACATATCCTTCTACAACCCTAATTACAGTTGCAACGCAGCCTCCGGCGAACCTCAAGATCGTCGACAGAACCGTTTCCAAGGAATATTCAAATATGACAAAAGTCAGGTACGAATACTCGTTGTTGAATGATTCTTTTTTGAATATATGGTATATTCAATTTTGAGGGTATTCAATAAAATATTAGATTTAAAGGTTTTTTTAGGTTTCAATGCCCTGTTGAAGCAGTTGGTAGTGATCCTGCTTTCCGCTCCGGAGGTTGTGCGTTCGATTCCCGCCTCGAGTCTGGGTGTATCATCTAAATATCTGTATTTATTTATGGTTAAAAAAATATTTATGTTTTACTGACATCTGTAACCTATGACAAAGGCAATAAGTTGTCTACCTTACGAACAGACGTCCGCGAACACTTAAGTCCTATATATTTGTTTTTTTTTTTTTGTGTGTGTATTTTTGAGTTAGTGACAATATTTGAAGTCTTGTAGGGGGGCCCACGATCGGTTCAGGAACGTTGCTTTTATTTTGTCTAATAACCAGATAAAATAAGGTCTTCTGAGTCCTCTTTTTTGTTAAATCTTTATCCATCTGAAGTCTACGTTTTCGGATGGCAATTTATGAGCTAATATATTTTTTTCCGCAGGGCCGCGTAACCAACGTGTATATACCGGAGGGCACATCCCTTCTGCCACCACCGCCCCCTCCCCCCCACCGACCTCTAAAAAAATATATTTGTGTATAACAGGCGGCTGTTGCCTATAACACAGGCATTAAGTTGTCAACCTTAGGAACAGACGTCCGTGTGTCATATAGTCCTGTATATATTTGATACTGCAACATGTTTCAACGTGGGGACTAAATTAATGAAACGCAATTACCGCTTTTAACAACATTATTTTACGCACAACTAATTTGACGCATACACTTTTGTCCGTAATAAAACGCAATTAATATGAAAATTGGCACGGATCTGGGGAAATTTTGATTCATATACCGCGCACCGCTTTCATTTGCGCCATAATTGTTGTGCTCGCAATAAACTGGCAAATAAATTTTGAATTACTAGTCGCTTTTAGAAAACAAACTACTCGACTCGTTTCGTTTCTTTCCGGCCAGATGAAAGAATATTTTATTTTTACGATTGCGCGAATAAAAAGTAATGTTTTGAGACATCATTTTCATAGAGATAGCGCCATTCTTGCAGCTGAATTGAGCCGGCGCGTCCGGCTACCAGTACCTCTTTCTCACATGAGATCGGCGTGAAGTGGCGGTAATGCTGTCGCGTCAAGTGATGGTATTGTTGTCGCGTTTCGTTCGTTTCGTTTGTCTGTAGCCTAATCTCGTCATTGAAGGTCGGCAGCGCATCTGTTAGCCTCCTGGTGGTGCAGATGTCCATGGGCGTCAGTAGTCACTTCTGTGAACCACCTGCTTGTTTGTCCCTTGTAACATAAAAAAAACGTACGGTTGTCAAGATTTCGCTTTGACACCATCCAATATTAAAATGTATACGTGTGTGTAAATCGTTGTAGGTTAGATTTTTTTTTGATAATTTAATAACTTATTTTAATGCATATTCTTTAAAAATATTAGCATTCGCACACCCTCCTCTATATAAATTATGATTGTGCCAGGTTTCAAATTCCTACGACGGCGTAATATTCTTAAAAAGGTACCTAAAGTTTTTGCTTCATGTATTAGACGAACTGACGCGACCTAGAGATGTTTAAAATGAGCTAACTCATTTCTCAAAAGCCGATAACGCGCCTGCAAGCATTTTGGTAATGCAATTACCTGTGTGAGTTGATGACTCCCAAAAATATTCTTCTACCTACCGTCATAAATGTCATCTTGTGTTTGGAAGACACGATTTTAAGAAAAGATTTGATAAGCAGTTTCACTTATTTTATTAGATATATAAGAAATGTCATCTCTTTTCTTCTTATTATATATAAATTACACGCCACTTTGTTTGTCCGCGATGGACTCCTAAACTACTCAACCGATTTTTATCAATTTTGCACACCGTGTGTTGTTTGATTCAACTTGAAAGATAGGATAGCTTACATCTCAATTTATAGGCGCAAATAAAAATCTGTCGCTATAATGTATGCACGTGCATAACTTCCGAACGACTGCACCAAATTGGACAATATCTATTTTTTTGTGTTCGTTATTGTTAAAACAAGGTTTATATAGTAAAAAAAAGAAAAGGCAAAGTGAAAGTTAAAAGGAAATGGAACGGAAACAAAATGAGAACGGGATCAGGAACGGGGAATAGTGTTAGATAATAGAAGGTACTAAATAGTAAATAACCCAACGTTCGGGCAGGACAACGTCTGTCGGGTTCGCTAGTATAATATAATATATTTTCTTTTTACAGGGATCGTCTCTCATCGACAGGCACATAAAGATGATGGCGACGAGCGAAATAGCAGATTCTGCGGACTTTGTACCTCTGATGTCTATCAAAGACGAACCTACTTCAGAAGGGGGTAAGTATTTTATTTAAAGGACAACTTACAGCTATAAATATTTAAAGTAACAATACTGATTTAAATAGTATTACCGTGTCTATACCTCCTTTACATATCCAATATGGAGATTAGAATATAAGGAGTACCATCTCAATGTATTAAAGTGTCCGTCGAAATTCGCAAATAAGAGGGGCGCCACATTAGCATAAGGAAGAATTTTAAAGGTTACTATTGGTCAATTCATCTACTGGTACTACACTCACATCATACCGTTTCTATACACCAGCGCCATTCTGGATGGTTTTTAAATTAATATCTAAGCTATAATGTTGGATATTTTTTCAACTTTTCTCCCATAACACCGCCTATAACTTGAGAAAGGCTGAACCATATAAAACATTTTTGAAATTCTTGAAGTAAGATGAACATTTATATGAAAAGAAAAAGAGAATTAGGGATCTGCACAAAATATAAAAACCATCGACATTGGGCAAGATCATTGAATTAAACGCAGACAAATCGCGGTTAGGTTTAGGTAAATGTCACGCGTGTCGGCACATTTCAAAACAAGCCATACCAAAGAAAAATTTTTTTTTTATAAATATATTTAGAGATAAATTTATCACCCTGATATCTTCAATATCATACTCTTTATCCTGCGCGCGCTCACGGACGCCGTGCGCGCCGCCTACGCGCTGCCCCCGCACGCGCTTCACCCCACCGTCTACCACAACGAGGCCTACTGCAGGTAATAGCCACTTCTATTTTTAAAGGCATAGCTGCAAATGTTTGATCACTGTGTCCCGCGCTACACACAGTGATCAAACAAGTGTTAAAACATTTGAAGCTATAATATATTGCCCATATACAACACCTACTGCAGACGAACAGCCTACTGAAGGTATGCACATTTTTTTTAGTTGAGTTACTTCGTAATATGTAAGCAAAGTTGAATTACTTCGTACTTCTGTATTTCAGAGCAATATTTATTATATATTTGTGCTTGTTACAGATTTCTGCTAGTTAACCCCTTTTTTAACTATCACTTCTTATGAGTGTTTCTTAAATAGACGTACATTAAATATACATTTCAACGAAATACTTTCACATTTTACGCTTTTTATATATAGTGGAGAAAAAAGAAGACAGAAGTTTTAGTTCTGTTACGCATTTCTATTCTTATAGTAGGGCGTAAAACTTTCTCCCTCTAAGATTAAGTAGATAAAACAATCGCAGCTGTCTATGAATTAACAACACCAGAAATTCGAGTCCTATTATATTAAACAAGGCTATAGAAAGTCTGGGCCACCAAGTTATTGTATCCAATTCTTACAAAATTGTTTGTTTTCCAGCCGCAGCGACAGCGGTGAGACCCTGTCCCCCGAGGAGGAGACCCGCGGGGGGCTGCTGGGGGCGGTGGCGCGCGCGCTGCGCTCCGCGGCCGCAGCGGCGCCCCTCGCCCACGGCGCCCACACCCCCCACACCCCGCACACCCCGCACACGCTGCACGACGACGACCGCTCGCGCGCCTCCGACGACAACGACAACTCCGCCGATCTGCTCGACTCCGAGACCGAGCCCTGCCTGGTCACCGACCCGGGTAAAATATTTGAACTTTACCTCATGGCGACGTCGCCGGCTATGTATCCAAACAATTCATATTAAAATTTACGACAGGTAACTCACGTTTCTAATTTGACGTCATCGGCGAACGTCGCCAAATCAGAAACGTAGCCACGACTACTACTGGCCACTTCATTGGCAATCCCAGGTCTGCCCTAGCTACGTAGCCCACGACGTCGCCATAACGTCTCAGCGGCGACTTTCGCGAGTGGTATTCACGACTATTATTATATATTGTATTTATTGTATATTATACTATATTATCCCACTAGTACCGAACCTGCCTGGAATCGTTCTGAGCTGACTTCGCTACGAAGTGGCGTCGTAGTCGTGGCGACGCCAAATGAATTCGAAAGTAGACGAACTATATTATTGAAGCGAAATTATTTGTTTTGATTTAAACAGAGTGTGCCGAAGAATGGTGGTCGGGTGCAGAGGGTGCGGGCGCTTGGAGCGGAGAAGAACTGTCACCCGAACGGGAGTCTTGTGGAGAAGGCGAAAAAGGTACGTGAAACATACATAACATAATATAACGAATGCGTAGCACAAATGGACCCTCAAAGGTGGGCTAATGTTACGATTTTATAGACTACCAGTATTGGCCGCGTAGACCAAGGAAGAGGTGGCACGACGACTTGGACGCCCTTGTGGGGAAGGAGTGAATTGGAGTAACTCTGGATAGATGAGCGTCGTCTAAAAGAGGGGAGGCCTTTGCCCAGCTAAAAAAAGTACTAATACATAGTGTGAGACAAGTTTTCAACAATCATAAATATGTACCAGAAAAATTAAAGTATTGTGCCTAAATCGGCCAATAAACACGTTGGAAAATCGATGCGATGCTGCAAACCGGAAATCACACCACCGTCACGTCACGTCACGTCACATCATGGATATCCGCAAAGTGACGCCCGATTCTATCAATTATATAAATAACTGCGCCAAATCCACGCGGCTGAAGGGTTACCGCTAGTATTACGTGAATAAACCTAACGATACCGTTGCAGAGGCGGAGGGCGAGGGCTCGGCGGAGTCGCAGTCAATGTCGGAGCGCGACTCGCTGCGCAACCTGTCGGCCGCCATCGCGGCGCGCCAGCGCTGGGAGGCGGAGGCCGAGGAGGCGGCGCGCGGGGCGCTGCTGGAGCGCGTGCTGGCGCTGGACCTGCGCCTGGCCGACCTGCTGCGCGCGCTGGCGGCCGCGGCGCAGGCGGCGGGGTATCTTTAGTTTTTATAATATTTGTTTTATTAATTTCTTCTTCTGTAATTATATATAGAAAAAGATATATAAGTTCTGCTCAACCTCCAGGTTTCCACCCCAATTAAGGGTACCCCATGTATATTGTAATGAAGTAAAGAAAGCTTATTGTATATTATTTAATAAACACAAGTTAATATATAGTAACATAGTATACAAGGCCGCATCCAGATTGTTACCAATACAAAACTTGTATCCTATGGTAAATAAAGAATTTTTTTTTTTTCACAGTAACTCCACAAGGGTTCTATAAATCCCACAGTAGTTTATCTTTAGCTTTTTCAAAGGAACTACCGATTTAACTAATTCCTTATTCTTATAATTCCTGAAAATTCATTTTGCCACTCCTAATTAAATATCATTTCTGCCAACACTTTCTCAATAAAATTGTTAAGCTGATTTGACAATAAGAGAAAATGGATATACAAACCAATTTATTCTGTAATCTGTTTCAATCTCTCCAATATACTTTTAAGAATTTTTGCAGAGACTTCCTAAATGAAATGATGCATGTTTCTTTTTGGGGGAAAAAAGTCATTTTTTTACCATTGAAAAGCAAATAGCTTGACCAATATAATTCTACAAGATCTTAATGTATGAATTGATATTTTAATGAAGACATTAAATTTCTATTTAAAAAATTGGCATCACTTTAGTAATATTGAATTGTGGATTTTCAAAATCAGAATTCTGCAAGAGTGTAAAATAACCTATTGAAGTGTTGTTTACTATGCATAATGGCTACAATATTTGTCTCTAAATAAAGTAATATAATTATCAACAAAATTACGGTTACAATTTATTTCATTGTTTGGATATTAACCATTGTATTAATTCCTATTTATAATTATTCAGCCCTCATGAATCTCCCTTTGCAGTGTACAGCATTACCTGTTTACCATAAACTTATAAGATTACTGCTTTATTTTGTAGTTTTTTTTTACCATTTCCTATGTTATCATTATTGGAGACAGAGATATATCTATGCATCGATGAAGGACAGGTAAATCTTTAACTAATGAAATCCAGGAGATTGTATAAATAGGTTCTCACAAGTTTTTGAAAGTGTATCATCACACATATTTGGGAAGTGTTATAAGCACTTCTAAAGATGATTCCTTGAGATAAATGAAATAATGAAAATAACTCAATAAGACACTGATTAGAATAATGCACAAATAGGCCCTTCAAATATAGACAATTAGAGACAATGCAAAAGGGACTAGTGGTCTTTAGTAGAATGAAGATAGTATATAGAATTTTGAGGCAATTAGTTTCCAATATTTTGTATAAAAACGAAATAATTGAAATGGGTATGCCAAAGGGCAAAATGAGTCAGGAGGACCCTGCTAAAAAGCTGTTGAAATAAAAATTGGGCCATAGCAGAGAAAGGGGTAAACCGAAGCTATGATGGGGTAGATGCAGTGGTACAAGGTGCCAGATCGTTGCTTTTAAGAGACAAGATCTTTGTTATTCCACTGTTAGTCTTTGACATACATGTAATTTCAAAACCATTAGTAAATGGCCAATTTTTGTATACACTTATGCTTATAAGCAATGAAAGGCAAAAGCATATATCGACGATAAGGCTTTATGTAGGTTTTGATATACCAAATCATTTATCAAACATAAGTTTGTAGGCTTCAACATGTGAAAGTTTAGAGGATGTAGGGGAAGACGCGGGATTTTCAAAAAATTGAAGAGGAGGGAGATTTCGCGGGCATTTTTAAAAATGGCGGGCAAACCTGAAAACCATTACGTTGATGCTTACGTAGAAATGACGTAACAGCTGCGTCGCTATATTGGGCTTTAACAGATATGGGACTATTGTACATTGTTACCCTTTTTTTTTAATTTATGCGGTTTTATTGTTTAATTCTGATTTAAATAAAAATTGCAAGAATCAATTAATGTTAAGAATCGATTGTGGATTTAGAAGGCATATTAGGTTATAACAGCCATAGCTAGTCTTTGTTATGTTCTTGTAGTAGTTGTTATTGTTCTGTGACGCTTCAGTCCTTTGTTTGTGTTTGTGTCTTCTTCTTTATTTGTGTTTGTAGTGTAAAAATTGTATTATGTTTATGTGTTTATAACTAAAGTTAATATTTATTTGTGAAGATTACCTTTCACCACCATAATTTGTAATTGTTTGTACTTAACTGTTTTTGCTTCTGAATAAACGCCATTATTTATGTTTGGTGATATCAATAAATTGGGTAAATTTATTTGATTCCCGAAAATTGATGAGTTTTTTAAGCAAACGAATTAAGGTTAATCAATAAAAATCAGCAGAAAATCTAATAATTTTTTAGTAATTAATTGACTTAATGATTGGGTTTTCGAATTTTCCAAATTGAATTTTAATCATCAAACTCCTTCATTTAAGTCAAAGTAAAATTTTCTTGATGATGCTTTTTTATACATTAAGCACTTTTTTAAGAATTATAATCTTATAATATTGTAACTATTGTTTACAATTTCTTAAATACGTAACTAATGTTAGTAAAATAGTTTGCTAAATACATATATTCAACTATGATGATTACATAATTTTATATATTTTGAATCAAACTTTCAGAAAATAAGCTTTGCTATTATATTTTTTATGGAAGATGCATATCCTGGCGATTATAAAATAATTTTTGCCCACTTAATCTATTTTTCAAAATATCAGTTAAACTTATATACTTTAATGGCGATCTAGAAGTTTACTAAAATTACGTTACACTTTTTGTGAAGGATGTAAATTCGTCTCGAATGATAATTACATTTTATATAATCTAGCTAAACTGAAACAAAAATATAATTTATGCATTTAAATTATCGTATATTATTATAATTCTATTTCTTTTCCAACCTTCCTTTCCAGATCTTAATGATTTTTACTCAAAACAAGGACGATTAATCAATAAGACAAAGGCCTTGAGTCAAATTTTTAACCATTTAAGCATAAAACTTTAACCATGATGTCCTAGAAACATGTCGTTAATGTGAATATAACCCAAGACGGTTACAGTCCCTTCTGTGCTACATAACGTAGAATGCAAGCCTGTTGGCTGTTTATCTATGCATACAAATAAATAAAATTGAAGTGTATATTTTTAACGATACATAAAACAAAAACGCAAATAAAAACATTTTTGTCTGAAACACTAGCGCCGATTTTAACGAGACTTTCACTGAATATTCGGGTTCAAAAATACATAAAAACCCTCAAAATTTAACAAAATTACAGAATTCACTCAGACGAAGTCGAGAGATACATCTAGTATAATAATATAATTAGAAAACAATTGCATTGTTGGTCAAAAGAGCTTAACAAAAGCCTAAATTAAATTAATTATGAAAATTTATTTTTGATATAATAGACTTATTTTTATCATCTGGCGTTCGGAATTAGGAATGTTATGATATTTTTAAATTCATCGGAGTCGATTTTAAAGTCGAGGGTGGTGTGCAAGAAAGGCATTATATTAGTTAAATTTTAAGTTTTAAATAAAATTAAATAACAAAAGGTACTCTGAATAAATTTCATTGAAAATGCCTAAGGTAAGGGCTTGTACATCATCCTCTAGACCAGCACATAGATCTATTGTGAACTAACGCCATTTTTACTTGTCTTTGGCATAACGTTTGCAGGGCCTGCTTGACGCGGTTTGTACTCAAAGGCTACTTACTCCAACGTTTAATGATCCTACGAGCTATATGGCATTTAAATAAAGCTCATATAAGCTACGACTTTTGGCTTGTGTAGAAATTTGTTGCACTTTAATGATATGTTGTAAATTATTCTGCAAGTAATGTCTGTGTCGCAAAAATGAGCGGAGATTAACCATATGGATTGATGTAATCGTTCATAGTCTTCACAACTGTTACACAAGATACAAATTAATACGTTGGAAGCTCATTCGCTTGCTTTGTATACGGGATACAGCTATAACTGCCATTACTATTGTGGAAATAAATTACAAAATGACTTAGCCTTTAAGCCATAGCTTAAGACAGAGGTCGGCGACCTAATAAATAAATTAGAAATTAAATGTTGGCGAGCCATATTTGTAAAATAATTATTGGGAAATATGTGTATAGTTTCCTGTTTGTGTAGTAGACATTATAAGCGATATTAAAAACGATAAATTTTGTACATAGCTACAATACTTTGCGCTCGTGTAATGTAATTATTATCTTTTCATAAGAATTAGATCGCAATTTACAAAACAGTCGCGGGTCACAAAGAAAGGGAGAGCGGGCAACATGCGGTCCGCTGGACACGCGTGACCCATCGCTGGCCTACGGATTAAGCTTGGGTATTTAGAACAAAGGTCAGAAATCCAAAACGGACTCGGCTTAAACCCTATCGTGACCTTTCCTAACAGAGGCCTTTTCAAATAGCAACAAAAGTAATTACAAGAATGGTAAACGTACTTGGAAGTTTTTCTAATATATTCAATGTTAACTTCTGCATTATAATACACTTTAATTTGACTTGAAACTTAACTGTTTTTTACTCTCTGGTCTAAAAGTTGTTTCGAAAATGTTCCAGAAACAGTTCATTATTGTTATTATGTTTTGAGAAGTCTTTTAATTGTTGCTTATCGATACGGTATTAAAATCAATCAAGATCGCTTTTCGACAATTAATCGATATCGCAAATTAAACGCTTTCCAACTAACAAATTGCCGTTTAATTTCACAACTTCTTTACATAGGTATAAATCAATAATCATTTTAGCCGAATTTAAGACAAAACTGATATTCAGAAAATTTTAATAGTGATTTTTGATAGGGGCCGGCTTTGGGTAAATGTTACAATGGAGCGAGATTCAATTATGAAGTTCCCCTTACTTGCCCTGTTTATATTTTCTATACTAATATATAAAGCTGAAGGGTTTGATTGTTTGCTTGAACGCGCTAAACGGAAGAACTACTGGTCCTATTTGAAAAATTCTTTCAGTGTTAGATAGCCCACTTATCGAGGAAGGCTATAAGTATATCATCACTCTAAAACTGAATCTATTCTAGCTAGCTAGTCGCTAATAGCTAAGGCGCCCCCTGAGACTCGGCGCCTGGAGCGGTCGCTCAGTTGGCCTTATGGTAGGGCCAGCCCTGAATGTCACGATGCTATTATAAGCGTAATTGTTTTCCTTCACCAAAAAGCTTTAAGACTATAAAATAAATTGTTAATTAAAGATCCGGAATCAACCTTTGGCCTATTATAAAGAATTCACATGCTTTAAACACTTGTCCATCGTGATACGAGTACAGGTAAACTGGTCCTAACCACGACCAACCACTAAACAATGGGTAATCCGACACAATTCCGCTCCGTTGCGTCTATTCAAACAATATTATATAAGATTACGGCGCATCCGTCAGTTTGTCATTACACTCTGGTATATTTCGTTACAACACTATTTTTTATGGTAAAAGATTTCTGAGAGTCAACCTTTGCTTTTAAAAAGGTATTTTTATTTTTTAAACCATGTCGTACGGCCAGACTGGGAAGAGGCAAAAAGTGCGGGAAGCAAGAGCTGACGTTATGGACTACTTTCAAGGTACTTTTTTATTTTTTTAAAGTATATGATGCGAATGTATACATTCTAATGTATCGCCAAATATACAATTGGCTCATAATTATTTTATTTAATTAGGGGTCTGTGGATTGTATATTGCTACAACTAAGTGCATTGCGAATATGGCACCTTTAAATGTTCAAATACATATACACGCTGTTTCCATGTATGTTCATTTTCAATGAATCTTCCAGCTTAATCACGAGTAGTCCTAAGATGATTCTATTATCCACATTTTAAAATGCTGAAGATTTGGAGTCAATCTGCTTTACTTTAGTGTCCCGAGCGTGTCGATATACCTATAGGTTCCTACCTCAGGGTTCACTGCCAGTGCAGCTTATCTTCTTCCGGTGACGCTGTCAATGTCTGTTGACGCACATGGAGTTTTCATATGTGCGCGAACTGGCAGGTCCAATGATGGAATGTTTAAAAATAATTATCTTGAAATTATAGAACAGAATTTGGAATGTTCTTTATATTTTCGTTCTTCTTTCGGACTCGATATGAATTATATGTAACATAATAAATATATATAAAAAAATCTTTAAAAATCTCTAAAATCTCTAAGAAAATAATATTGTTACATCTTCTTAAAAGTTGGTTTCAATCCTGAAATAAAAATAAAGATGGCAACATCGTTTTCATGTTCCTTCGAGTCGGACTATAAAAAAGGACCTATGGATTATCAATCATCAACGTCGTCTTCAATGCCATTATGGCATCAGCTGTTACAGCTTCAGCGGCGACAGCGTTCTAAAAACAGAGTAAAACGTGACATCTTTTTAGAACCAGCTGTATAAGTTACGATATTTTCGAACCAATATAATTCAAGAAAACGACACGCTTATTTCTCAAAGGTTTACAACATATCGATTTCTGTCGACTTTCCGGCATTACAATTGTCGATGTTTGATAGTCATTTACGGCTAAATGGCCGTGTCCAAATAAACATAACTTAATTTTATATTAAACGCACCAATCTATAATGGCGTCATCCTATTAGCAAGCCAATGAGCGATGTGTTCGACCACAGTTCGTATGCACGTGCGATCCTACATAATGATATCTTAGAAGTGTCCTAACTGAAGATGATGCGATGGCGCAAATTCAATTAGGACACTTCTTAGACAGCAATATGTTTGATCGCACGTTCATACGAAATAAGATCGCTCGCATCGCGCATTTGCGTTATTTTATACCGGAGCCAGACAATCTTATATACTATTATAGCTGCATTTGAATGATCATTTCAATGATCATATAGTGTGGCCAGGGATTGTGTAGCTGCGCAGTTCTGTAGTACTTTGTAGTCTTCAAGGACAAAACTGTATAAACACTTTGAGCTATGTCTCCGGCATTAGGACGACGCTTTATAGTCGTATAGATATATTTATTTAGCATTTTAGAGGAGGTCGTGGCCTAATCAGTGGTCGGCATTTGAGTCGATCGCTAAGTTAAGTTGCTCTGGGGGAGGCTGAGCCGCAATGCTCGGCTCTTTGATGTGCCTTTCGGTGGTTCACGTAGCCTACTTTATTCTTAAACCTACGTCATCGTGCCTTCTAGCCGTGATGGTCTACAGCGACTGCTCATGAGCTCTATCAGGAGGCTGAGCCGCAATGCTCGGCTCTTTGGTGTGCCTTTCGGTGGTTCACGTAGCCGACTTTATTCTTAAACCTATGTAACATATATTTGTGCCTACATTCAAGTAAATAAATGCCTTCAAAAAATAAATGCCTTCAAAATTCCTTCAAAGGATATGTTTACGAAATATGTTATGACTTTCAATTTTTTTTTCTAAATAAGGTATTAGATATAATATAAACAGACTTTCGATCACAAAAGACCGTAGAAGGGTGACGTCACAAGTACATTAGTGTGCTAGGAATGCCCAACTGTGGATCCGCGCGTCATTCCCGACATCGCACGGAAATTGTGATTGTAACTCTAAAACCTTACGTTAAAAGCTTACGAGAACTTGAACTATAACTATTTCCAGTATTCTTTAGAAAACAAATTGAGAATACTTAAGTCGTGTGTATGTTCACAGGTGTGGATTACATGCATCCGGATTTAAAATATAACTATGTAAGTATTTTGACATTAACTATCTATATGTATGAATATCAATCGTTTTTCCTTAGTCTTTTTTAAATTTTGTTTCTTTTGTTTTATTTCCCTTGGGTCAGGGAAGGTTTAAAAGAAAAGAAAGCAGGGAATAGTTAGAAGATTATTTAAAAATACTAAAAAGCGCAGATTTATACTTCAGAACACTCCAATTAGATGACGTTCGTACCTTTGTCCCACTTTGCCGTACTCGTCGTTTTGACTGACGTGCCATGTAAAATTATTATTTCATAATACATTCAGCCAGTGTCACGTTTTATGGCCAAGGTATAAAGGAGATTGGTTAATTGGCTAATAAGAGACCAGACTCAATCTGGGTAAGACAAAATCTGTCAGGTTCGCTAATATGGTATAAAAGATGGATCTGCAAAATGTTCATGCGCTTAAATGTTGCGGTCTGACGGCTTCAACCGCAAGCGGTAGAAATTATACTTTAGCTTAAACAAAACAAAAGTATCACAGATGGATGTGAAAAGTGGTAACATGGAGTCTAAATATGACTGTATAATAAGAACGTTTAATACGTATTATTGTATGGTACGATTTTGCCTTTTTCTCACTAAATGAGATATCTGCATTATATCTCCTTGTACGTATATCTTCATTGACAATCCATTCAAGTATATTTAAATCATACCCTTTGGGATAATTATATCTGCTACATATTATAGCAACAGGGATAGTTTCGCGCAATTATATGAAAATTGCTTGCTGAAACATTCGTAAACCTTAATTTTCCCAGATTTCCCAGTAAGGCCATCTGCTATCACGCTCAGATTATTTCGCACTCCCGAAATTCAAATGAAAATGCTTTATTCATGACCCATTCCATTATGGAGGTAACGCTTCTCCAAGATAATATTTCACAGGCGAATCCTTTGTTCTGAAAGATTTTTTTTATAAAATACAAAAGATGCAAAACTATTACTGTGATCATGATTTATTTTAAATTCCTCTCTGATGCTAATTAAACATAAACGAAGCTTTTAAGTTTTGTCTTACTATAGCTTTAAAGCCTCAGCAAGTAAAATCTTTAAAAGCCCCTCAGTCTTATCCAGATACTTTAGTCATTAAGTCCTCTTTTAACTTAATGCGTAATTATTTTCTGAAAGCGCTTGCTTTATTCTTTACCATCTTAAAATATTATGGAGCCAGATCCCAGATCACCAAAAACGATCTTTCTTTTATGTTTAAGATTCATCCACTTTTTGTGGCAACTCAGAGGATATTTTGTTGAAATTATCTTGCAAAGAACGTATATCTATCCTCATTCATACTACTTATTAGCGGGTTTTAGCAAAATTATGAGCCTTAATAATTTGGCTAATTTTCTGTTATTTAGTTTCCTAACTTAATACGTTATCTCCTAATATTTATTATATTTTCTAAGGAACTTATTTCTAAGTTCCTTCTCGGTAATTAGCGAGAACAATTATAATTTAGTGAAATTACCAGGCTTAATAAATTGTCTGACTTTTGAGTCATTCATTTATTTTACTTAATACGCCACTCTATTAAAATGATTTACTAAAGCGTCAAAACTATTAGGATGGATTAGGGCAGGTATTAAAGTTGTTTCTGGTGAATCTTAATAATATACAGAATATAGTCAATGGACCATACAAATTGAATTTGTCCCTTCTCAAGTATCGGTCACGCCGCATTACCCCAGAGTGTCCTATGCTATATAAATGTATTAAATTATAAAAATAAAACCACACGCACACCAATGTCTTACGATTTACACACACATGTACACTTTACTATAAATTGGTTCCAAGGCGTCTTGACGACCGTATATACATTTATTATCAAATATAACAATGTTGTAGTACAAATAATTAAAAATTGGCCAGCCGCCGATCTTTAGTATCTATAAATTGGTATTCTAGTCCGCCATGTTAATTTAACTTATAGATGCTTCCCATTTCTTGCTAGTTCTTAAAAAAAAAACTATGACGGATTAAAATCCTAAAAGAAGTTAGAGCAATTTTCCACTGACCGCTCCTTCTCGATACATTTCAGCAAAGTTTCGACTGTTGGCGCGGCGTAAGTCTCCGAAATTATTTATTGCACATACAAAAATTAATCTCGTTGAAGTTTCTATAGTTGAAAATAATCAATGAAAGGACAAAATTAGCTGGCTTGCTACGCGCTTTCCTATCCGATTTTTACTCGTTTTGTAATTTGCGAACAGCTATCAAGAAAATATGTAACAAAAATGTTAAAATTTAACTTAAGCCATCTTGAAAAGTACGACAAAGTTTAAGACTCGATAATGTTTATGGAATTATAATCACTTCTCTTCTCTAGAAACAGGGTTCACTTAAATTAAAGAGAACCCCGAAACTGGAGAATTTAGATAGATTATAGACTCAAAAAGAAAGATTCTATTGGCAGCCATCAAAATTAATTTATAAAGTTCATTTTGACTTTTTCACATTTGTCATCGATATCCGTCTTCTTCCTAGCGTTATCCCGGTATAGCACCAGGAACCGTTTAAATTACAGAGGATGTGGCCGTGGAGCGAGTTAAGATGACCGACTGTCATCTAACATTATCCCCGCAACCCCCACAATCGCTACAATCTCACGACTAATATCGCTCAGTGACATTATTCGAGACCCACTGTTTTAGGTAACTTCCGAACCACGGAGGAGGTCGGATATTTGAAAACAAGCGTTACAGTTGGTCCAGAATAGTGTTAGACTAGACGAGTACATCTATCACCCAGCCGTGGTAAGAACAACTTAACCTAGCGATCCACTCAAACGTCAACCACTGATTAAACTACGACCTTCTCGTAATTTAGAAAAAAGATATATATTTCTCAAAGGCAGTTAACGCATTTGCAATGTTTTGACAAAAAAATAGAACCTCAATGTATGTCCGTGAGGTATAGTCGAACAAGAAATTGGTTTGCCACTTTAAGGTCGAATGTCGTTTGCACGTGAATTAGTTAAAATCTCATTTTTGCATTACGTTAATTTCTAACAATGCATGGAGTGAAATTCGCAAGGTACCCGGTTCAAACTCCACCGCCGTTGGGGTATTGTTTCAGGCACTCCTAATACAAGCTTTTAATTTAAGCTTAGTAGGATGGGAAAAAGGGAATATTAGACATACCTAAAAAGTATTCCTAATATTCTTTAAAAAAAAAACAATAACCCTTATCAAAGCTCTTTTTAACTAGGAGCTGTCATCCAAAATGGTAAAGCACTTTCTTGGTTGACTGTACACGATTTGAACCTTAACCGTTCTGGACTCAGTCCTAAAGGTCTTACATTTCACTTCAAGATAACGAAAAAGAAAAAAAAAGTAAACAGGAAAAATTTGATTGAAATTCAATCTTTAAGAACCCTTATGATAACTTACTTAAAACCAATCGAAAAAATTGACGGCCGAAAGAAAACCAAATCCAATCGGCATTAATTAACGTGAAAATGTTGTAACAGAAAAATAATTTCCCATTTTCCTCACTTAGCTAAGTGAAAACTTCAGACTTATTAATCAGTTTGATGCTGTTCAAGAGATCATTTGATTTTCTTCTCCATTTCCGATAATCTCTGCTACCCTTCAAGATCAATAAGTGAGTCATAAGTATGGAAGTCCACGAAAATTATATTAAACCAGTTGTAACCCGTAACTTTGTCCACGTCGTCGTGGGCCACTCTTAAGAGTTTAATAAATAGTTTTGGATTAATATAATTGTACAATATATTGTAAACACTTTCACAAATAATGCATTATTTTAGAACAAATTTGGTTAGCATAAAAAAGGTTATAGTGAGCCAACCTTAAAAAATAGACATATGCAGTCGCGAAGTTTTATTTAGAACTGTTAAAGGGGAACAATTCTGTCATACATTATCTTAGCGAAACTTTAACAATTTACGCAGCGCACGCAGGCGGAAGCTCTCAAAAGGGAAAAAGCCCCGATTTTGAAACATTCTTCATTGGCGCTCCGCTCCTATTCGTCTTAACGTGATGCTATATACCCTATAGACTTCCTCGATAAATGTGATATCTAACAATGAAATAACTTTTCAGAACGGACCAGTAGTTCCTGAGATTAGCGCGTGCAAGCAAACAAACAAACAAACAAACTCTTCTGCTTTATGTATTAGTATAGATATAAATTTTTATATAAGATTTTTTTGTAGAGCTTTGCTTTGGCAGCGGTGCCGCTGATGTAACATTCGGATTACAGCATTGCACAGATTATCCATTTGCGGATTCATGTATAAAGTACTAGCTGTTTCGCTCGACTTCTTTTGCATAAACTTGCGAAAGCCCTTAGACTTTTCTAAAATTGTCCTATTGTAAAATCCGTTCTTCTTGTCTACTAACTATAAACTACATCCTTGCCAAATTTTGTACGTCCCGTGGTTTTCAAAATTTCGTGTAAGATGACCTTTCACTTTTATATACATACTAGCTGTGCTCCGCGATTTCGTCCGCTTGGGCCACACTTATCATTTAGGAGTATGAAAAATAGCTAGTAACCGATTCTCAGACCTGAATAAGCATATAAAATTTCATAAAAATCAGTCAAACCGTTTCGGAGGAGTACGGTAACTAACATTGTGAGAATTTTATATATAAGATATAGATTTATTTTTCTGTTTGTCATGGAAACATTAGTCAGTAACAAATTTACGCTTAATTATATCATTGACTTCAAACATTACCTACGCAATAGCGCATTCCACAATTACAATTACAACGCACATTACCGCAATATATAATTACGAACATTGTAAAAAAAAAATGGTCGATCGTGATTGGAATAGATCGTTCGCGAACATTAGTGCATTGTACTCGAGTCACCTTGTCTGTCGCGAGCGGAATATAAAGCCGAATGCAGAGATACATTGATTCTTGTATGAGTATCTTAGAATCCTCTATTCCCATACAATTAGTAATCGTTCACTTCTTTGGTACGTGCTTGGTATCTTACTCTAAATCCATTAAAACAATACTGGAGATCGCCCGGTGATGAATTCGGCCACAAATCTCTTTGCGTGTCACTCGCTTAATGCAACGACATGTATTGTTCTATTTCATCGGCGCAATTTTCGTAATATTTAGCGACAAAGTTTTCTCTTTACGTATTAATATATACATTCACTGATAGTATCCATAATACTTAGATCCACGCACGAGTATCTCAGGACCACGAGGACTCGAAGAGATCAGTGTTGGAAACTTGACTCTATTCCCGTACTATTAATGGTTTGCTAGTGCTCACTAATGGAAAGTTGACTCTGTTCCCGTACTGTTAATGGTTTTCTAGTGCTAACTAATGGAAAGTTGACTCTGTTCCCGTACTATTAATGGTGTACTAGTGCTAACTAATCGAAAGTTGACTCTATTCCTGCACCATTAAAGGTTTTCTAGTGCTAACTAATGGAAAGATGACTCTATTCCCGGACTGTTAATGGTTTTCTAGTGCTAAGTAATGGAAAGTTGACTCTATTCCTGCACCATTAATGGTTTTCTAGTGCTAACTAATGGAAAGATGACTCTATTCCCGCACTATTAATGTTTTTCTAGTACTAACTAATGGAAAGTTGACTCTATTCCCGCACTATTAATGGGTTTCTACTATCTCGCAACCTACTTGGGACCCTGTTCTAAAAACAGTAGAAGAGAATCATTTATTTTAGTTAATTAGCATACTTTGCCCCGCCTCTTAAACCCTTTGTGACATCTCATAAGGAAGGAGACTGTAATCCCCCCTATAACACGTTAGGTTTATTCCACGTTATAGTTAAACGCATTGTAGGATTAGTCTCGTACAACGCACTTTTACGGCCCAAAATGCGTATAACATAATATTATAAATTATAGATTAATATTAATACATTTTAAGCATCATGTGAGCAATTCCGGTAAACACGGTGTATGCTCTATTCCAGCGAATAGAGTCGTTCGAATCAATTTTAATTTTCGATTTTTTTACACTATTCTTCTATTCTTTTTTACACTATTCTTCTATTCTAAATTCTTATAATATATGATTAATAGGAGGAGTGAAGAAAATTGTAATCAGTGAGTGAGCTGGCATTTGAGTCGTTCGCTAGGTTAAGTAGCTCTTACCACGGTCATGTCATAGACGGGTAACCAATTCTAGCATTGGTTTTCATACATCCAATCTCCTCCGTGTTTCAGAAGGCACGTAAAACAGTGGGTCGCGATTAATGTCACTAAGTGACATTTGTTGTAAAATTGTAGAGATCGTGGGGACTCTGGGGAACATCTTAACTCGTCACATAACCACATCCCCAACAAGCTGAGCGGATTCTGGTACTAGACCGGAATAAAGCTAGGAAGAAAAAGAAGATATGATTAATAGATATCCTACTTTCCAACTTAATATCATAAACGCGAGAGTTTTTAAACATCGATGTATGGATTTAATTATATAGATGTCTGGTTGTAGATTTGACGCTTTTTCACGGAAAAACTACTGGATGGATTTTAATAAAACTTTACAATAATAAAGTTATACATCAGTATAACACATATGCTATAAACTATGAAGATATTGTGCGAATTTTCCAAAATATAACGACAAATGTCAAGTAAGTAAGAGATAATTCTGCCTTCAGCTATTCAGGCGTGCGCTGCAAAAACTGTTAGAGTTACACGTATATAATGTATGAAAGAAATGTTTATTTTAAATAGTTTTACAAAAAAGCCTGCGACAGCACATATCTATTTATCATGTTTAAGCCATAAACGCCAAAATAGTGAACCATTATTGAACACGAAAGTGAATATGAACGTGGACAATGTTATAGGATAACAGAATGTAGCAGATAGTAAGTAACCCAACGTTTAATAATAATAATACAAAAAATATAAAGTTTCAATGTAACACTTTAAAATTTCAGTAGACTTAATTTGGGGTATATTTTGTTGTGTGTGCGTTACACGTTTGGACAGGACAACACGGACAATGTTATAGGATAACAGAATGTAGCAAATAGTTAGTAACCCAACGTTTGAGCAGGACAACGTCTGCCGGGTCCGCTGGTAATTAATAAGAGCAAAATCTAATATAATAAGTATCATTATTATCTCTTTGTCAATATCAGGATCCCACGGTGTACCGCTACTCGCGAGCGCGGATCAACTAAGCAGTATACTCTACTTTAAATTCCACTCGCACCACACAAGGTAAGCCGGGGACAATGCACCGGCATTTGCGAACGGCCCATTCCGATCACGAACGACCATTTTTTTTACAATGCTCGGTATTATATGTTATGTTAATGCGCATTGTAATTGCTATTGTTTGATGCGTCATTGCGTAATGTTTGGGTCATCAACTCTTAGCCTATTTAATGGGGATTTTAGCGAAAGTATTCAAAATTTTATCGGTGGGTTTTCCACAATTAGAGTCGATCTATGTACGGGCGTCCTTTACGTGAATGCACCAAACTATTAAGTTGTTAAAAAAATAACAGCTTCTCCTGACAATGTGACTACGTGATGTCCATGACCGCTCTACTAAGAGAGCATCGAAAAAGATAAATTTTCAAAATTAAAAAAATTGTTTCATCAATAGGTAGTCATTAGAACTTGTTCAGGTGGGGATTCTTGGATGATTTTGATGATTCTTGGGGTGTTTAATGGTGCGGTTCCCCAGCAGACGGAGCATCTTCTACCGTGTCGTTCCTGCTCTGCTACCTGTACACGGGAAGACCTGATGCGAGCCACAGAGGATGCTGTTCGCATGGCTAAGTTTTGGCACGGAACCGTTTAATGCTCCATCGACACGAAAAGGATAAATCATATAGAAAGAAAGACAGCCTAACGTAGTTATAATTTGAAACCTTTGAAAAGCCCGCTCTTCCGCATACTGCGAGTATTTTAGAATATTGTCATAATAACTAATCTTGGCTAGAATGCCATAGCTGCTACTACCCATCAACTAGAAAGCAACCCTTTAAAAGTAAAGGATAACAATCAATGTAAAATTCAGTATGATGGACATCAAACATCACGTAGAAAAACCCCAAAGAATGGATACAGAAGCAATCACAGTTGCATATCATATACTACCTGTTTCCCACGACTTAATTCGCGTTCGCGAACTCCTTAAGCCGGCCCTATCGCAAAATCCGTTAATGGACGTCTACTTATCTCCCTGCCAAATTTCATATTTGTAAGTCACGCGGTTTTCGTGATGTCGTGATAGGTGACCTTTGGCTTTTATATATATATATATATATAGAAGAAGAAATCATGCCATCAAGTAAAGATTTCGATAATCCAATATTATTAAAAAAAAATTCAACCAAATTTTTTAAACTTTCACATAATAATTTTTAGACGAAACTTAAAAGTGCAAGTCGTTATCATAATGGTTTCGGAAGAATAGTAAGAGAACAGTTGAAAAATAATTAAAACAAAAACCGACCTCAAATTGCCAGAACTGGACAAAATTGATACGGCACCACTAAGGGAAGCACCAGTTTTCAAATAAAACGGACGTCTGTTCCTAAGGTAGACAACTTAATACCTGTGTTATAGGTAACAGCCGCCTGTTATACACAAATATTTTTCTTTTTAGAAATATATAAATACATATATATGGATCATAAGGTGGGAATCGAACCCACGACCCCCCGAGCAGATGGCAGGGTCGCTGCCCACTGCGCCAACGGGCCAGTCGAGAGAATAGCACACAACTTTAATCCTTGACTTGGTACGGAGTTCACTAAAACATACATAGTAACACTGATGATATTTTTATATTTTAAGACACGTGTAAAGCCTGCGTTTTAGATTGTGGGGCTATTTTTAAAAATTCCAGCAATACTTTTATTTATCCGATACTATATTTTCAAGGCTTGGCTGGCCTAGAAGAATTAGGGTCCCAACGGTATTTTTAATGCGTCTTCTGCCCTTGAAGTATCGACTGTACCTATATGCCATTAAATATTCGGGGCTTACTAAATACCAAATTCAGAAACTCACCACACTGTTATTTTAAAGATCACATTACTACATTTTATTGCTTCTTCCTTATATTTTATTATAAATGCAGTGCGCGTGGGGCCTCTGGTTCCACACATGTGGCGAAAGAGCAAAAAGCTTGCAATATTCAGGTTGAACTTGTCAGACAGCCGTCTTGTAACTTGTATTAACATTATTTATTAAAGCTACTCCTCCGGACCACTTTAGTTTTTTTCTATATATGTTGTTCCTTATTCTCGCTAAAATTCGAAAACGGCTTTACTTATATGAGTTCTATTTGTTTTGTTTCAATTACTTTATTTTAGGGAAATTTTAAACGGAACCAAAGAAAGGAAAACTGAAATGCATAAATATAAAACACAAAAACATGCAGATTTGGTCGCTACTTCAAAATACTTTGTCTTCTAATTAAGCAGTAAAGTTATCATTAATCATTACATAACCGATTAGAAAGGACGCCTCTTCTGCTTAGAACCAAAGCAGTCGACAAAAAAAAAATCGGATTTCATTACTGCACTGTTATTTTTTTTTTTCATATAAATTTACCACAGAGGTTTAATGTCTCCTGTTAAGTTTAATTTAAAATGTATTTAAAAAAATCGACCGAAAAAATTCGAAAAAAAAACAGTAATGGCGCTCATTCTATACCATCGTAAAACTGAGATACTACATAACATTCGTGCATTAATAACTCGCTTTGTGCTCGGTGCAATCATGTACTATAAATAGATGACGTTTGTATCATTATTATTTAACAAAACATACTACCAGAGTCAGATCTTCATCGAACGTGCGATTATATGGATGTTTAAGAAAAGTGTCCTAATTCGATGCGATCGCGCAACCTTCACTTCGTAGACTTCATAGACTACATAGGATACTTCATAGACATCAGCATATTTGATCGCACGTTCGATGAAGTTTGATGCGATCGCGCGAATTCAATTAAGACACTTTTTAGACGTCACTATGTTTGATCGCACGTTCGTACCAACTAAGTTCGGTTGCATCGCGACTGCTTTCTATTAGAACGACGCCCAAGACTCGTAAAATACTACTACGAAGGTGCTAAGGTAACGAGAAAATCGCAATAGGAATTTGGATAATAAAATGCTGGCGAGTCTCGAGAAGCAGTTGTAATTTATATGGATAGCACTGTCCTATTTCGTAGTTGTTACCGAATTTGCGCAAGCATAACTTGGCAGCATTCACGATTCGCTTTCCTCGAACCTACCGCCAAACCGAAGTCAGCGTAAGCCATGCCAAATCTCCTTGAGTTGTTTTGTGAAGTACAGTCGCAGCCAGTCACCAAGTTAAGCCAGGATATATGGCAATGGATAAAGTTTGTGCTAATAGTTTTATTGGGCCAATTCCCTCGTTTGATCGTAGTTTATGTTGTGCGCTTCGGGGCTTAGTCTTTTGAATGTTTATTTATTTATTATTTACTGGCCGTCGCCGGAGATATGACTGCGAATGACATGAGCCATTTGCTATTTGTTTTCAATTATCAATTATCGCTCTGCTTTCAAAAGTAAGAATGTGGCTGACTGAACATTTGGCAAACGCGTTTAGGAAGAAAGCCATCTTTTAGAATGATGTAAAACTGAAGTTGTGTTGTTTACGTTGAAGATACATAGCATTGATAATTTATTCAATTAAGTACTTGTTTCATAATGCTGATAAGTTATATCTCCTCTTTTTTAGGGTTCCATAGTCTTACGAGGGACCCTTAGAGTTTTGATCCGTCCGTCTGTCCGTCTACAAAGTGGTCAACGTTCCTAAGATTTCTAAACATATATTTTATTACTTTAATTTATTAATAAGTAGTGATCCCATTGCTATGCTACGGACCAAATGAACTGCAAGCGTGACGCTACCTCTAAATATATGTATGCATTTTAATTAGAAATTAATTACATAACTGGGAAGGAAACTTGGCTACTGTTCAAACAGACTTAAATATAATTCAAACATCATTTGTACATAACTTAAATCGAAAATCAATTCTTTAAGTCACGGAGAGCATCGTTTTTTCAATCGCATTAATTCCCTCTTAATAAAACACAAACTAAAGTGCTGATTAATATTTTTTTTGATATAAAAAGCAAAGTAATTTGAGCCGTGTGTACAAGACATAAAGTAACATTTTAAATGTTACCTATACAGTAGGCTTCCCTGTCACACGGAAGGTGTTTTTTGATCCTTAATCGCTTCTAAACAAGTAACCAGTGGTTTTTTCCTGTTTTGGTTTCATGTAAAAACCACTAATAAGGAATGTTATCTTGAACATTATCATTTTGCCTTCCCAAAAGAGCTTTTAAGGCTCGGAATATATGTATTTATTTCTATACACGAAAACGATATTTGACACTAACTGTTTCCCATGGCTTTGCTTGCTTTACTAATATATCCTTTCGGAAAAAGCATTTTTTCGCTTCGTTTACGTTAAAATTATTTATTTAATATTTAAATAATTGCAATGTGCATTATTTGTCACAAACAAGTGTTGATTTACTTAATATTAAAAGTATTTTAACTATACAAATTTTATTAAACCAGTATCAAAGGCAAAGTATGTTATAAACCCTTTTAGGGTTCCGTAATCCTACAAGGATTTATAGTTTCGCTCTGTCCATCCATCTATCTGCCCACAAGGTAGTCACCCCCCTTGCATTTCCAAACTATTAGACGTAGAGACTTGAAATTTTCCATATGGATAGAACATGCTAAAAACTCAGTAGGAAAATTATTTTGAGCGAAATTGGACAATAACTTTTGAAGTTATTTAACAAATACCTTTGTCGCGTATCAGATAGATACGGAACCCTTCTATATAAGCGTGTCTTGGCACGCTCTTGGCCGCTTTTTATTTGAAAAGGGTCCTAATTTATTGATGCGTACCATCTACCTCATGCTGGGGTTCATTTAAAAATAATTAATAAACTACCGATTATCGCAGCGTGTGGTTTACAAAACACATTTATCTGCACCAAAGATTATTTAATAGGCATCACCGTGTATAATGTTAAATACCCCAATATATCGTGTATCGACTTATATACGGCCAACTCAGGTTTCCAATCGCCATACATTTCGTATGCGATCATGGAAACCCTCTGTGCTAATCTTATTAAATTGCAACAAAATGAATATTCATTTAATTGGAAATATACAGATGTACAATCATTTTTGTTTAAGTTTGTAAACGGTGTTTTGTCTTGCATTCAGCATATTTAAAATGACGTATACAGAAAAAAGACAAAAGATTTAAAATCATGTTACTAGAGCAAGTTGCTATTGTATAAGAAACGGTAATGTAGCAATATAAAGATGGCTAAGCTTAAATGCCATAGGCGCCAGTCATAGCTCAAACTGTTTGTACATTTTGTCCTTGAAAACTACAAAGTTCTACAAAACTTTGCGCAGCTACACAAAGTACCCGGCCACGCTACTTGATCATTCAAATGAAGCTATGTCTGGCGCCGGCATTAGCGCAGTATTAACTCGTGAGAATTAATCTCTTATAGGCTCTTAAAAAGGATGTCCTTTATTATTCACGCCTAATGATCTAGTCAACAAGGGCGTATTGGTCAAACGTTTTCTCCACCTTCGAAAAATTTCAATAAGGTGTCATTCGATTCGGAAAAGCATGTAGATAATTAAAGAAAAAATCAAATACCGCTTCCAAAATATTGTTTATAAACAAAGTAATTTCTTAATTCTTTCTTTCGTAAGTAGCTTCTCCTGACTATAACTAACACAACAAAAAAGAATTAGCGAAATCGGTCCAGCCGTTTACGCGTAATGTCGTGACCAAGGGAAATAGGGGTTCATATTTTTATACATAGTTTTACCCTTTAACACAGTGGGCTGCTGATAGAACATATTTATCGTTGATAAGAGACGCCCCACAGCCAAAGGAGTTGCCGTAGATGAGACGAGCGGTCCATGGAAAAGCGTTTATATCTGAGAGGGCACCTCCAACCACCCGTGGCTCTTCATTGCGCTCACCACAACCTTAAAGCAGTATTTTTTTTTTTTTTAATAAACATGGAAATGGATGTGGGAAAAAAATCAGCAACGCTCAATTGGGAATGGGCTGGGCATGTGGCACGAATGGACCCGCAAAGGTGGGCCAAAGTGACGAAACTATGGACTCCCACCATTGACCGAAGACTTCTTGATCTATCTTCTCCTTTCCTGGGCCAATCTCATTCACAACTTCCCCGCAAAGGTATCCAAATCGTCGCGCTACCTCTTTCCCCACAATTCCGATATCGTCTTCGGACAGAAGCTGTATGTTGTCGTAGATGAGATCCTGCAGGTAGTCTGAAGACTCCGTATATCCTGACTCCTGAAGCTCTAAAATGAGGCACTCGTGCAGCGGAAACTTGCGCCTAGAACGAACAAAAACACAATGTGGTTTACATCAAATAATCATGTTCTGGGTTCTAAGATTGAAGCCTCACCTTCGAATGCCTTTGGCGTCCAACACATCTAGAGTAAACAAGGCCCTGTTTCTGAGGTTTTCCAGACTGTTTTTAGTCATGCAAGCCATGAGCTTAGGTAGCTGGCGGCGTTTGAGCAAAGTTGAAGATTTCATCATGTTTGTATATTTTATTTAATACGAGTAAAACGTTTAATATGTCTTAATACAATGTTACAAACTAATAATTATAATAAGATATACATTTATTGATAGACAGATATGAAATTTAAAATAACTGTCATTTTCATCCAACAGAGTTTTTGACAAAACTTTTTTTTATTTTTGTCATTTTTAATTTGTTATTAATGAAATACTTGCTGTTGTACACATGGAACTAATAAAACAGATTAAAAAAATATATAAAGACATTCACTCACCAATAACATTTATAAAAAAGATAGATGATCAAAAACGAATGACTAGACAGACTGACAACATATTATGTTTAAAAGCACCAAGAACAAACACATTCGCTAAAAAAAGCATTGTATATTTATGAGCGCAACAATAAAACAAATTATTTAATACTGTAAAGGATGGTAAATCAAATAATATTTTTAAGAATTTACTAAACCACCGCATTTTAAAGGATTTTTCTTTATTTTAAATAAATAAGAAACTGTATCGACCCTATAACATGAGAAAAACTAAACAATTAATTTCCAACTAAATTTACTTATGAATAGACTTTAAATATGAAATGACTTACACTTAAACATATTACTTTTAAACAATATTATATATATTTACAATATTTATATATTTATACATCACCACTACTTATAAGTATATATGTATGTATAACAAAAAATATGTTATTTACTAACTAAAAATAGTATCTTATAAAAAAACTAATGATTTAATTATTCCGTTTATCTCAACACTGTGGTATGAGTCTAAACTACGTTTCGCATTCATGCATTTTTATGTATACCCTAGCTTTACAAAATCCCATGCTATGCAAATCGACCAAATACGTACTTGTATTATTTAAAATTGTATTTTCGGAAATAAACGTTCTAAACCGTAAACAAACGGTCATCATGACTTCGCTTTAGCACCTTATAATAAAATGTATAGGTACAAGTGTGTGTAAATCGTCTGGCACTGGTGTGCGTTTGGATTTATTTTAAAAAGCTAATATATGAACAAAATATAGTATATCTTGTAAAATTATTAGCATTCGCACACCCTCCTCTATCTAGCTATACATATGTATATTAAACACGTAGAAATTCAAAATATGTACAATTTTTTTTTATTTAAATAACTTTAGGAAATTAATAATGAGCAATAGAAAGTAAAATACAATTTTTGAAATTATTTTCTATTTGTCTGCTTTATCTGTTTGTCTGTAACAAATTTCTCTGTTATAACATAAAAAGGATTGGCGTAATTAAAAAACTAATAACTGTGAAGTATTCAGTTATATATCGATTAACATTTCGTTTTTGTATCATGAAAATCGGTCCTCTATATTGGTACGGACTGATAAAAACGATCAAGTACTTTGACCTAACGAATGTACTCACCAAAACCGGTTACAAAACCAGTTTAAACGCAGTAGAGGTGAAAGCGAGGGGTTTGCCAGAAAAATCCCTGCACAACCTACTAAAAAAACCTTGGCTTGCCAAGGACTATCATAAGTTCTTTATTAGAAAAGACATCTAAACCGCACTAGTAGGATCATAACAGATTTGGCTAGGCAGAGGAGGGAACACTGGCAGTGAAGATGAGTGTTAGCCTTGTATATTTTATTTTTATGCTTTATTTTTATGTAATTCAAGTATTCTAATGACGTACTTTTTTATTTTGATCTATCTAATTATTAAGACCGCCTTTTCTGGAATAAAGATTAAACCGTCAAATTTAATATCTCTATGAGACAACAGTCATATAACAAGTAGAGAACATACTTTGAAAACGCTTAAGTTTCCAACACTAAAAAATATACACTTGCCTTCTCGAAGTACACTTTTCTATAGGAGTCGGCTTCTTCTTATGTGATCCTGTCTTAACAGGTCTGTTATCTATAACACAGGCATTAAGTTGTCTACCTTAGGAACAGGCGTCCGTGTGTCATATAGTCCTGTATATACTTATTTGTTATATGTATTTATTTATTGTTTCCGAACCAAATAACCAATCACCCATTGTTTTAGCTCGTGAATAAAGTAATGCAAGAATTAAAAGAGTTATTAGAGTATTAGTTGTTAGCCGCGACTTCGTTTGCATAAAATTAGGTGAACACTTTTAGCCTGTTAATATATAGCCTATAGCCTTCCTTGATAAATGGGCTATCTAACATTGAAAGAATTTTTCAAGTCGGACCAGTAGTTCCTGAGATTAGCGCGTTCAAACAAACGAACATACAAACTCTTCAGCTTTATATATTATCCTATAGATAATCAACCGACTTCAAAAAAGAAGGAGGTTTTCAATTCGACTGTACTTTTTATGTTTGTCACCCCCATAACTTTTAACTGGGTAAACCGGTTTTGATGACTCTATTTTTATTTGAAAGCTTGTGCTTTCTATGTGGTTCCGTTGAAATTTAGTCCAGTCCTAACAACTTGAAGTCGGTTTTTTTAGAGATAGAAAAATTATTCAATTCACCCTAAATATTAGTACAGACAGTCGGCAGGATTTAGCTAGTCTTAAATGTAAATCGTAAATTTCTGGTTTATCGTAATTTCACAGCCACTTAAGTTATAAGAAGGGAATAATGAATGGGAAGTGCCTTCATTAATTCCGTCTTAAGTATGCGTGTGTGTTATTCCCACTTTGACTGTGGCTTTTATTTGTATAGGAAACTCAATGAATAGTCCAATTTGGTTATTATTTATATCTACCGTCTATTTCTATACTAATATATGAAGCTGAAGAGTTTGTTAGTTTGCTTGAACGCGCTAATCTCTGGAACTACTAGTCGGATAGAAGAATTCTTTCAGTGTTAGACAGCACAGTTTTAAAGCCTCATTAGCCCAATGGACTGGAATCCGCAAGGTACCCGGTTCAAACACCACCGCCGTCGGGGTATTGTTGTACCCACTCCTAATACAAGCTTTTAATTTAAGCTTAGTAGGAGGGGTAAAGGGAATATTAGACATAAATTAGACCTAAAAAGTATTCCTAATTGAAAAAAAAAAGCTAAAACATTTATTGAGGAAGGGTATAAGCTATCGCACTGAAATCGAATCTCTTTCTTTTACCTAATTTTACGCGGCCGAAATCGCGGGCACAGCTAGTCTTTTCTATACATACCTAAACACAAAAACATAAATTAAAACTTGTATGTCTCTCTGTGTGTCTGTAACGGGTAATATTATACGTATTTCGTCTGTGGTCTTCTATTATGACTATAAAATTTAAAAAACTTTATTTCAAGTGACATTTCATGTTTTAATTATGGAATTTAAGCTTACTTTAAAAGGAGAGTGGATTAATCTTTCAACGAAATACTTATATTAACTCCGTGTTAAGTAGACATACGCGCCTAACAGTTTCTTGTGTGCTCTGCTATAAAGTTTTGCTGGAAGGGATGGGGTTAGAAGCTACTGTTAAATCCATCCTGATACTCTTAAGTAATGGAAGTAATTAAAAATGTTTTAAGAGTCCAGATCGAGGAGGTAGTTCCTTAACCCGTAGCCGACATTTGAGTCGATCGCTAGGGTAAGCAGTTTTTACCGCGACCTAGTGATGGATGGGTAAGACTGGTTTTTTTTTCAAATATCCGACCTTCTCTGTGTTTCTGAAGCCACATAAAATAGTGGATCATATGTTAATGTCACTGAGTGATTTATGAGATTGTGGGGATTCCGGGGATGACGTCAAAAGGCAGTCAGTCATCTTAACTCGTCCCAAAGCCACAATCTGTGCAATCTCAACGGACCCTGGTACTAGCGGTATAACGTTACATATAAGAAATATTAAGTCTAGACTCTAGATACAAGCCTTTACAACCCTGATAGCTCCGTGGTAAAAGGTTGAAATACTCGGTTCAAACCCAGATCCCAGTTAGTTATCATCGTGTCCACCTCAAGCTTAGTAAAAACCCTTATTTTATAAGAATTATTATAAAAATGTAAATAACAAAAAATTCGCTGAGACTCGAATTATATTGAAAATCATTTTATAATCTTTTGTTACAACATGATATTTAAAAAAAATTATGAAATCAGAAAAGAAACGTCAAAACAACCGGACGAACAAAAAGTTCGTATAAACTTTTTTGATTTTCAGCAACGTGAGAATTAAAGAAAAGAATATATTATTTTATTTTGAAATCATAGAAGAGCTTTTATTTGTTTGTAAGATAGCAAGCCAAGTTAATACTTTAAGAGAGCTTTTGCCACTGCATGGAATGGGCTTGCCCTATCGCCAATTTTTTTTTAATTAGCCCATAATGTCCCACTGCTGGGCAAAGGCCTCCCCACTCTTAGACCTATCTCCAATAAACAAAAAAAAAACAAGGCCGGTAACGCATCTGTGGGCCCTTTAGTGTTGCAGTTGTACATGGGCGTCGGTAGTCATTTGGGTTAACCACCTGCCCGTTTTCCCCTTGTTTAGAAAATATAAGTTTTGTTTCTTGTTTTATATACAAATTTAAAAAAAAAAGTTCAATAAAGCCTCAATACCTCAACAGTGGAAGGGGTGGGCTTATACCTATTAGGACCCAGGTCAAACCCCCTACCTTTCTAGACTAGTCTCGCAACTCCCAATGTTATTGATAACGCTTATAGTTAACTAGTTGTTACCCGCAACTTCATCCGCGTAAAATTTGGTGAAACATTTTAGCGTGATGGTATATAGCCTATTGCCTTCCTCAATAAATAGGCTATCTAACACTGAAAGAATTTTTCAATTCCAACCAGTAGTTCCTGAGATTAGTGCGGTCAAGCAAATAAACCAACTCTTCAGCTTTATACGTATATTAGTATAGACAATCCAGTCCTCTATAACTGGAGTATTAAGTATACTATATAACTTTGATTTTCTTTATAGCTTTTACTTTATTGTTAATATAGATCTAAGTTTACCGTTGAAACTTCCCAAACAAACCTTTTAAATTATATATTTTTTGTTGACAGTTTTCAAACGCTTCGAAATCAACCAGCAGCCATCTAACGCACCGAACTTCGGATTCTCTAAGGTAAATATCATAAACAAAATTTCGAGTAAAAAAATAATAAGTGTTTCAGGACAACGAAAGAGCGTTCTCATTACTCAAAGGCCGGCAATGCATCTGCGCCCCTTGTTAGTGCAATTGTTCACGGGCGTCGGTGGTAAATTCATAGGCATGATGACAGTAAAGAAATCATTTAATTTGTTTATCTGATCAAAGAAGATACATAAATCTTAACTAACATATTTAATGTCATATGGCGAGCGAGATTAACAGAGATTAATTTAAAAAGAAACTACAAAGTAAAACAGTCCGCCATGATAGCTTAAACACCCAGCAGAGCGTATGATGTCACGTACATATATTGTTAGTGCGTTCTAATAAGTGATCGCAACGTTTTAAAATCTTTCAAACATCCGACATTTGACAACCGCGTTCGTTACGGTTGGGGCGAAAACGTCGATGTGACGCTTAGTGGAACGCACTGATGACATAAGTCACGTCATGACAACTTTAATCACTACGTTTAAAACGTTTTTTTTTTTGCTATATAAACGCTAATATCTGTAGAAATATTAATTTTTTTGGCAACAGTGCACACTACAGAGCACTATAAACCTATTTTTCAAAATTCGTCATCATGCCTATTGCACATGCATGCAAAACAAATTAGTTTTTTTCTACCAATCAATTGAATATATAAAGTGTAAAAGCACAATAAATATTAATAACGATGCAATTTTTACCAATAATGATTTATCAAAAAAAGACAAGGAGGTTCAAATTCTTAGCAAATGTCGGATGAGAAATAAAATTGAGAGCACAAAGATTTCTCCCGCACTGCTATATTCCCACGGTGCATTGTATTATAAATTGTTGTACGTTATCGTGCATCTCGCTCGCTCTAATGGGCCCATTTGTAAAACTGAGAGGGACGGCGTTATAAAAGATTCATTTCAATTCGAGTAAACTGCACATTAAGAGGGCGTGGCCTCTTAAACCTCTAATTAACTTGGATTCAGTATATTTAACTTAAGTTTGTAATAATTTTCGTCATACTTTGATAACCGCTTTTGGTTTACTTACAAAGCGCGTTTGTATCTACTCATCTTTTTTTATTATTCTTTTATATGAGAATAAAAAAGTTTATTTACGAAAATATATTAAACGCTGTATAATTTTACCTTTGTTCCTGAACGCAGAAAATCAAAATAAACATCACAACAAACAAAGAAATAAACTTTATATGAAAGATAAATTGAAAATTTTAGAAAAACGTTTCCAGGAATTTTCTAAGAAATTTGTCTCTCAAATACTTGTTAATAGTTGAGCTGTTGAGGCTCTGTGCCAGATTTAAATCGAAAAATAAATTCGAATTTGAATCTGATCTGAATAAACGCGTGTTTTACCGATTGTATAAACAATCGGTAATAGTAGTAGTATTAGTAACAAAACCTAGTAGTCTCTATGAATTTTCTAAGAAATTCTTTTATTTTAAATCCAATTTGTTGGAAAATAATTATAATACGTAAAAGACCATACCCCCCTAATTTTAACATAATAGTCCGTACAGCGCCATCTAGTTTGCTTTGGTGTAACCTTTTCCACTTGACATCATTGCCATCTTGCTATGTAGCAGCCCCTACATCCCGAAGTATTTGAGATTTCGTGATAGACCACCTTTCATTTATATATATTTTGATGTTCTTCTAGGTTTTAGAATGTGGTTGCAGAACAGCACATGTTGCATTGGTAGCAGTCGGTGATAAGTTAAAATATATATTGGCGACAGAAAATATGAAAGCAGGTGACATACTAAAATCCTCCAGACATCTGCCTAGAATACCAGGTGAAATTTGAACTTCTTTGGTTATATTTTTACTTCCTATACAAATATATATTTTTTTAAATTTATTTTTTATTTAAAAAAAATTAAATCATCAAATCTTTTTAAGGTAGGTCCAATATTCCCCTTTCCCCTGCTACTAAGATTAAATTGAAAGCTTGTATCAGCTATAACAGTACCCTATGGGGTCAGGGCTTGAACCAGTACCTTGCAGATTTCAGTCCATTCCTTCTACCATTGGGTTGTTGTGGCTCTAGTTTTGTTTTAATAGTTTGAAAAAATGTACATAATTAAAAATGAATTCCTTTATCCTTTGGTCACACCATGAAAACGTGTGGACAAATTGACATAATATTCAAATCAGGACAAAAACCTTTGGTAAAGCATACTCATATAAATGTGCATGCTTCAAAAAAAATAACAGTCATCAAAATTTTTGTGACTATCAACACACTATCTGATAAAATGTGTTGCTAGCCTTTAATGACGAATTTAAGCCACTGAAAAGTTTCACAAACCAAACCAAACACGACAATGATACCATCACATGATGTGACAGCATTGCCACCACTTCACACTAATCTTATGTCAGACAGAGGTACTGGTACCTGAACGAACTGGTTCAATTCAGCTGCAGACCAAAAGCACTACAAACATGGTGCTACCTCTAATTAAAAAAATTGACAATAACATTGAATTCAATGCAAGGTTTATGTGGGTAGAAATACACATAACACCATTTTTTTTTTAAATCTATTTTTATTTAGGGACTTTTATGTCCATGGCAATAATGTCAGTCCCATCATACCCTAAACTTAAAGTATAACATATTAATTTAACGTAAAACTATAAAGAATTCTGGCTACTTCAGATGAAGGAGCAGCCAGAATACTTTGAAAAAAACACCATTTTGCAAATTGAAAAATATATAAAACCTGTGAATATGACTACTATATGAGTAACTTTTCTTATTCAGTCAGAGCAAACGAAGGTGACGCTTACGTACTAGGTGCACTCCCAACTGGAACTATAGTGCACTGTATTGAAAAGGAACCAGGTATGTGAAAATGAGATAGTTCATTTGCCCTTTAGTTTCACTCAGTCCGTTCGTCCTTCCGTCTGTCCGCCCGCAAGGTGGAACCCCCCCAGGATTTATAGCCTATTAGTTGTCGAGATGTCGAAGGCAAAAGACTATGAGGTCGCTTACCTACACGCTAGTTTGACCAAATTACAAACATCGTGGGACTACACATTCCAACTGCCCTGAAAAGTGCGAAAGACCAAGTGACATTGAAGCAGCTGGAAAACCAGCTCACGGAAAGGGAAACCTTTCTGTGAAAGCATACCAGAACAGGCACAAGCATTAAAGATACCAACTATGAAGATGTAAATCTCTACATCTTCTTAGTTGTTATCTTTAGTGCTTGATAGGCTAAAAGTCCATTAGGAAAATTATTATGAGCGAAATTGGACACCAATTTTTGAAGTTATTTAAACATTGCGTCTGATGTCTACCTTTATTAACCTATCATATAAGGACTCCTTCTATTTAAGACTCTTGACCACTTTATTAATTAAGTGGTCAATTACTTGAATTTCCAAAGTGCAAATCAAAAACTGCTAACTTTGAATACTTTTTTTTTAAATGATCATGATGAATAATTAATTTATAAATAACTTTCAGAAATTATTTAAGTTTTAACCACAGTTCATTCTTAGACGTTAGCTTCCAAGTTTTAGAAAATTAAAATTATTCTATTAAAATAAATTTATTGTAAGTATCACTACGCAGAACTATAAAAAATCCAATGTAAATAGTGTTCCAGAATATGTATAGTCATTGATATTATTAATATACTAAATGTGTTATAGATTTAATTAATACACCACTATGTGTGTTTTTATTTTTTTGAGCGAGACAGTAATTATTTTTCAAAAAGCCAGCTGTTACAGAAAGAACCCGATCAAACCGACAGACAGACAAACAAAATGTTACATGCGATTAGTAAAAAAAGTGATTTCAACGTAAAACGTCAATAGAAACTTCAACGTCGGATTAAAGCAAAGTAGTTTAGTTTCTCAGGCATGTCATGGATTTCCGCAAAGTAACGCCTGATTCTATCAATTATCTCAATTTATAGTCGCAAACAAACAAAAATGAGTCGCTGAAATGTATGCACGTGCATAGTTTCCGAACGACTGCACCAAATAGAATAATTTCTTTTTTGTTGTGTTCTTTATTGTGAGGATAAGGTTTGTATAATAAAAAAGAAATGGTAAAGGGAAAAGGAAATGGAACGGGGAATAATGTTATAGGATAATCGAATGTAATAAAAACCAACGTTTAGGCAGGACAACGTCTGCCGGGCCCGCTAGTATATTATATCTACATGTTATTAATATGTTTCTATTATAATCTAGAATTCTAGATGGTGCTCATGATTATATTTATATACTTCGATAAACTTCTAATTTAGATTTTTATTAAAAAAGGGCAAAGGACCATGTGGTTTCTTTCCTCAATATATAGTGTCTATAGATGCTCATAGGCAAAGGTATTATCAAAGGTGTTTTCTGATGCGTTATTTGCCATTAAGAAATCATATCGTGTCCAATTTACACAGAAACATGGATGAGAGGAGACATTAAGTTCTATACAATTCACACTGTTGTGAAATTAGTAAAACATGCAAAACCACTATTCATACTAAAAAAGGCAGTTATTTAAATTACACACACTTGATTTGATTTATTCGTTATCATTTCAGCCTGGAGACGTCCACTGCTAGGCAAAGGCTTCCTCCATCAATCTTCACGATTGGCGATGTTCGGCTGCTTGGATCCATCGCTTTCCTTCGACCCGGACTAGTCCACCTGGCAGGAGGACGTTCGTGGTCACCACTCACGGACAAGTCCTGCCCATTGCCACTTCAACTTACACATTTTGAGAGCGATGTAAATCGGTTCGATTACTTATTCCTATACAACACTGCGCTCGTCTTCTAAAATGCAATATAAGAAATAGATCCTGGTTTACTGTAAGGTCAAAAACGGATTAAAATAAAACAAAATAGAAGAATATGCAAATTTTATTTTCGTGTGATTCCGTGATCAGCGAGAAGCAATGACGGTGCCTCGTGTAGAAGCCGTTATCTAGCTAACTAATAGTTTCTATACTATCACAATCGTTGTCAAGGCAAATTTGGGAAGAACCTGTTACAGTACATTGCAAATATCCGATTTACCCAATCAACCCAAGGGTATTGAAGAAACAATTCTAATTGTCATTAACAAGAACGACTTGTCACGTTTTCCAAAACCTTTATGAAAAATTGTATCGTCACATCAAGGGGGAGGAATGTCGATGTGAAAGCGCAATTTTTTGCATGAATTAATAAATAATTCATTAAAGGAAAACAACTGTTTCGATTACTTTTTTCCTTTTTTAATTTTGTCATGTGACGTCACACCTTGGTAGCCCCCCTTTAAAGCGTGACGCAATTATGGATGACGCCTAATTATGATGAGGTATGCACAATATAAATATGTATGCATATATTCTTTCAAGGAGTCTATGGATTGCTTACGTGCGGCAGTCTCTCTTTTTGTCTTACCGTTCCCTAATTACTGAGGATCTTCATTGACACTTGGCATTCTGCAGCGAACAATATGCTGTTGCTTCTATGTTGCAATAAAGTTCCTTTATTTATTTTTCATAATCGTAAAAAATACCATAAACAAAAGTTAAAGCAGCGTTTATGCTCCATAATAATATGAATTCAACAATGCTATAAAGTTTTTGTATAGTAAATTATTAGTACAGAGATATTTAATACATTTCACATTCTTAATTAATATAATTAATGTGTTTTAGATTGATAATACTTAAATTAGTATGTTTTAGAGGGTCCAGGGTTATAGACACAGGTTGTAATCATAAGGGGGCATTCATAAATGACGTCACACGTTAAAGGGGGATCACCAAAATGTGACATGGCAGGGGGTGTCGAAAACTTGTGTCGTCACATGTCAAAATTAAAAAGAATTAGAAACAAAAATCAAGCTGCTTTTTTAAAATTATTTTCAATACGTGCATAAAATTGAAAATTATGCGATGCCACATCAAGGGCACAACCTTATTGGTAGCTTCTCTATTTAAATCCAAAAACTTTTTATACAGTACTAAAGTAATCAGTTGCGATGACGGCTGAATATCGTTCAGGGAATCGGTTGAACGTCGCCGTTTAGTAAAATAGCCAAACATTTACTTGAGCAACAGATTAAACGAATTGGCAGCGACGTATTTAAAACTGAAATTAAAAATCACTTGCTTTACATTTATGTGTCTGTGTAGGCAAAACGAACGACACGACAATTATGTAAACCGATATAGATATAGATATAGATATAGATATAGATATAGATATAGATATAGATATAGATATAGATATAGATATGGATATGGACATAGATATAGATATAGACATAGACAAAGATGTAGATATAGATACGGATAATCTTTGTTCCGATACATTCGATCAAAGTTCAAAGAAGCTCTCAAAGGCTGATTCAACTCTAGTACTCTCTGAGCGATCTGTTGGAAAATGACAAGTGAAAAACAAACAAACGTCACGATCGGCACCAATTACGTGTGACAATCATATCTGTTTTATTAATCATCTATCTATGTACATCTAATATATGAAATTCTCGTGTCATAATGTTAGTTACCGTATTCTCCGCAACGGCTTGACCGATTTTTATGAAATTTTATCTGCTTATACACGTAGGTCTGAGAAAAGACTACTATCTATTTTTTATAGTCCTAAGTGATAAGGGTGGCCCACGCGGACGAACTCGCGGGGTACAGCTAGGATATATATAAAAATAAATCGCAACGTCCCTTGGTCGCGGCATCACGCGTTAACGGCTCTATCGATTTCGTTAATTCTTTATTTGATGTGTCTGTTACTTTTTGGTGAAGGGTCTTATGAAAGAGAAAATTAAAAAAATTAGAAAATTTAAGTATACGTAAACATTAAATTATTTCTAATATAACCTTAGCGTTTTTGAACGACAAGGGAACGGGAACCGGTCGTGAATGGAAACCGGAACCGGACGGGAACGGAACCTTAAATAATATTATAGGATATAGAATAAAATTCAGTAAAAAGTAAGCAACCCAAAGTTCGGGCTAGACAACGTCTGCCGGGTCCACTAGTATGAAATAAATTACAATACACTTTATCGACGGCATTTTTAATTAAGATTCTAGTTTCTTCCACGTGTAAATACTTTTTGAGGCTTTTATATTATACTAGCTGTGCGTCGCGACTTCGTCCGCGTAAAATTAGTTTAAAAAAATAGATTGAATTTTATCGTGATGATTTATAGCCTAGCCTTTCTCGATAAATGGGTTTTCTAGCGCTGAAAGAATATTTCAAATCGGACCAGTAGTTCCTGAGATTGGCGCGTTCAACCAAACAAACAAACTCTTCAGCTTTATATATTATATAGGAATAGATTTGTTTAAATGACCAGCAGCAACCCGCGATTTGGCCAGCGTGAAATCAGTTCAAATTCGAATTCAAATTTTGAGGGTTTTTACTTTTCGTGCGGTACCCTAATTACTTAGGTAACACAAAGTAGGCTATTCTATTCCTTATGAAATTTGCTATCTACCAGTGAAAGTTCCGTCCAAATCGGTTCAGCCGTTACGAAGATTGCCCGGAACAAACAAACAGACAGGCAGACACCTATGTTTTAACTTGCGTTTTTGCTATAGGTATACATATACATACATATATTGTCATATGCACTTTGTAAAACAAAATTCGACGTTTCAAATATATCCTAGGTAGAAAGTATGTATAGAGTATTTTTTTTTATGTTACAAGGGGGCAGACGAGCAGGCAGCAGCCACCGTAGTGCCTACCGACGCCCATGGACATCTGCAAGACCAGCAGATGCGCTGCCGGCCCTTAATGACAAGTTGAGGCCGATCTCATGTGAGAAAGAGGTACTGGTACCCGAACGCGCCGGCCCAATTCGGCTACAAGCATGGCGCTACCTCTAATTCATCGTCAACATCTGTCGGATCCGCTAGTCCTACTAATATTATAAACGTGATAATTTGTACACTTGGATGTATGGGTGTATAGATGTCTGGACGTTTGTTTGATGCTCTTTCACGGAAAAACTACTTAATGGATTTTGATAAAACTTTAGAATAATATAGTTTATACATCAGAATAACACACAGGCTGTAAACTACAAACATATTGTGCAAATTGTTCAAAATATAACGAAAAATGTCAAGTAAGTAGGAGAAAATTCTGCCATCTGTAAGCTTTTCTGGCGTGCGCTGCAAAAACCGTTAGAGTTACACGTATATAGTCTAAGAAGGAAATGTTTATCTTAAATAGCTCTACAAAACGCCCGCGACAGCATATATCTATCTTTTATGTTTAAGCCATTAACGCCAAAATAGTGAACCATTATGGAACGGGAACGGGAAAGGGAAAGGAAATGGGAACGGGGACAATATTACAAGATAATAAAATGTACTAAATAGTAACTAACCCAACGCTCGAGTAGGACAACGTCTGCCGGGTCCGCTAGTGTTCTAAAAAGGAACAAATATCAATTATTAGGAACCGATCGTAAATTCCAAGCCCTATTCCAGCCCCTCCCTTTACTAGGAACGAGAGACACGCTAACCTCATGTGAGAAAGAGGTACTGGTACCCGGACGCGCCGGCCCAATTCGGCTACAAGCATGGCGCTACCTCTAATTCTCCTCTTTTGCTTTAAAATAGCCAGTTAGTTACATCTCCAAGGAAAATATCCTCTATCTCTTTTGCCTTAATATAGCCAGTAAGAATAAGCTTTTACATCTCCAAGTCCCCAAGCGTTTACAAAAAGTTAAAAACCACCGAAATTTATTACATTTAAGGCGGACAAAGTTGCGTAAAGACATTTCTTTAAGACAGTGAAGCCTATTTGAATTCCGTCTACACCTCTAGCGTGAGAATCTCCATAGGTATTAAATCAAATAGACAAATTTGTGAGCATCAGCTATAGAAGGTATTTAAGTGCCACAAGCACACGTAATACCAGCTTAACGTAATGCACTAGCTCGTTAAACCTCAGCACAGGTGACGTCCAATCGACGTACATCCCCCAACAAGCTATTTACATAATTATCAAATGCGCTCGCAACATACCCCCGCAGGCCTGCACTAATTTCACTAATCATTGTTTTAGTCAGCACCCGTGTGCACTGTAATTAATGATAATTTGTCAGCTGAAATTGCGTGACGCCACGTTTATGTTTGACGCCCATATTTTGCATGACAAATCGTTGATGGAAATGATTAAACGATTGATAAGTGAGACCGAGTTTCAATAGTCTTTCAGCTAGATGTCGCCACTTACATCGCGTACATTACTGCAACTATAAAATAAAATCTCTCTCCGGTCTTGTATGCGTAGATCTTTTAAACTATATAACGGATTTTAATGCGGTTACGTCAATAAACATAGCAATTGAAGGAAAAGGTTTACGTGCATAAATCATGCATAATATAGAAAACTAATTGTTACCCGTGAATTCGTCTGCGTAAAATTAGGCGAAACCATTTAGTGTGATGATATATATAGCCACATTCATAAAATAATATAGCGTGTACGCACAAACATTTTAAAGCGAACACATCATGACATAAATTAAATTAATTCTTACAAGTTCAACATAAACAATAAAACATTTAAAGAATAAATTAAATCATTAAAAAAATCTTATGAATTATAATAATACATTTGAAATAGATTTATTATAAATTACATTCAAATGAGATATTAGATACATTAAATTATAATGTTTATGTGTATTACCAACCTTAATTAAAATTGTATCAGGTATTTTCCATAAAGTGTTTTGTTATTAAACGAATATCTTAGAAGATATTGAGTGACAACGGGGGCATTTTAATATCATAAGAGCAGTCGCGCGGGCAGCGGTCGGTGGGGTAAGCGACCAATAGATGGCGCTATGCTTCGATATTTAAAATCAAAAGCAAGACAAAGACTACGTTCGGGCAGGACAACGTCTGCCGGGTCCGCTAGTTAATGATAATAATTTGCCAGCCGAAATTGCGTGACGCCACGTTTATCCTCGACACCCACATTTTCCATGATAAATTGTTGGTGCAGATTAATAAATGGTTGATAAATGAACTCAGTTTTAATAGTCCTTCACAAGAGCTACAATGTCCACTAATTTAACGTACATTGCTTTAATTAATAGGAATTTGTCGACCGGAATTGAATGACGTCACGTTTATGTTCGAAACTTATATGTCAATGCATATCACTGTTAACTGCTGTGATTAATGACAAATTAATCAGCCAGAATTGATCTATTAGAAAATCTATGGTTCTTTGATTTTACTGCCAAAGTAAAATATGTAGAACTGGATCTACAGGCATATTACGATCAGTCAGTACAAATGAATGCAGATTTGGTCGCTTCTTCAGAATACTTTAAATGGATGACCTTCGGACAAGACTTTTTAAGTGACGTGTCATGTAAAATGATTATTTCATTTGCCATTTGGCCAGTGTCACGTTTCGTGGGAAGATATAAAGAAGATTGGCTATTCGGCTAACAAAAGACGAGCCTAAATTTGGGCAAGACATTAAAATAAATATATTTTTTTCAGTGACGGTCTAATTAGTTAACAAAAGATAAATTACTGTCGAAATAAATGCATTCTGTTTGTAAAAATATACAAAACACCAATCAAAGTTTCGATTACCGGCCTTTGTCGATAAATATTTGAACACAAAAGCAATTAAAATTTGCAATTAATTATGTCATGATTTCCTGCGAACAATTTTAAATATCAGTAGTAAAACTAATATTAACAGTTTTGATTTATTGAACAGTTTGTTCTTTGTAAACAATATCAAAGTCCTGTGTAGTATTTTTTTTTTGTGTGGTTTCTGCTGTTGGCCCTATCGGCCTCGACAGCGTCACCGGTAGTTTGGGGGGTAGGTACCTATTTTTATGACATAATTAAAAAGAAAATCGAGAATCCTTTAGTGTTTCAAGTGTCTCACCAGTCACTCTGTATAAACTAAAATTTTACGCGATTGCAGAATGGCAATATTACATACTAAACAGAAGGACGGCCAAGTTATGGTAAACTATACTAAAATATAAAGCTGAAGAGTCTGTTTGTTTGTTTGTGTGAACGCGCTAATCTCAGGAACTACTGGTCCGATTTGAAAAATTCTTTCAGTGTTAGATAGCCCATTTATCTATCTAGGAAGGCTATAGGCTATATATCACGCTAAAAATTCTCATCTAATTTTACGCGGACGAACGAAAACGCTACTAGTTTACGATATTTTGTCGTTACTTTGAGAGCAGTCTTTACTTTAAAACAAACAAAGTAGAATACATTTTGAAGGCCCGAAGGGTATTTTACTATAAGCATCATCATTCGATGGCAAGACCTTTGCAAGTCCTTGACAAGCCTTTGACAAAGTTGTTTTACTTTTATTAGAGTTGTTATATTATTTTTATAATGGGGGAGGTCGTGGCCTATTCAGTGGTCGGCGTTTGAGTCGATCACTAGGTTAAGTACTTGCAGCGACCGGGTGATAGATGGGTGACCCAATCTAACATTAATTTTCAAATATCCGATATCATCCGTGTTTCGTAAGGCACGCAAAACACCCGATGGGACCCGATTAATGTCACTGAGTGATATTACTCGTGAGGTTGTAGAGATTTTGAGGGTTCCAAGGATGACGTCAGACGGCAGTCGGTCACGAGATAACTTCAAGAAGAAGAAGAAGAAGATGGATGTTATACTGTTTCAAACATGGATACAATGTTTGAAAAGTGCCATTTTGTCTTCAAACTTTTGAACTATGGGCAGGAGACATAAATTCAAACAGACAATTAACGATATATTACTTTAATACTGGAGCCAGACATAGCTCAAAGTGTTTGTACAGTTATGTCCTTGAAGTCTGCAAAGTTCTACAAAACTTTGTGAAGTTACACAAAGTTCCCGGCCACACTACATGATCATTGAAATGATTATTCAAATGACGCTATGTCTGGCTCCGGCGTAAAATTGAATTGAAAAAATCCATATTGTCTATGGTACAGATAAAAAAATATTATTATAGACAATGGTTTTAAGACAAAGAAAAACATTAGTTCATACAATTAATGTCGTTGTTTGAAATGCATCAGGAACTCTTTGTTTTGCACAAACCGTTAAAATTTTCGTTGACATAATACAGTGAGAGCATATTTAGGGTCAGTTTTAGAAATTCAACCGAAAATAGCGCCACACGTTAAAGGGGTTTGGCGGAAATGTGACTTTGCGTGACAACGGACAAGGGAGGGTCAAGGGTTGTGCGACAGTACATTTGGTGTAAAAAAAAAACAGTGGCACTCCGGTACTGCTGACAAGACGATACGGGTGTCGGTAACATAACAGTGTTGCGAATTCCACGGATTTTTTCCGAAAACTGACCTTTGGGTCTAAAGAAGTCTTCGCTTCAAAAGTTTACTGGAAGTGCGACGTCCAAAATATGTTCGCCAGTACTCCGGCGATCATCAATGAGAAGTACAGAACTATCGCCGCCCACCACAACCGCTTCTCCCATTTTCTCTTCTCCAGGTTTCGGAGAACACCTATGCCCACTAGGAGACCTGTAAAAAAACAATGACAAAGTTAACAATTTATACGCGATGTAAAAGACATCGTACCGGACACGCACCCCATGGGTTTAGTACATGATTCTAGACTCCCCAGTGATGATTTTTTTTTTGTTTTCTTAATTGAAATGTACATTTTTTTTAACTGAATACTGTATAATATCATTATTACTATCTGTCCCAGTGCGATATAGAATCGGAAACAAATTTCTTCAATATTTTTACATCAAACCGCAATGTAAATAAAACTTAAAATTACGTAACAGGGATAGCGCGGCGCGGGTCATCGACTTGTATTGCGCGTCAACATTTTGTTGACAACTGTTTCCCAATGTTTACAATAAATTGCGCGCTCCAGAATGGGATGAGGAATTGCAATATCTGTAACCTCTCATTTCCGAGATGAACGATTTTTGTGATTTTATTCAGGACATTTAATGTGGCCTTATCACAAAGTTTGCGATACGATGTCGTAAAACGTTTGTATGGGAAAAAGAAAAGGACTGTTTTTAGGGGTTTCCCGGCAAGTATTCGATTTTTTCTCGCCGTAAAAACCATCCTTGGACTTCAACGAACATTAAAAAAAAAAAGAATTGGTTAAATTGGTCCAGGCGTTGTTAAGTTATGCGCTTACCAACACATTTTCGGAAATGAAATGGTTTCCCGCAATATCCTGCCGGCCGGACAGCGATAACGCTCACCGCCGGCTTATTTCCGCCATCCGAGATTACTGTCCCGGCCCTTTACTAACTTACTTTTAAATTCAGAACTTTTTATCGCTTACTTTATTTGAGTTATGAGGAGGCCGTAGATTAATCAGTAGCCGGCATTTGAGTCGATCGCTAGTTTAAGCATTTTTGCCGGCCGGATGGCATATGGATGACCCATTCTGACACTGGTTTTCAAATATCCGACATCCTCCGTGTTTTGGAAGAAATGTACAGTGGGTCCTGATTAATGTCACTGAGTGATATCAGTCGTCCGATTGTGGGGGTTCCTGGGACGACGTCAGATGACAGTCAGTCGTGTTTTTTTTTGTCATTGTATTCTCCAAAGGTTGAAGGTCCGTGCCATTGTTATTTTATTATCCTCTTCATTTTCATGTCATTATCTTTTTCGGGGCAGCCATTTTCGCGATACTCGGTCCTGTTAACTCGTCCATAGGCACACAAATGGTGACAAAAAAAATCCCGACTGAGTTAGGCTCTTCTCAGTGCAGGGCGCGAGGAACCCTTGCAAACTCAGCTTTTAATTCATAAGTGCTTATAAATAAAAATGGCCAAGAAGGTGTCAACACACGCTTATGTAGAAGGGTTCCGTAGCTGATACGCTGTAAAAGTATTTTTAAATAACTTCAAAATTTGTTGTCCAATTGTGTTCAAAATATTTTTCCCAGATAAAATAAAGCCTACAGCACTCAGGGACTACTTACTAACTTTATCTTTCTAACAGGAAACTAATTTTCAAAATGGGATCAGTAAAATCGAAATTTACCCGGAAGAAACAAATTCACCAACATAATTTCCTTTATCTTATACTAATATATAAAGCTGAAGAATTTGTTTGTTTGTTTCAACGCGCTAATCTCGGGAATTACTGCTCCGATTTGAAATATTCTTTCAGGTTTAAACAGCCTATTTATCGAGGAAGGCTATAGACTATATATCAACACGCTAAAATTTTTCACCTACGTTTAGGCGGACATAGTCGCGGGGTACAACTAGTAGGTATATTTATAAACTAATAGAAGTATGATAATTTATTTCTACGTTACAAACAGACATTTCAATTTTATTTATTTATAGAGCATAGGTTATATAAACTTGTCTTTAATGGGTCCATCATTTGTAATAAACTCCTAAAAACGGATTACTTAGAGTCGCTTTACGAGTAAATGTGTAGAAATTTTATTTTCTACGCGTCGTTAGGTTTGTGGCCATCAAGTGTTTTTTTCTCCCATTTGCTTTCATATCAGGCGCGGATCCACTGTGGTGGGCACGATGGGCATACCCACCACTGTAACACACTTGTGACGTCACACTCTCACGGCCTACTGAGATCTAAACCTTGTTAATACTATATCCAATACCTTAATTAAAAAAGAACAATGTTTCAAAATCATATATTTTATAGACATATCCTTTGTAGGAATGCACTTATTGGTCATAAGCAAGTTTATACATCCAGTCGCATTTGGCCGAAACAGGACGGCTGTGCCCATCACCTTTTTAGGAAGCCAGATCCGCGCCTGATTTATATATGTCGTTGAGAAACTGACGGCTTCTTTTGACAGTGTGACTACGTGATGACCACGACCGCTCTACCAAGAGTGTATCAAAGAAGAAGAAGATCCGCGCCTGATTTATATATGTACATAATGATAATTAATATGTCAACTGCATAAATAAATTGGTTGCCCATACAATAAATGTACGTATAACATATTTTATAATCTACAAAGCACTGTATGCATTCTTAAAATGCAATCCACTTGTTCGCTTCACCTTCCTTAGAAATGCACTGAATAATTTAAAAAAGTCACTGTACATTTAAAATTATTAAACGTAAAATTTAATACGTACTGGGACCAAAATACCACTTGTTTGGATCACTAAGCCCTCATTCGCACGAGAGTTAAAAAAGCGTTGCGTTAAATTTCGGCGTTGGCGATTTTTAGGCGTCGTCGATACAAAAATATAGCGCAAACAACTTCGAAAAGAAAAACACGCAAAAATGCATTTTTGGGAAAAGTAATCAAACTGCATAATTACTGAAATAAGCTATTACGCTTATCTACGTGCTATAAATATAATTTCCATATTCTCTTATATAGTAGATACATACATATTCCAATCAAGTGTTCCATACGGCGAGCGAGTACACAGCCCATAGAAATGAGTTTATACACTTATCTACGTGTTGTAAATAATATTTTGTATATTCTTTTACACAGAAGGTATGTTCCTATGTATTTATCATCGGCTCGACCGATTTTCATGAAATTTTGCGTGCATATTGGCTAGGGTTGAGAATCGGTCAACATCTATTTTTCATCCACCTAAGTGATAAGGGTGGCCCAAGCGGACGGAGTCGCGGGGCGCTGCTAGTATACGTATAAGAATAGAATGAAGAATAAAATAAAGTATAGGTAGATAACCCTAATACCCTAAAAGGCTATAAATTAATCAATCCCTGGAAGTGATCTGTCCCGCATGCGTTCGTACCAGTACCTCGTCGCTTGAACACGATTACTGGTCACCTTTATTGTTTAAACATTAATGATGAGTTATACTTAAACCGCATAGTCTTGATACTTAAATAATTCTTAAACAGTGCTAAATTTCTTGTTCTACCTAGCGTTATCCCAGTCTAGTACAAGATCTGCTAAAATTGCAAAGCGACTGTCTGCCGTCACGTCATCCCCGGGATCCCCACAATCAATTATTAAACAGTGCCAAATAGCAAAAAACAGATCACGGGCCTGCAGTAATCCAATGCTGGATATAGGCTCTCCCATAGCGCGTCACTTAACACGGCCGTTGGCTATATGCATCCAGTTCCTGCCCTTGCGCATATTGTCACTCACTGCCTCTGTCAACGAAGCGTCCCACGTTAGGTATAGTCGAGTAAGAAATTGCTTTGCCACCTTAAGGTCGAATGTCGCTTGCACGTCAATTAGTTAAAAGGCTTACTTTTGCTTATTATGAATCATGTTAATTTCTTACAATAACCCTTAGCAAACTTTTCTTTAACTAGAAGCTATCATCCAATCCAATATGCTGACAAAATGGATATATATATACGAGTATTTTGATATTTCAAACGGTTAGAGGAGAAATTGGAAGGTTATTAAGAAAGGAATTTTAGTTTTCCTTCCTATTACGGTCGTCACACATATTATGTACTAGCTGTGCCCACGACATTGTCCGCGTGAAATTAGATAAAAAAAATAGATTCAATTTTAGCGTGATGATATATAGCCTATAAATGGATAAATGGGATATTTACTATTGAAATAATTTTTCAAATAAGACCGGTAGTTCCTGAGATTGGCACGTTCACGTAAACATACAATCCATCAAAAAATCTCTTAAGATTTATATATTAGTATAGATACAGATATTAAAACACATATAAAATTGTACTCCTTATGTGAATATTTTATTTTGCTAATTTCTTTTCTTCTTTCAATATTCGTCAATAATATAACACATTATAGCATATAAATAATGTAGAGCCGTATGTTTTTCTCAAAAATTAAATAAATAATTATACCAAACCATATGGATTTATAATTCAAGTCTCAAGACCATCTAATGTACTACAAATCAGTGTAATGTAGTGTAGTGGGCGCGTCGAATGGGCTGAGCGACGGGGGGCCTAAATTCAACGCCATTCGTGTACTTTAATTTAATAATGGCCATACGAAGATTTGATTTAAGTACCAGGAACACTTCTAGGAATCAGGAAGTTTAGTTTATTTAATTGGACCCTTGATACCGCAAAGGTGAAATTCAAACTCAAATCCATATGATACTTCGTTCAAATCGGAACGTCTAAGCTCTCCTACCTCACCGAGATCCCATGGCGACGTCGCCGGCTACGTAGCCATGGATATCTGTGGCTTCCAAATGAGTAGCCAGTAGTAACCGTTACTACACTACTAATTTGCGACGTCGCCGGCTACGAAGCTATGGATATTTGTAGTTGCCAAATGAGTAGGCAGTAGTAATCGTGGCTACGCTACTAATTTGGCGACGTCGCTGGCTACGAAGCCATGGATATTTGTAGTTGCCAAATGAGTAGGCAGTAGTAATCGTGGCTACGCTACTAATTTGACGACGTCGCCGGCTACGTAGCCATGGATATCTGGGGTTGCCAAATGAGTATACAATATTTCACGAAATTCGTTGGAGACGTTTTCGAGATTTTTTTTTAAACAAGGGGCAAACGAGCACGCGGTTCACCTAAGTGACTACCAACGTCCATTAAGAACTGCAACATCAGGGAGCCAGGCTCGCAGGTGCGATGCTGGCCTTTGAGATATGAGTATGCTCTTTTCTTTAAGGTCCCTAAGTCGTATCTGTTCGGACCATACCAGAGCTGGTAACTGCAAATGTATGCATATATAATACATACATATATACAAAAATTGCATTGCAAAAAAAGATAGATAGATATAGATACAGAAGTAAAGGTTTCATTGGTATCATGCTTATTTACTTTTTTTCTTAAATAAAAAGAATATTAGGAATACTTTTTAGGTATGTCTAATATTCCCTTTTCCCCTCCTACTAAGCTTAAATTAAAAGCTTTACGCGGACACGGGGAACAACTAGTATTTAATATCACTTATAATGTCTACTACATTGAGGAGGTCGTGGCCTAATCAGTGGTCGGAAGGCACGTAAAACAGTGGGACCCGATTAATGTCACTTTGTGATGTTAGTCGTAAGGTTGTAGAGATCGTGCGGGTTCTGAGGATGACGTCAGATGGCAATCGGTCATCTCAGCTCGCCCCACAGCCTTATCCTCTGTAATCTAAGCGCACTCTGGTACTAGACCGGTATAACGCTAGGAAGAAGAATGTATTATTATATGTATGTAGCTATTTCCAAATAATTAATTCACACGTGTGGCCCGCCAACATCTTATTTTTTAACAATGCGGCCCTTACCTGCCGAACGACTTCACACCTCTGATTTAGACTAATAGAAGCCTTTACATATGCCGTTATAACAATAAATTAATGTGAAATGTAACATCACAAACGCTATCTGGTCACCACTAGCCGTTATCGAAGTAGGAGCACTCATTTCCTACTGCACTTCTAACCCCACTATCTTATCCTTCCTGAAGTAATAAATCACTAATTGTTCCACTAAATTCACTACTTCTGCATCCAATGTACACTGTGACAGAGTGATCACTTATCTATATATTAATACTAGCTGTATCCCGCGATTTCGTCCGTGTGTGCCACTCTTATCACTTAGGGGTTTAAAAATTGTTTTTGGATAAGGATTTTTTTATAACAAATTTGGCCAGCATAAAATAGGTTATACTGAACCAACCTTAAGAGATAGAGATATGCTGTCACTGACTTTTATTTAGAACTTTTAAAGGGGCAAAATTTTGTCATACATGACTTTAGCGAAACTTTAACCATTTACGCAGCGCACGCAGCGGAAGCTCTCAAGTGGGAAAAAGAGCCACCGATTTTAAAACATTTTCATTGGTGCTCCGCTCTTATTTGCCTTAGCGTGATGATACATAGCTTATAGCCTTCCTCGATAAATGCGCTATCTAACACTGAAAGAATTTTTCAAATCGGATCTGTATTTCCTGAGATTAGCGCGTTCAAACAAACAAACTCTTCAGCTTTATATGTAGTATAGTTTCAGTAAAGTGTATTGTCTAAAATTGCTCGCCCCTGCAAAGTGTTTACCTCTACATGCAAAATAGCGTGCATACGCAAACATGCAAGCTTGTTAATGTGATTGGATTATTTCGTGGTTGAGCGCTGAGGTGTTTACAATAACGCTGCGCACACACAGGCAAGCGTTACAATTAATTATTGGAGAGGCGTGCACTTTTAGACCGAAAAATCTATACCAATTTACGAAAATTGCGACGAAGGGAGAGTATGAGATTTGGCACAATTATAGCTTATACAGGAAGGGTGTGCAAATGCTAGTATTTTTATAAATTAAATATGCATTATAAATATATTAAATTATTACGAGATACTAAGTAAGTCTCTGTTAAGTATGGATTTTGCGACAGGGCCAGATTAAGGACGTCTAACATCTTTCGCAATTTTATATGAAAATCCTTCTTTTGCTATAAACGCGGACAAAGACGCAGGGAACAAGTAGTGTCTAATATATTTCTTTACATTAGGAAACTACATAGTCCATACCATACCATCACTTTTATCGTCGTAATCACGAGTTATGGTACAAAAAAATCGTATAAAAGCGAAAGATCACGCAATGTCGAAAACCGCGGGACGTACAAGGATGAAATTTGGCCATAAGGCAGTTTATAGTTAGTAGATATCCACTAATAACAGATTTTTCGATAGGGCCGGATTAAGCAAGTAAAATGGGCCTGGCAAGTTCACGCAGACGAAGTTGCGGGAAATAGCTAGTGTATATATTGATAAGACACGTTGATGTCATATAAGTTATTTGTTTAAACTAAATTATATTATATAAGCAATAAGCAACGATTATGGTGTTCATGCGGTCAAACGCTTGATAACCCATACCTTATCACCATAAACTATAGGTATGTGTTAAAGTTGATTGACGTTTTTGCTCAAAATTGACATGTTTATTACTCCCAATGTTTAAGAAATGTTTCTTAAAATAAATCAACCTATAGGTTCCTAATTGATATTCAGTGGCGGATTTGATACGTTGTGTAAACTAGGCCCAAGACAAATTTTGGCCACCCCCGAACGCACGAACATTTCAAACCCTTCGAGTCATAAAGTTGACTGTATTTAGGATGAAAATGTTCGTGCTAGGCCCACAGGAGGCAAGCCTTTATCGTGTTACGCTTCCTATTTTACTTTTAGAAAAATAATTAGGGTTCCGCACAAAACAAAATTAAAACCTTCAAAAGTTAACAAAGTCATTGTCATGTGAGAAAGATGTACTGGTACCCGGACGCGCCGGCCCAATTCGGCTACAAGCATGGCGCTACCTCTAATTAAAATATCCAACACTCGCCTTAAAAATCCGCACCAGCAGATTGAAGCTGGGTGTAACTTGACTGAAGTGATAGGCATCAACGACCAATTATCTGTAACTAAACTATGTCAGAGTCTATTTAGATTCAGGCAACTTAAATCGAAGGGAGGGATTCTCGAAGGTGGCTTAAAAGTTTTTGCTACATTTCACGACTGATATCAACGATTGAGAGAACTTCGCAACTAGTTCGAGTGACGTGTAACAAAACGCAAGCGTGTCACATGGAATAAATCGAGGTTGGAAATAAAGCGCTCGGTGCCCGTTCGCCGGCGTTGTCGGGCTCATCTTGATACGGTTCTGTTCGTGGGAATGCTGAACACTCGCCGGCTAATTTATTGCCGGGCGACGCCGGTACATGCCGGTGACGACTCTATTCGGCCCTGTCGTAAATCCAGCAAATGAGCTCGCGCCTAAATCGCACACACGCCACGCGACAAGTTTGCTTTATTGCCATTTCGAATGCGAATTTAATATCGCACTCGAATAAATTCTATGAAGCGACTTTCAAAAGAACAAGTTCAACTCGTAGAAGTGAAGTTGTTTTATATTAAATTACAACGGAGAACATTCATATCAGTGCTCTAGACAGGTCTATTCGTACTAAAATTTGTCTCAGAATTCAAAATGTGGAACTTTGAATTCCATATTACCCCAATATCGGAAAATCCACATTCATGACTTTTGCAACACCGATTCGCATATGCAGCCAGTAAAAAACCCACAAAGCACATTTTGCTCGATATCTCTCTGGAACAATTTGGGCTATTTTCTTTTGAAATAAGTCTTTCAAGTCCTAGGAAGGTTTTTCTGACGGAAAAAGAGAAATATGGTTCTTCTGTTCTTTCGAAACAACAAAAAAAAAATGGTATTTCATTAAAATATTTTTCCTATTATTCTAACAAGGCGATCGATCACAGCCAGTGTCACCAATTCCTGTTCCGGAACAATACACTTTTAAATAACTTTTACACGACATAAAATCGTGATCTTTGATCAAAATATCAATCAGAAAATATAATTCCAATAGTTCAGCGATCGCTAAGATACTTGAATCGATCCCCAAGTCGATTAGTCATTGTCGTACATACTCCTGGCATAAGGAAATGGAAAGGTATATGTCCCATGGTCATTGGTAATCCGCAGGTGTTTCGCGATTCCTGAAAACGGCTCGCGATACAGCGTGGGATCGAATTCCTCAATTGAGTTGTGCAACCGAGTGACCGCAGATGTTCTGCGATTCCTCAAAATCATGTGAGAAGCGACGAATTCCTCTGGTTCAGGAATCCTCAGGTGTACAATTCTTGAAATCTGTTATGTCATAAATTCCAACGATTGGTTAAATGTATAAATTACCTCTTTGCATATTTCTAGGATAGATAGTTTCTTTTTCTTCCTAGCGTTATCCCGGTCTATTACCAGGGTCCGCTTAGATTGCTGAGGATGTGGCTGTGGGGAGAGTTGAGATGATCGATTGCCATCTGACGTTATCCTCGGAACCCTCACGATCTCTACAACCTCACGACTAACATCACAAAGTGACATTAATCGGGTCCCACTGTTTTACGTGCCTTCCAAAACACGGAGAAGGTCGGATATCAAATACAAACCAGTGTTAGAATGGGTCACCCACCTATCACTCGGTCGCAGCAAGAACTTCTTAAACTAGCGATCGGCTCAAATGCTGACCACTGAACTAATTAGGCCACAACCTCCTTTCTAGGATAGTTAGTTTATAATTTTTTTATTATATATTGACTCTTATCAATGATTCTTTCATCTATCCGCGATAGTAACATTCGTTTTTATTAGTCTTTCTTTGATTATATAACATTTCGTAATAGAGCTGTTTGCCTCGCACCCAGCTCTGGGGCTCATCTTAATTCATACGTAAATATTCCTAGTATTCCTTAAAAAATAATGTCTTTGTTTACTTGAACGCGCTAATCTCAGGAACTACGGGTCCGATTTGAAAAATTCTTTCAGTGCTAGATAGCTCATTTATCGAGGAAGGCTATATAACATCATACTAAAACTGAATCTTACGCGGAAGAAGTCGCAGGCACAGCTATTATTTTAATAATTTGCTGATCTAAAAGCTAAGTTTTCGAGGGTTTCTCGCGTCCTGCACTGAGAAAAGCCCACAACAAACGCATACTTTTAACCCCCTCCCCCTGCTTGTCACAGATTGTCACATTTTCGATACCCCGTCCCGCGAGGTATGCTCGCCAGACTGGAATTTTGCCACCGACGATGTGATAGGTGAGAAATTAGCTGAAGCTTATCCGTTTAGGGTAATTGGGTCGAATCCGGGTCTGGGGCGGTGGTCGAATCCAAGCTCGGATTCGTGGTGGAATCCAGGCCCGGAGTGCTGGTCGAATCCAGGGCAGGAGTAGTGGTGGAATCCGGGACTGGAGTGGAGGCGTAGCCCGGTAGCGGCGTACAGAACGGGGGCGGAGACCCGGGGGGCTCCGGTGACGGTGATCGCAGTGCTACGGGCGACGGTGGCGCGGCGGCTGCGATAGCGGCCTGTAGCTCCGCCAATGGTAGCGGGCGCAACGAATTTGCTCCGACTACATCTGCACGCGACAGCTCTTCCACCAGCAATCCATCCTAAAAATATTTACCAAAGCTGTAATAAACTGTCTGTGAAAATTATCAATTTCATCGACTAAATATTTATAAACTATTAACAGAAATTGGGACCATCCTTATAAGGTACTGGTATCGCTACCAGTACTTCTGGCAGGTGGCCCCGCTCTTCCATAACTTTTTACATTATTTTGCCTCGCAAAATTTTCTACAACAAATATCACAGTTTTGTATGATAGCTAATGCCTTGACTAGTCCGTTAGCGCAGTGGGCAGTGACTCTGCCTTCCGTTCCGTGGGTCGTGGGTGCTATAAACGTTTTTATTTACATTTTCATCTTTCCTGGGCCAATCTCATCCACTACTTCCCCGCAAATGTATCCAAATCGTAGCGCTACCTCTTCCTCGGCCTTCCGGGTCGTCGGCGACTGTTAGTAGGCATCCAAGTAGTTGCGATATTGGCCCACATTTGCTGGTCCATTCGAGCCACATGTCCAGCCCATTACCACTTCAGCTTTGCTCAATTACTCCAGTAATGGATGTAGGGAAGAAGTATTAATATAATATTATTAGCCACAGCCTTAATATCCCCACAGTCTTCTTCTTCTTTAAATAAATATCTATGATTTGTATCAAATAGAAGTTAGCTTCAAACAATTTGATTGCAGAATTTGAATGTTTAAATATTGGTGCTGCTCGTGAGAACGTCTGGTTGCAATCACACTCACTCTCATCGCAAATGACTTGGCGATACGCAAACAGACTACGCGGTGTGATTTGCAAATAGCAGGAGATGGTAAAAATGGAGTAAAACGTCGCGTTTGTTACTTCTTCCGTGTAAATAGTATAAACGACTTCCAGCTTTTCCCTACTAACTCGATGATTCGAGTTTCACGCCAAAATAATGCTCGTTCGTTCGACAAACGTTCTTAATTAAGAGGAGCAATTACAAAAAAAAATTGTCTTAAGACTAGCGACCAGATGTTGTCTCGGTCGAATGGCATGATACGCTTCAACACATAATACTGTCTTTTTCTTGGTGTTATCCCGTTCAACACCAAGGCCCGCTTAGATTGCGAAGGATACGGCTGTGGGGCGATTTAAGATGACCCACTGCCGTCTGACGTCATCCTCGGAAACCCCACGGTCTCTACAACCTAACGACTAATATCACTCAGTTACGGTAATCCGGTTTAACGTGCCTTCTGAAACAGGGAGGAGGTCGGGTATCAAATATAAACCAGTGTTAGAATGAGACACCCATCTATCTCCCGGTGGCAGAAAGAACTACTTAACCTAACGATCGACTCAAATGCCGACCCCTGATTACGCCACGATCTCCTCAAGTACACATAATATTGTGTAATAAGAAAATATATTGATTTTTTATGATTATTTTACATAAAGTTTGAATTCTTATTGTTTGCCTGCGCATGTATACATACATATATAAACTTATATTTGGTCCGATATAAATTAAATACTTTTAAAATCATATTTATTTAATTTATTTCAAGAGATGAATAGTACCACCCTTTGCGTTCTAATAATGCAGTCAATATCTAAAAAAATAAACATCTTTTTTGCTCTATTGGAAAGCAAAGTCTCTGGTTTAAATCTCTTTCAACTCTGTATGTCTGAGTTCATAATAGTTCGCTAAGTTACTTTTCTTGTCTAACAGCACTGCACACAATAAAATTTTATCCTCAGAACATTGTTCTCTACTGTAGGCAAACTGAAGTTTTAGCATCTGAAGTGTGAACTAATATTTGTGTGCACGAATAAGGCTTGCAGACTTATAGTTTTTTTTAATAAATAACAAATATACAGGGCTATATGACACATAGACGTCTGTTCTTAAGGTAGACAACTCAATGCCTATGTCATAGGTGATAGACGCCTGTTATACGCAAATATATAAATACATACATATAGATAATACACCCAGACTTGAGGCGGCAATCGAACAATACACTTAATTATATAGTGTACGTCTTGGTGGATGAGCGGGGCACCCAGCAATACGGGCTTGCGCCTTTTGCAAGGGCTCATGCTACATATTGTTGTGAAGTTAAGATACTGAATAAAGGTGTTTTTAATTTAATTTTTTTTTAAATTATACTTAATGCTATGGTACAAAGTGCGCCTTCATCGCGATGGTAGCGATTTATTTCAGGCAACCATTAGAAGAAATATGGGTGCATTAAAATAAATGACAATGAAATATGAGCTACATTAATCATATATACATATTTAAGGCGTCTGCAACTTTTAGTATAATTTCAAAGTCATATTCTACGAACTATATATTAAAATATAAAGGCACATCAGGATGGATAAATGCTCATCAGTGGGCGTACTTCAATAATAGATTTGGGTCGTTTGTCATCTTCCATAACTGGATTAACTCAAACAGCGCTTGAATTTGACACCTAAAAGAGACGGATTGTTTATGAATGGTCCATGAACTGACCTTGAGGGTATCGAGTCCATGGTATTGCGGAGGAAGGAACCAGGGCAGTGTCTTCACTTGTGACCCAAGTATAGGTTTGAGGGATTCCTTTAACGTGCACACGAAGTTACCTCCACTGCTTGTTTTACCTTCCCTGGCCAACCAGATCCGATCTGATTTTATCCTATATTGATCCTATATTGATATCTTTCTTTTAGTCTTCATCATGATAATGGTGACTAATCTTATTTCTTCCAACTTCTCTTAGGTTGCTAATAGATGGCGCTTTACTAAATTAATTCTACAAATATATGAAATTGTTAAAATAAAATCTCACGCACACTAATGCCAAACGATCTACACACACATCTATACATTTTATTATGAGCTTTTACTTAATTTACTAACTTTCATCCTCCTACAAATAAATTAATAATAGCTAGCTTCTGTGAGTTCCTTTTCTTGAAGTCATATTCCTTTGGAAACAAGAGTTAGTAAGTGGTACCAAAGGGATGTGGGAGGAAGAATACTCGTAACAAATCACACGGTTGTTTTTTTTTTCTAATTTCATGGAGGTCGCAACGTTCTATTTGACGGGTATGTGCATTTATATCTATACAATTTAAAAATAACATCAATGCTCGTGTGAGTTTGTGTACTGCAGACGCTAATACCGGAGCCAGACAGCTCAAAGTGTTTGTACATTTTTGTCCTTGAGGACTACAAAGTACTACAAAGCTTTGTGAAGTTACACAAAGTTACCGGCCACACAAAATGATCATTCAAATGAAGCTATGTCTGACTCCGGTATAAGACAAAATGGCTACCGTCGTTTGGTTATATTAGCGTTGTTGTTGTATCACCGTAGATTGTATCGCAATTGCATCACGATTGTATCGCGATTGCATCACGATTGTATCGCTATTGCATGACGATTGTCTCCTTGTTACTGTACATGTTTACATTGCTTCTGCATCGCAAGTATACTGCGTAAGCGCTGCAATAATTCGCAGTATGTAAACGCTACAAGTGGAGCGAGATTCGAGCTAAGGTATTGCGAGCTCTTAATTGCACGTGTAACGTCAATAACCTGGGAATTATACGACATTTATTACACTTTTTCACTGCAGGTATTTTCTTGACTTATGATCTTACACCGAGGTTAATTTTATAACATTACTAGCTGCACCCCGCGACTTTGTGCGGGTTCAAAAAATAGTTTACGATCGATTATCAAACCTACCTAATGTACAGAAAATTTCATAAGAATCGACGGAGCCATTTCGGAGGACTTTGGCGACAAATACTGTGACACAATAATTTTATATATTAGATTGTCAGAAGCTTTTTTCTTGAAGGCATCTATACGGATTTTCGGATTATTTTACGCCTATAGCCACCTAATACAAAATCTCGAAAACCGCGAGACGTATAAAGACGAAATTTGGCAGGGAGGAAGTCTATAGATAGTAGAGATCCGCTAAGAACGGATTTTGCGGTAAGGCCAGTATAAGGAGATCTAAGGCCAAGTTCTATATATAAGTTTTAGTTGGTCGCCCAAGTGACAAATGTGCACAAACTGATCACAACACTATATTTGCTAGAGAAATGTCAGCTAAAATGATTTTTCACACCATTACGTTAAGAGCGATCAAAACATACGTTGATTGCATGTTTTTGTAAACATATACTTGTAGATTACCTTATCTTATCACAAGATTATGCGGAGTAAGGCTGCGTTCAAAACAAGCGTAAAAGCGCCCTTCAAAACTTTTTTTTATTATTATTTTTTTATTTAGCCTATACTGTCCCACTGCTGGGCAAAGGCCTCTCCCTTTAATAACCACACCGTTTAGAGAATCAATGTTATTACACAATATTTTTAAAAGAAATAATTTATAATTTAGCATTCAACGATCAGCAAGCGATTGCATATTAGGAACGTTATAAGTTGAATGTGAGAATTTTAATTGTAAATATTTAAAAAAAGTTAAAAAAATTTTCAAGATTCGATATTCGATATAAATTTAGTACTATGGATTCCATACACTTGAACCATGTTCAAGGAAATATCTAACTAGAGTTAATAGTAGGATCCTTACACTCTAAGTCCTTGCTAATTCTAAGAACAAAACCTGAAATTTGACATGCTCTAACAGCCATGTTACTAATGTGTGTTTAAGTTTGTTCGTTTACTATCAAGATGTATTCCCAGGGTTCTCAACTCGTCTACTCGAAAAATTAAGTCGCCATTAAAAAAATAATTATCATTTATAGTTTTAGATTTACGCAAAGAGCAAATACCGTAACATTTTTTGACATTTATATTTAATAGACTATTGCGACAATATTTACATAACATATTAGCCTTATTGAAGAAGTAAGCAATAATTTAGTGTTTAAATTTTCCTAAATATTTTCATATCTTAAGCAAATAAAAGTTTACAAAAGTTTGATAATAAAGCAAATCCCATTGATAAACAAATTGAAAAAAAGTGGCCTGAAATGAAATCCCTGGGGAACACCAGTAAGAACGGGAAGAAAAGAGGAGCTATAGCCTTTAACTGTAACTGCTTATATACCAACTGCTCTACTAAGAGCACTGAAACTATTCTGTAGCAAAATTTTGTGTGATAACTCGTCAAAAGCCTTGGGGTAGTCAGTTCACACTACGTCAATCTGGTAACCCTTATCCATGTCTGAAGCCACGCGATGAACTCGCTCACTTACATTAGTGTTGGTAGATTTTTTATTGAACCATACTGTTAGTTAATGATACTAGACCGATGTAAAGGATATAATACATCATAAACAATTTTTTCAATCATTTTATCTAATGTGCATAATTTGGATATGGGCCTATAATTTTGCACGTTATGTTTGTCGCCAGATTTAAATATAAGAAGGTCGTACCTGCGTTCTCATTTAAGTGGAATAACGCCTGAAGATATAGATTTTTTTTTATAATTGTACGGAAATACGAGAAACTTACAACGAGACTTCAAAAATAGTTGTGGCAGGTCATCACGGCCGCAGCCTTTATTATTGTTCAATTGCCCTAAATATTCCTTAACATTATGATAACATAAATGAGGCAACGACAAAAGTGATTGTAAACATATTTTTTGTTTCAGGTCAAAATAATTATACAAATCATGTAGGTGCAAAACAATAACATGATAAAGTTATCCATAGCTGACATGATAACCCCCATCTGACAGACATCATTGCAATAAATGGATTGCACATAGAAGTGGACAAGATGGCTTCGCACACCCCCACAGACGCCCTAATTTACCCAAACCCCATACCCCCCAACTCCAAGCCTACTACAATTGATTTAGTGGGGGGAATCCATTGTCACATATGCCAACTACGATATGGCAACAAGAAAGATTTTGACAACCATTATATTGAACATGAAAGTGGTAGCAAAGAGATAGTATATACCTGCGTTTTATGTTTTAAAGAAATTAAAAGTTACCCCAGCTTCCGTGGTCACTGTTATACAATGCATGTTATGAAGGATCGATTCAAGTAAGTCAGACAAGAACCAAGCTTTCGTTGTCACGAACGCCAGTGTTGTTCAATTCTTAATACAGGACTGTCGTCCTGTATAAAGAATTGAAGAAGTCGTGATTCTTTCTTCTTTCTTTTGCTGCCTCATTAGTAGACAATATATTTTACAGTGACTTAAATACATGTCTACACTTTTTTTTCAGATGCGACCATTGCTTCAAAATGTTTTCAAAACCCGCTTCTCTAAAGGAACATGTGAAGACAATTCATAACTTTACATGCTCAACTTGCAGTAAACAGTAAGTATTTCGCAGAATGTCATCACAACAGACCTTTTTTGATCAGCGTAAGTGATCCACTGCTGGACAAGGGCCTCACCCCTCTTAAACCATTCTTTCCTATTCTGGGCTTCTTGAATACATGTCTTTCCCGCAAAAGGCATCAAAGTCATCTCGTCACTTCGAGTACTACGCGCCCATACCCTCGTAACATTGGCCCACATTTGCATTCTTGTCACATGCCCAGCCTGTTCCCACTTCAGATTTGCTGACTTCTTCCCCACATACAAACGCATGCCGCCAATATTTTCATCGTCTTATAAATCAATGAACGCTGGCTGCACGCAAGAAAAAGCATGACTTATTGTTATGTTCATCCTGAGCAGAGACCCTCGTCTCGCTCCAAACCCCCCGCCCGTTGACGCTGTGAAGGCCACTCTAACCAACAGCATTACACTATCAGAAAAATAAAGCGCGCAATTAGTCTCGTTTGAGACGGCGAAGGGTGCTGAACTTTTGTGAAGTCATAGCGCCTACCTCTTTTTACAATAATTATTTTATTATAGTATTAAAGGAAATAAGCGAATAATAATTATTATAAAAGAGTGATTGCAAGTTTCTTGCTGGTTCTTCTCGTGACCCAAATTTTTCGAACCAGTGGTAGCTTCTAAAGTCTGGAACAAACGTTTTCACAAGTTTAAGTTTCTGTGTGAAAAAGGAATAATCAATAAGCGCCCTGATACCAATGACGTCAACTGTCGTCACACCTTTTAAAACACTTCGAGGATTCCCCGTAATTTATTAATTTTTATATATACAAATACATACACCCACAGTCGAAGCGGGAATCATAACCACAACCCCCGGAACGGAAGACAGGGTCACTTAGCATAATTATACATCTTAAAGGGCATCAGGGCATCTTACATGTGAGGTTGTCCCTTTTTATTTAAAAGATTTTTTTTACCTATAATTGTTAGTACTCAATACAATATGTGAAAAACTATATACTGTTTTCCAATCTTAAGATAAAATTTATCTCTAAGATTTCATTTATTTTTCTATCCCGTTTCGTCCTAACTTATTACGTATAAGAGCACATAACGTCACATATATTTATGTAGGAAAATATCAATTTTTTCCCCCAACACATTTTCCGCACGTAGGCATTATTCAGGGTCGCCGATCGGAAAACGTGCGTATTTTCCAAACTGGCTATATTTTTAGCCAGCCGAACTGATCCGTTCTAAAAATAAGGAGAAATTCATTTATAATTTTATAACCTTAGGCATAATAATGCCATCTAAAGAATTAAATATAATTGAAGATTCTGTTAGCAACGTAGAAATGAAATTATTTTAACATTCCACTAAAACGGAATATACTATGTCTTCTCGTATAACATAAACTTAACTTTTACATTAGCTGTTTCTGTGTCACGAAGTTACTTATATACCGACACAGAACAAAAAAAATCATGACGGATTTATTCTAACGCATATTTTTAACACGTCAAAAGATTCGACACTAAAATTTAACTCTTCGAAAAGCCTTCATCATTCTTAATGATCCCAATAGGAGCCACTTTTTCTCTGCCTGTTTTTTGTTAAACTGGCCTTTCAGTTAAATTAAGACTTACTCAAGTTCCAATTAGAGTAGTTTCACTTCACAAAGCCTTTATCGAACTTGTTTTGTTACAAGGGGTAATCGAGCATGCACCTAAGTGCCTACCGATGCCCATGGACATCTGCACGATCAGATGGCTAGCAGATGTATTGCCGGTCTTTAATGACGAAATTAGGCTCACAAGCCGAACGAAACGCGACAACAATACCATGACTTGACGAGACAGCATTGCCGACACTTCACGCCGATGTGGGACAGAGATACTGGTACCCAGTCGTGCCGGCCCAATTCGGCTACAAGCATGGCACTACCTCTAATTAGAAAGACAGGAGTAGGAAAAAGGGATGAAGTAAAAGGATATAAAGATAGATAGGGAGGAGAAAAAGGATGTGGAAACTACTGTCACGGACGGTATAAGGGGTTAGACAATAGCAGCTAGGGCATGCCGAACTTTGTCTAAGTAGCATATAAGATAAAAAATCGTAGAAAACACGAAGTAATTCAAGGGTGAAATCGTACTGAACAAATCTCCCACTTACATGGGCGTGTTTGTGAAAATGATCCACTTTTTCTCTGCCTGTTTTCGGTACATCGGCACTTGTAACAATTTATTCAGGGTCGCTGATCGGAAAACGCGCGCATTACCATAGCTGAATATTTTCCTCGCCAGCTGACTGGTTATGCGTTCTCGTGTTATAAAGAAGTGTATTTTTTTATTCTTGTATATCTGTGTTTATTTATTATTATCTGTTTCCCGAGAGGCCTTGCACCTTCTTGTTGTGGCCCTATTAAAAAATCTATTAACTCTATAGTTACTATAACTTCTAGCTCTTCAGGCTCAAGGTTTGACAATAAACCATGGAACGCAGCATAATAGGTGCAAATAGAACTGATAAAGTTAGAATAGAAATCCTTTATTAACGTATGATATACACAGCCTAGACACATAAATAAATCTAAAACAAATTTAAAAAAAAAAAAAAAAAAAAAGACATGCTGCGCTGATTTTCACATTTTCACAAAATAGGGCAGTCGAAAATTGGGAATATAGAAAATATTACTATATACTACAGACTAAATATGTATACAAGAATAGGTTCATTGGTCGGGCAAAGTATCAGTATAGAATATGTTGTCTTCCGATGTTATAGATATGGAAAAAACCCAATACAGTTGAAGTATCGAGATGGGTTTATTAATCAATCTTCGCTTTCTCAGTATTCTACATTTATGTGAGTGTGAACCAAAATATATATCACAAAAATAGGCCATAACGATTCCTTTATTCCTTGTGATGCAATTACTGCTCAGTTGGTGAAGTACGTCCTCTATCAGAAAACTCCAGTTTGACTATATAAGTACATACATAGTTTTGTGGTCCTTTGATGAATAGAGTTGCTCGAGCTCTTTGAAAAAGAAGGCATAGGGTCGGTAACGAGTGACTGACTAAAACATTATGCTTGTACGACCCTACTTCCATAAAGGCTAACCAGATCACAGAATCCAACCTACGCCACTAGAAACCTCGAAAGTAGTTGAGGTCACCATATTTCCGCACATACAAAATGTTCAAAGACCGGAAAAGAATGTAAATTGTTTTGTGACCTCGTGGCGTTACAATGGAGATGTCTCAGGTTTGCGAAATTCTGATTCAAGGAGGATGCGCCGGTTACATATATTGCTCAAATGCTGCACGACACTGGGTGGTAATAGCTTACAGTACACGTATAATTCATAAGAAATATTAACTGATTCCTACTCGTCAAGCAGTTTCGAAATTCTAAGTGAGTTTGATAAAGGTCAATCCCTTTTCTGAAGATATTTCTTTAAACGAAATACCACGTCCTGTAGAAATGTTACGCAAAATTGAAAAACTAAGTCTTGTGAGCAAAATCTGGCGAAATTGTACTTCAGAACAAGGATTCCCAAACTGGGTTTCGTAGAAAAGTCATCAGTTTCGACAAAATTAGTTATTATTAGCTATTAAATAATGCCACGGTTACAAATATTATTTTGCAATAGTATAAATAAAAGGTTCGTGTTCCGTTATCTTTAAAGTTTAGGAACCCCTGCTTTAGAAAGTGTCAACAACACTTATCTCTAGTAAGTATTAGTTCAGGGCTGTAGTTTTGTTACCATATTGCATAGATTATTTACTAGCATTGGAAAGATTTTCCATCGCATTAACCTGAAAGTATTGTTTGTATGCGGGCTTTGGAATGCTGCTCAGATTACCATGCATCATGTGTCAGTTGCTACGTCGATTTATGTTGGGTTCATTGACCTGCCTTCTTTTTGTTCGGTGTCTTCTATGATGAAGATTGTACCCGTACTAACATGTTTCAATGGAAGGGTTAGCATTGTGATTCCAAATCACCGGTCTTCGGAACGTTTCAGGGAAGTTAGAATGTACGAGATGTAAAGGTTCTCAAATGGCGTCCTCGTACCAGTAAATTTATAGTAGCATAGACGATCACAGGGAGCGGCTGGCTGTCAGTGTATGGACAATGTAGTACTAGTTTTATATTTTGATTTTTAATTAAATATGTCTATAAGTAGTAAATTTAAACAGCATGTTAAAAACACGCTTATTCGCAAGGCAAATTATACAGTCGAAGACATTATTAAAGATAAAACAGCATGGAGTTGAGTTGGTCCAACTTTGTACTTTATAGTTAACATGTAAAAATGTAATATAAACTCAATTTTGTAAGAAATATTTTAAAAGAGTGGCTAACGAGTTTTTTTCTGAATCTACTCGTGGCTCACCTCTTCTTAATCAGTGGTAGTTTTTAAAATATTTGATGATCCACAAGAGCTTGTAAAATTCTACTTAAAAAAAACATCATTTGAATATTGTTTGTCCATTTAATATAAACAATATATAGTAGTTAACAAAGCTAGTAACGTACCATTTGAGGTTAATTAACTGACTAAAATCTAGTTACTACATAATTATTTTGCATTGGAAATACACGAGAATACGTCACGTCATGCTGAGCTCATCGTATGGTACATTTAACGGAGATAAATCTATGCACATCTGTTTGTAACGTCGAAATTAAATTACAAACACATATGACTATAGTCTATGATACCTTTAAAAATACAAATTAAAATATTTTTGTTGGTCTTTTAGTCGCGGATAATATCAGTATAGGTCCTTTGGTCCTCGAGGGCCTCTAGTCGCGGCTGAATACAAATCTATTACGTATTACTTTATATATATAGCTGAAGAGTTTATTTGTTTGCTTGAACTCGCTAATCTCAGGAAACAGGTCCGATTGGAAGAATTCTTTCAGTGTTAGATAGCCCACTTATCTAGGTAAGCTATATATCATCACACTAAAATTGAATCTATTTTTCACCTAATATTACGTGGACAAAGTCGCGAGTCACTGCTAGTATATTTTATTTTATTTATTACTCTTTTTACGATTAATTTTTCATCACGTTCTTAGAGATGCGAGGTTTTTATACCACGAGGCTGTAGGGGTCGGTTTTTAAAGATGCTTTTATTAATAACTTGTGCTTGATGTCACCATAATGACAGCCAAGCAAATTGGGGTTTAAACCGAGATCATTGTAGTCCCTGCTACTACCGCTGAGATGCCGAGCCTTGTCGAATACTGTATAGCCATTTAAGCAGACGAGCATATTTGCTGAAACGCTTAATGTGTCGTACGTACTTGGCGATCGTGCGTTCACACTGGATACATTACCTACCGTCTAAAATCAAGCCAATTAATTAATATGAACCAATTTCGGACATAGTAAGTAATTATTATCATTATTAATGCAGCAACCATAATATATGTACATAAATTATGTTCAATTTGTGTTAAATTAATTTTTAAGCATAAGTCTTTAATTAAAATTCTCGGACGCTTGCTGAAAATAGGTAAAGATCAACTTAAATTATATCCCATTTAGTATTTTACACAAAGCGCCGTCTAACGGAAATAAGTCAAATTGTTACATAAAACAGCTATACTATTGATTTATTTAAAGCTACGTAATAGTTCACGAGGCTTATCACAGATGGCGCTGATACATTGTTCGATGTAGTAGCAAAACTTTTAAATATTTCATTGTTATTCTTAAATACGATACGATATATATGATAAATTGAAAGTGACAAACTCATTTTTCTTTGTAATATAAGTAAGGCCAAAATTAGAAAATAATTTTGTTATAAATCTGGATGTTCACAGATCTGTACTTTATTATACATAATGCACTCTATGTATTTGTGAGTATTGATCAAGTTAACCATTTTCCAAATTACGCTCGCTTCATATACTAATAATAGGAATTGAACGTTAAAATATAATTTGGAGAGTCAAATAGTAATTAATGCGAACTTAAACAAAAGCGCAATGGCGGCGCACCGGAACCGGAAGTGGCGTACAATTCATTATGCCCCCGCAATGCCCGCCTCATTAAACCGAAAACTGAAGCCGCCGATTGTCTTTGTCCTCACATTTGAGTTTTGCTGGTACTAGTAACAAATTTTTGTTAAGAAAGGAATACTGGGCACACTTAATATATGTCTAATATTCCTATAATAATTAGAAAAGAGGCTTTTAATACTTTTCAACCGAGAAGGAGAAGGTTCTCTATTCGACTGAATCTGTTTTTACATTAGTTACATCAGAACTTTTGACTTGGTGAACCGATTTTGATGATACTGTTTTATTTGAAAGGTTGTGCTTCCCGAGTGGTTCCATTTCAATTTAGTCCAGTTCTGATAATTTGAAATCTTTTTAAAGAAATAAAGATATATGAAGTAAGTTGCAATCAATCATACTTTCTACCTTATTATATCCGTGGCTTCCATTGTATTATATACGCGCGTTTGCCACCTTTTTTCTAAACAGTGAACCGCGGTGTGGGAATCAGTGGCTATACAGATTTTCGTACTTAAATCTTTTGTAGGTTTATTAGATGGAGAAGAAGAATATTAAGGTTATTCAATGTATTTCTAGTTGCCTTCTTCTGTAAAGTTCATGTTAATAGGTAATATAGAGGATGTAAGAGGTAAGTATAATGAGAAGTACATCAGGCATATATAACATATTATCACATCAGTTTCCCAATGATCTCTGATAGCGACATCCCATTTGTAGGTTTCACAGTCCTATTTCATGTTGATACAAACGTAATCTCTTAGTTTATGACCGAGGAGTACACATGAGGGATCAAGGGTTCAATGTAACCATATTGTGTTGAAGATAAGGCTTTCAATGGGTTAGTAGATATGTTAAATAAAACGCTGTTGTCTATGTGTATTTATGGGGTTTCATTAAGAAACATTCTGCATATTCGCCTCTGAATCTGAATAGAAGTCAAACTATAGATTTTTTTTAATTGCCTTATATTTGTTTCATTTATCAATCGAGGAGACCCGCACGAACGAAGATAGCCTCAGCAATAGACTTCCACATGCTGAAGAGTATATTTATATGACATCTTTTTCGGTCGTTTACAGAGGAGTGTATGTCTATTTTTATGAATTAGCTTTAGTTTCAAGACTCAGCCCTTTTATTTTTTGGTAGGGCAATGATATTATACTTTGTAAACGCTGGTACTTTTCTCACATATGTATCTGAGTAAACAATCACACAATACAAACAGAATCCCCCGTTCCCACATTACCAGTTTGATCACACTCTGAATCAATACTCTGTAGTGAGCATCGAGCGTGACATTCTCGTCACGTCGTCACGTCGCACGACACTAGCCCGCCGTGGATTTCATTTTGTTACTTCATCATTTATAAATGGTTGACTGAATCTATACATAAGAAAAAAAAAAACAATTAACAATACTAATTATTAATGACAGCATCTATGATTAAGGGCAGTTCCTTGAGACCGCCAGATCCCAAAACTTATGTCTATCTGCCTATCTCATAAAATGTTACATTCGGAATTATTTACACTGATTTGTACTATCTACGTGTGGAAGTATTTATTATTATTTAGCATCCACAAGTGATGTAATAAAGCCTTCAACATTATAAATCTGCTCATACTTGCAGTATACTGACATTCGCGTCACGTCACGAATCGAACCCCATGACACGGTGAGGATTTCTTTTTGATGGCTGTTGCCTCACATTTGTTTTGTATAATGGACTAGCTGTGCCCACGACTTCGTCCGCGTAAAATTAAGTAAAAAATAAATTCAATTTTAGCGCGTTTATAACGTATAGCCTTCCTCGATAAATCGGCTATCTAACCCTGAAAGAATTTTTCAAATAGGACCAGTTGTTTCTGAGATTAGCATGTTCAAGTAAACAAACAAACAGACTTTTCAGTATATTAGTACAAGCGGACCTAACAGACGTTGTGCTGCATGATGTAGTCGTTGAATTGCAGTATAGATAAATAACCTAGATACCGAATGCAGCGCCATCAGTCGGGCTGATTTGTGAATCCATCCAGCGCGCCACCCAAAGCAGAAACATTCAAATCGGTTCAGCCGTTTAGGAGGAGTTCAGTGACATACACGCGTACAATAAAGTTATTTATATAAACATAGATTTCAATAACAACACGTAGTTTGGGAGCGATCTAGTCTTCATGATCATACATCTTCATCATTACAACGTGATCATCTTTAAGGCAAGAGAGAATAGTTTTATTATATTATGCGTTCCACCATAGACCGCACCTACCCTTAACAGCAGGTGTGATTGCGCCTGCCTAACTCACATAACAAAAGAAAAAATACACGTTCATAACCAAAATCAATAACATATAGCATAAGAAGATGTCTGTGTCACACCTACGGTTTTTAGGGTTCCGTAGTACTACATGGAACCCTTATAGTTTCGCTCTGTCCATTCCCTAGCATTTTCAAACTATAAGAGGTAGAGACTTGAAATTTTCCATGTTAATAGAACATGGTAAAACCTCATTAAGAAAATGTTTTTTAACGAAATCTGACAAGAACTTTTGAAGTTATTTTTAAATAATACGTTTATCCCGTATCAGATACGGAACTGTACCTATCGGGCTGGATTTGAAATAAAACTTATGCATTTAATCTTAAATTGAGTAAGGATTTTTATTCGTTTTGTTGTTATTATTGTAGTTTGAAAGTACATCATTTGATCTTGTTGTACTTAAAATGTAAAATATCGGGAGCGTTTCGAAACTACATTTATCAATGTTCAGCATTGAAATGGTATCGAGATGCACATTGTCGGACGCGCATCCAACTTATAATAGTACGTGGAAAGACGAGCTCACTGCATAATTTCTCTGGGGAAGCAATGCAACTGTACAATATTGCATATAGGGCTGCCTCAAACATCTGTTGTTGCAATAATAATAATGTTTTTGAATAGTTTTAGTAACTCTGTGTACTAAATTTAGATGAGAAATGAATTTGCATATGGCTCCATCTTAAGTAATTTTTTAGTAGATAGGATCACCAAGGACTTTATTTAATTAAAAACAGGCAATTTTCTATCGAGAGTTTCGCCAGACAAAATAGTGTCACGTCAAATTCAAAATCGTTTACTCTTATAGATTTTTTGTAAGCAATTATGAATGTCATATGTATAATATTATTATTATTTTTTAATCATTATTTAATAACTTGGTGATAAAATTTACGACTTAAAAGCCAATTTTACAAGAGTTATCACAATTTTCACAATAATACAGATTGTGTTAAACCAATTTATTGTCAAGTATTATCGTCATTCAAATAATCCTTCACATTATAATCCTTTTCTGCAGAACAAATATTGTATCTATATCAGCAGCATGACCCTATAGTTTGACTGACCCGTTGGTTCAGTGGGCAGTAACCCTGCCTTCTAGTCATTGACTCTGTGTTAGCATTAAATATTCGATTGCACAACTATATAAAACCTCAGCGACTGGCCATAAAATAGAAGACCTTTAAGAAATATGGAAGCTGTTTTCTTAAAGATCCTTAACTCGTATCATGTCGTGCCTAAGTCGTATCGTATCGTCCCTAAGTTTTATCGTTTCACTCCTAAGTCGTATCGTATCGTTCCGAAGTCGTATCGTATCAGCCCTAAATCGTATCGTATCGTATCGTATCGACTCTAAGACGTATCATTTTATTCCTAAGTCATATTGCATCATCTCTAAGTCGAAAACAGCGGAGCTGATGATTGGTTCCACAGATATGTTACTAGCATCGCATGGCTGCGGATATATGAATATTAGACATGGCCGGCTGGTCGACATTCTGTTACAATTCTTTAGATTTGCCTACTATATGCATATGTAATGCTATATACATAATGCCGGAGCCAGAAATAGCTCAAAGCGTTTGTACATTTTTGTCCTTCAAGTCTAGAAAGTACAATAGTATACAAAACTTTGTGAAGTACACAAAGTCCCCGGCCACACTACATTATTATTGGAATGACCATTCAAATGAAGCTACGTCTGGCTCCGGCGTAATGTTTATACATAGTACAACGACATTTGTTTAACAATTTAATCACATGAAATATCATATTATAAATTACTAGAACCCGCGATTTCTACGTAAAACTAGGTGAAAAATTTGCCCATAGCCTTCCTCGATAAATGAGCTATCTAACATTGAAAGACTTTTTAAGTTCCTGAGATTAGCGCGTTAGAATAAACAAACAAACTCTTCAGCTTTATATATAAGTAAAGATAAAGATCTAAATGGATTATTTTGTCATGGTTGTCATGACTGGGCTTTGATAGTATCCAATAATAAAATGTATGCATGTGCGTATAAATCGTTGGGCGTTCGTGTGCGTGAGAGTTTATTGCAGTAATTTAATTAATTTAATTTAATTTAATTCTCCTCTGTCCGTCCAATTTTCATAAAATGGTACCGAAAGTTTTTGCTTTATGTTAATATATGGATTAGATGTGTTAAATCAATAATACGGTACAATACCTGTTTGATGTTAATTATTAATGACAATCCTACTTCAAACATAAGTTGTAAATTGCCTTTGCAAATTTAATTGCACTAACAGATCACTAGTACAAGTTTTAATAATTAATTAGTTTCCAATAACAATTGATTGGTGTAGGAATTACATTTGACATGGAATAATTGAGTGATGTGGGTCAAAAATGTGTTTTGACGTTAATACAGCATTTGATAAACACTACAAATACTTGGGAAGTGCGTGGCGACACTTAACCATATTGTATTAGCAGTTATATATATAAAAATGAATCGCAAAATGTGTTGGTAAGCGTATAACTCAACAACGCCTAGACCAATTTTACCAATTATTTTCTTTAAATGTTCGTTGAAGTCCAAAGATGGTTTTTACGGGGACAAAAAATGGAAAAATCCTAAAAGCAGCCCTCTTCTTTTTCTGGTACAACCGTTTTCTAACTAAAATGTAGAGTCAATTTGAACTTTATTGCTATCTAATAAAGTTCATATTAAATTACAAGCACTCACTTTTTCTAAGCAATGTAGGTGTGTTCCTAACGTCAATTCCTAGAGTCAATTTGCACTTTATTACCGCTGCACAAAGCAGAAACGATTCGTAGTCATTCGTTATTTGTAATAATACGGGAACGGGAACAGGAACGGGGACGGGGACGGGAACGGGAACGGGGATTATATAGTATAATAGAAGTAAATAGTAAGTAGACCAAGATCGGGCAGGACATCTTCTGCCGGATCCGCAAGTATGTTTATATTTCCACATCACTAGACGGTTTAATCCACTGTATTAGTTTTTTTATCAACAAGAAAAGACCCCTAACGCAAGCTTTTTAAGCTTAATCTGTGTGAAAGCGGGAATAGTAGGCGTTCATAATGCATTTCTAATATTCTTCCTAAAAACAAAAATATAAAAGATTCCATTTATATATGAAAGTTTTCTATAACCTTTTCTACTTTCGACACGTGTTCTACTAAAAGCTTTTAAAACCGATTACGTTTTGCAACATGTGACCTTCGCTTTTCACATTTATGTACTAAATTCGAAGTAGTGTAGAGCAAAATGTTCTTTAAATTTTGTAATTGTAAGTATTACTTATTACCATCCAATATATCTCTCCACCATTGAGTTATTGAGGCGTTCATTATAACACTAGCGATCTGCCCCGGCTTCTCACGGGTGCAGGGTAGATAACATAATAATAATAATAATAAATTATTATTGTTATTTATATTATTGTTCCGATAGTTGTTTCCGTTAATGGTCTCATAGCAAAGAGCCTCGACCGTCATCTTAAGAGGCTCTCGCTTTCGGGTTGCAGCACTACACCGATTTTCCCTCGTATTCATTCGCGGATTAAAGCAAAGTAGTTTAGTTTCTCATGCAAATTAAATTAATTAAAAACACATTACAAAGATACACTTAAAACATTTACAAAGATAAAATACAATTCTGATATACGCACCAATCATAGATGCCAGAGGATATCTCTATTCATTTAATACTACTATACAATGACATAAATAAACAAAAATATTTTAGTGATAGATTATAAACATATAGTGAGTAATTAGCTTTTAATAGTTTATGCTAATCGGCACTACAAGACATAACTACGATTGAAATATCCGTTCATTTCTTAATACGACACACGCGTCTGCCAAAGCAATTACAGAAAATTATTTTTTAAACTGCTTCAAGACACTTAATGATCGATCAAACCAAACAAATGGGTCAATGCCTGCGCGTACGTCACGGGCCAAGGCTGGTTTTCCAAAAATATATATAGTATGGTTGTATCTGATGATTTGGAAAAGTGACTCATTGACTAATCTCGAAATAAATTACGACTAGACGCCGCGTCGCGTACGAAATATTTTAAATGTGCGACGTTCCTAATGTATAAAAATCACGTGTTCGAACACGCGTATGTCTGAAATCATCCCAGCGAAGTTGGTGAAATTTTATGAATAAACTAGCGGACTCGACAGACGATGTCCTGCCTGAACGTTGGGTCCCCGTTCCCGGCCCCGACTGCAGCGCCATCTGCCAGAATTATTTGTGAATCTAAACTATCCAGGGCGCCACCCATACGCACACAAAAAATCATTCAAATCAGTCCAGTAGAAATATTAGAGTGCAGTAGAATTGTATATATAAAGATAATTATTATTTACAATAATATAATATAGTAGTACAGTATAGTGTAATATAGTAGTAGTACAGTATTTTCAATTTATGGGTCGCGACCTTTAGGGGGTCGCGAAGCATGACTCGTATGTTCGCCGGCCAAAGGAAAAATGTAAGCAAGAAAAGACTATATATAGAAATTTATAAGCTTTTAATTACCCATATATTGCATGTTGGGACGGAATTTGTCAAACTGCAAAGGTTAGTGACCACTTTAAAAGGAATTCCTAAAATTGACTATTAAAACTCGCGACTCGCGAAAGAGATAATGAAGGTACCGTCAGTTGTTACAAGCTCTTGATTAACTGTTGAAGAACTGTTTCTTGAGACAGCACGTATAGTGAGAAAGTTTATATTTGAACACCGGTAGTCTGGATCCTTTGTCAAACGATTCGATTTAATATATGGAGACATTCATAGGATCATTAATTCAATATCTTTTCAATCTAACATATTTTTACGTATAACAAAAGTCCAAATATATGGAAAAGGTGTGGGCATAGGATGCAGAAATGGCCGTCAAACGTATGCCACCCGAGGGAGACATGATTTATGACCGTTTTACTCTAATCTTTCAGATAGCGCGCTCAGTCATTCTGGACAGCCAGGGCTGGTATCAGGTAAACTCATAATTTTATATTTATAAAAGAATAAGATTACTTGCGGTTATTAATAATAGCAATAATGGTACCTGGTTTGCCTCATTTGTTACACTTGTACTATTATTTGGAAGCTATTTTTAATGACTAGAAGGAAAAGGCAGAACACTGTTGACAAGATGGACAACTGCAGTAAAACGCTCGCAAATGCATTGCTGGTCATTTGTCGTGTTCTGACTGAACGATCATCTTCAAGAGGCAGCCCCGCGAGGCATATTCCTCAGACCTTCAGGACGTGCCTCGTCCGATGAAAATGCACATTCTCCAAATGAAAAACGTTGCGCAATAAACGTTCGAGGCTGCCTCGCGAGGCTGCTCGTTTAGTCAGGACGCGACTAATGAGGAATTAGTAAGGGGCAGTTACAGTAATAGACACGATAGGCATGCCCACTACTAATAGTTTTGAGACGGATTCTCGCAGTCTTTAATAAAAAGCTCAAAATCCTGAAGATAAAGATTGGAAAAAAAAGTAGGAAAGAAAAAACCTTCCCTACACCAACTGCTACATGACATTTCCAGCCAAGCCTTGCATGTTTCATAAATTTGAACAAAATCAGTAATGATAAATAAGGAATGCCCCCTTGTTAGTCGAAAATCGGATGGACGTGTCCACCACCTTTTTTGACGGCTGGATCCTGGTAAGAGAAGTATGGAATAATGAAAAGGAGATTTCTTGATACTTAAACTTCGATAGTTTAAAGGCAACGGACTAAATCCCTAAAACCTTCAATTTAAACCTCTACGGTCGAAGTATAACCTAAGGGTCATCCTCGTGTCCAGACCTTTTTGAAAAATCCGCCACCAAAGCACAGCACTACACTGATTTTCCGATGTGCCTCAACGCACGTTTCGCTTCGACACCGAAGCATCAGCATTGGACTTTACGGATAACCTTTGTAGAGTCTATCTCCTGATTTCATTAAACTGTCAATCGCTAATAATATTTCAGGTATAACAGATAACTATTTTGTGATCTTGGAGCAACCACTATCGGTGTCTTTGTGTGGTGTGGTGAGGAACCAACTCAGCAACCAGCCCCTTGTGTCCAGTTTGAAATGGTTTCCGGAGCACAAGGTTAAAAAATTTTAACACTTAATATTTGTCCGAAATATATTAAGAAAGGAAAAATTTTACTTCTTGAAGCAAAATAAATTTTTTTTTAAAGAAAACCGCCTTCAAAAACCAACAAAAAACTAAAAAGCAAAATATATTTGGTAGATACCTACTGGTGTGTTGAAGTCGGTACTAAGCCTATATAAATATATATATATAGACATTAAAAGTAGATTAGAGAAAATTTTCCTTTTTTGAGGTCGGCTAAATATGGTAAGAATAAATAAATATCTTTTCAGACCAATGTTGTCCTTGTAAGTCGTAAAACTGGGAAGGAGGTGAAGAGGTACCAGACAGACACACTCTTCTTTCTTCACATCATCAACTGCTATGAAAAAGATGGCACCCTGGTGGTAGATGTATGCGTGTATAAGGACGCGAAGGTTCTAGACGCCATGTATATTCACGCAATAGAGGTTAGAAACTATTTAGTGTAACTAGTTGTATCCTGCAACTTTATCCGCGTGATTTCAGTTGTTTTGTTAAATTTTGAGGATTTTAATTTTTTTGAGCTGAATGCTAATTATTTGTCTCAAACTAATGTAGCCTATACACATACAGACACTTAAATTTTATTTATATGTATGGATGGGAAATGGGTTGAATTAAAATTGTCGTTAACTGATCTCGTTCCAGTCTTACTGATGCCGAATTTTCGTTTGTTGTAGACGATGCAAAGCAATGCAAACTACGCAGACTGGTTTCGGGGCAGACCCAAGAGACTCGCCGTCAGTTTGGATGCTCCACGAATGAGCTACGTCCAACCATCCCTGCTAGCAAACCTGGGCTGTGAGACGCCGAGGATACACTACGATAGATTTAACGGTATTAGTTGATTTTATAGGTCTAAAAAATAGAAAATCTAACAAATAATAGAATATAAAGCAATCTAACGATAAACTGAAATGGAATAAAGAATCGATAAAGCAAGAGAAAGAGATTTGTTAACTCTTCCTACATGTGCAACTTAAGCTATAATTATATGTAAGAAGCTTATAGAGTCCTTCAAAATCTATACAACCTCGCTTTCAGTGAGCTAATAGGGCAGCCCCGCTTTTCAAATCAAATCAATAAAACTTTCTTTAAATTCAGACAACATAGGCCTGTGTGTTAGCAAAATAAAATAAACACTGTGTCTTAGAACTATGTTACTAAATATATTTAATTTAATTGATTTATTTATATTTAAAGTAGATCACTTGTAAAATTATTTAGTGCGGGTGACTCCATCTTATTCGCAAATATCCTCCGGATACTATTAAAACTTAGTCTTGTTAGTAAAAATGAGGCCTTATTCCTTATTACAATGTGAAATACTTCAAACGCGGAGCAAAACCGCGGTAATTGCAATAGCATACAGAAACCAATATTGTATTGCACACGTAGGTCATCCAGGGCTTTCTGCGTGTAGGTCATCCACTGACTGCTCGTGCAAAAGTTTGGACTATATGACACATGGACGACTGTTCCTAAGGTAGACAACTTAATGCCTGTGTTATAGGTAACAGACACCTATTTATTATACATTTTTTTGTAGAAATATATGTATATATATATATTCTTTGTCTTTCTGCATCATGACGATCTGTTAATTTCACAATAAGCCATTTTTCTGTTTGATTATAATTATCTGAAAAATGTTCATAACTCTTGGGACACATCACAATAGGGTGTCTCCATCTGTCCTGTTGAATCTGTCTCGTAAAACTAGGATACTATGTGTTTTTAATCGCCTGTATCGAATACTTCCATCTCCTCTTAGTTTAGACGCTAGCTCATGTAGGAATATACATATACGTACAAATAATAATACACCCAGTCTTGAGGCGGGAATCGAATCTACGAACCCCGGAGCGAAAGGCAGGGTCATTGCCCACTGCGCCAACTGCATCGTGCCAGTATATTTTTTATATAAATCATATAAAAACTTTATTGTCACAAATGAAAAAAAAATCTGTAGTAAGTAGTGACTGAAGAATAATATCTCGTAATAACATATTAAAATTCATATAAATGTAGAAGCTGTAAGTATGTTTCATCTACATAGATGGGTATAGACCAGGGGACGGCAACCTTTTGAGTCGGAAAAATTTGAATAAAAGTAAGAAAAACTTTCACAGAAGGAAGAGCCAAAAATAACAATTTATTAAATTTCTTTACAAAAATTTTATTACGTTTTTAAAACAAACTATTTATTAAGTTTTAAACGAACAATTTATTAAGTTTTTAAAGAGCCACAAAATTTTTTCATGGCAACAATAAATTGTAGTACTGTTTTATTTCTTTGTTACAAAATAACAAAAGGACAAGAAAATCACCACCTCTGTACTAGTGAAAACTGTATTACGGTAGACTGGTCTTCCTCAAACAAAGTTACATACATACATAAATAAATATATAGTAGACACATAAAGTTTTTATTAAAAAAAAACTAATCTATTTATGCATAAGAAAAATATCTACTTATTCATATATATGTAGTGTTTTTTTTTCAAAACAAATTAGGGTATTATTAACAGGAAAATTGTCTTTCACATTTTTCTGTGTTTTTTAACCATAAAAATTTTTTTACCTCTTAAGTTTTTTTCTATTTGAGTTTATAAATCAGTTCCTGCCATTTACTTTTTAAAATTTTTGTCATAAAAATGTTGGCCACAACTATGTTTTCATTGAACCAATGGGACATGTTAATAATAGAGTAAAGCCTAAAAGCTCAGGTACCTTTGTGCCCCAGGTCTGGACTAACTTCACTTGTAGGGTTAAAAAATCAAACTGTTTTTGTAAGAATGTGTATTGAATCAACAACGGTTAGAATGTGTCTTGTACAACCAAAGTTTAATATTAATATGCATTTGTGTCGGGTGGGGCGTTGTCGCTGGGTCCGTCATTCGCCACCACAACGCTAAAGGCGCCAATATAATATTTGGGTATTGTTTCAAGATGTGCAAGCGTTACGGCGGGTTCCTGCGCGTAGCGTTGGCTGATCCCCTGCCCGAGCGGCGTTGGTTCCGTCGCGGGTGGGTCACGTTCCGGCGGGAGGTCAACATCAAGGACATCTGCTGGAACCTCAATAATATACGGGTAACTCATTTTCTTCCTATCGTTAACCTGGTCTAGTATCAGGGACCACTTAGCTTGCAGAGGATGTGGCTGTGGGGCGAATCAAGATGGCCGACTGCCGTCTGACGTCATCCCCGGAATCCCCACAATATAATGACTAATATCGCTCAGTACCATTAATCGGGATGCACTGTTTTACGTGCGGGAGGAGGTTGGTTATTTCAAAATTAGCGTAAGAATGACTCTCCCATCTGTGACCCAGCCGCGCTAACAGCTACTTAACCTGGCGGTCGACACAAATGCTGGCCACTGATTGCCTCCTTTTTATATAACTCCTTTTCTTATATAATCTCCTTTAAATAATAACTTATTATGTATTTGATTTAAATATAACTTAAATGCTATACAAGTACCGACATACCATTAACCTTATTTTAAGATCCAAAGTCTTAAGACATCAAAACATTCAGATCGTTTTTATTCAAAATTACATTTAGGAAATGGTAAAGGTCTGTTTAATAATAAGTAATCGTCAAAATCGGTAAAAATCGACGACCTTGTGTGATGCACGATAAGCGATAAGTCCCTCTCCGCTCGCACGCGCGTAACGTCGTAAACGTAGGCCCAATGCACTATTTGCGGCCAGTTTAGAAATGGGGGCTCTATACTATCGTCAACAAGAAGAATAATATGTTATAATCCATATTTAAAATTGCCTTAGCTGCGGGAATGCGAACTGGGTGCCATAGTTAATCGGGACCTGCAGCGTCGCATTCGTGCCGTGTCGGGGGTGACGCTAGAGCGGGCCGTGTTACGCGCGGACGCGAGGCTCGCGGCCCGATTGGCCCACCACCTCGACACACGCTCCCGGCTGTGGCACGAGGGCACGCAGACAGAGTCGGCGCCTAACGACACTGACGGGTCCACCGATGTAAGTACCATACCTTCATAAGTACCATAAGTTCTCTTTAAGTTAAATGATAGGGGGGGCCATCCGTAAATTACGTCACATTTTAAAGGGGGTTTCCCAACCTGTGACGACGGGCAAGGGAGCTTCAAACTAGTTTTAATTTTTATGTCTTTTATTGCCATTTATACTATTTATCGCCCTTTGCCCTGCAGTGGGAAAAATAGGCCATAAATAATAATAATAATAATTGCCATACTACATTAAAAATATGAAAGAAACTGTGTTTTTCTTCACTATGTCATGTCGCAACAGGGAGGCGACATGTGCGTCGCGCGCGGAGGTTCGGCGCGAAATGACCGAGCCGCTTCGCGGGTCTCCCTATAGATATAGATATAGATATAGATATAGATATAGATATAGATATAGATATAGATATAGATATAGATATAGATATAGTATAGTATAATCCGAGGTATCTATACTAATATATAAAGCCGAAGAGATTTTTTGTTTGTTTGTTTGCTTGAACGCGCTAATCTCAGGTACTACTGGTCCAATTTGGAAAATTATTTCAGTGTTAGATAGCCCATTTGTCGAGAAAGGCTACAGGATTATATATTCTATATATCATCACGCTATAGTTTAATCTATCTTTTTTACCTAATTTTACGCGGATGCAGTCGCGGGCATTGCTAATGGGTTATAATTGCCGTTAATATTGTAATTGCAATATAAGGCTTTGGTTTAAGTGGTCATCATGAAATAACGTCACACGTGGCTGTCACCAAAACGTGACGTCAACGGGGAGGGGGTTCGAAAATCGGACGATCTGTGACAACGGGGGAGTTAAAAAGTCGTAAAATTTGTGTGACCCTATCCCTAAGGATAATCCGTTTTGGAAAGATAACCTTGAATCTACTACAGTCAGAAAGACATATAGAAAACAAAAATTAATTAGTAAAAATTTCCAATTGCTTATCAGGTTATACATAATGGGAAGTGACAAATTCAATGAGCTTGGATCTGTGGTTTCCGATTATATACGCACACAACATTCCCCAGACAAATACTTATTTAAAACATTATTACATCAGTCGTTGTTCGTTTGTCTCGCTAAAACTGGAAAACATCTTGGCTAATTTAAATTCTGTTTGTTTTGTACCGTTCCCTTTATTTCAGGGAAGGTTTAAGACTAAATAAAGAAAGGAATGCTTAAAAGCATGCCAACAAGGGAAGCCATGGACAAAATCTGAAGCTGATAAGTAAAGAAAAACACTACCCATATAATATGAGGAGGTCGTGGCCTGATCAGTGGTCGGCATTAGAGACGATCGCTTGGTTAAGTAGCTGTTGCTGCGGCCGGGTGATAGATGGGTGACCCGTTCTAGCATTGGTTTGTATTTGATATCCGACCTCGTCCGTGTTGCGGAAAGCACGTAAAACAGTGAGACCCGAATAATGTCACTTTGTGATATTAGTCGTCAGGTTGTAGAGATCGAGATAGAGAAGACAAACTTGGCTTTTACTTCTACTTTGAATTTAAAAAAAGGCAATAACACTAGTGTCCTTAGACCCTACAAAGGTATCTCTACATCGAATAGTCCAGTTTCGAACCTGATACACTTGTTATGCATATTATAAGCAATCCTGCAACTAAAAAGACACAGCCTTACTTTCTACACTCTAAGCGGACCCTGGTACCTACTAAGCCGGGATATCGCTAGAAAGAAGAAGAGTGTTACTACTAAGTAAGTTAAGTGTTACTAACTGGTGTTGAGGGTATATTGTTTAATATTTTACTTGTATCTGTATGCGGTGTGATGATCTAGCAAATAAATATTTTCTTATTCTTAATACTATTAACTTAAATATTTAAAATATACCATCAAACTATAGGGTACTTTATACCCAATTTTATATAACAACTCTTTCCCCCATTCGGGCCGGGTTAAGTCCATATAAGATGATACGACACCCTTCACAGACAACCTACAGTCATGAAGTTGACCTATCTTTTAATACTATGACATTTTTAGTGTTATACGCCATATCTTCAAAAAGTGTAAATATTTTACCTCAGTCTCCTTAGTGCCATTTATATCGTGAACGGTCTTCTTAAATTCAGCGCACTTTTGATTCAACTCTATGAAGAAATTAATAGTAAACAAAAAATCTTTATGAATAAAATTGTAGGTTTACTGGCTGACATGGAAAAGTCAAACATGTTTATCCAAATTGAATGCTAATGTCCGGTAGCTGTACAGAAAGAATTTGGTGCAATAACCCCTCACTACTTGTCTCTCTCGCTAGCGCACAAAAATATTGCGCCTTCGCTCACACGGGGGCGGATACCGTCGAGCGCGTGAGCGAGAACGCAGTATTTTTGTGCGCGAGCGAAAGAGACAAGTAGTGGGGGTCATTGTACGAAACTATTTCTGTTCAGCGACCAGGCATTAGATTGTATTTACATACAGAGCTCCTTAAAATTAAATAGTGACATACACTCATAAGCAAAAAATCAAACCCCTTTTTATTGTTTTTAATCGTTTATTAAATGATTAAAGAAAAAAGATCGCATAATTTTTTTTTTAAAGATTCCTATATGTATTTTTAAAAATACCTACCTACCTATTAAATATACAAATACTGGCCCTGGATTCCGAGCTTTTGCAATTTTGAAGGCTTACCATTCTTCACTAAATGAATTTTTAGCCCCATTTAGTTGTGCCGTCGACGTCCGCGGTCAAAGACGTCGCTATGCCACTCGTCTTGTATCATCTGTCCGCAACAGTATGTATATCATCTTATTAACAGAATAGCGATTATTTTAATGTCACTCGTTTTGAAAAACCTTTGCTTATGATAATTAAATTAATTATGACATTTCAATTAATTATGATAGATCCGTCTATAGAATTATTGATGTATGTTAAATGATACCAGGATATCATGAACTAGACGTATCTACACTTGTTTATTCACTTAACCATGACTCAATTGCTTAACATTTGATGGCCAAATAATAAATGAAGCGTGGAGTACGGTTAAGTCAATCGATTAATTAAAGTCAAAATTATGTCTTGATGAGCTCATCTTTTGGCTAATCGGAATAGACATAAATTAAAGAGTTCTTGTTTAAACAAATTTTGGGTGATATGAGTTATGCCTAATTTTTTAATGAGAAACATCTAATGCCAGTTAGGATTGATATCCTAACAAACACGGCATGAATCGTCATATTGTGTGATGTGTTGACTGCGATTGAGCCGAAGGGGACAATCCCCTTCGGCTCGGCAATCCCCCATCTCTACAAAACTATACTTTTATTTCAATTACCTTTATGCCTTTTTTTGATAATGAAATTTTAAAATTAAAACTATGTCGCAATTATTTTTTTTGAAGTTATACGGAAGAAGTCAGCAAAACTGAAGTGGGAGTGGCTTAGGCATTTGGCTGGAATGGACCCGCAAAAATGGGCCAATATCGCGACTTCCTGGATGCCCACCAATGGCTGCCGACGACCCGGCAGGCCAGGAATAGATGGCGCGACGGTTTGGATACATTTGAGAGGAAGTTAAGAATGAGATTGGCCCAGGAAAGCGGAAGATGGGTCAAGATGCCTTTGCCTGGGGGAGCAGTAGAACACAATATGGTAATAAAAGAAAAATACGAAAACTAGAAGAAGAAGAAAAAGTTTTATTTGGCATAAAAACACTGTACAAAGATATACATACAATACATAATTTAAACATAAAAAGGAAACATACAAAAAACAAAAAAAAGGCCTTATAAATTATATGTATATCTATACCCAGTGAGATGCCCAAAAAGGAAAACCTCTCAAGTTATTTGTGAAAGAGGGACAATTCCCACTTTCAACGCTGATTTTCTGAGACCACCTAGTCGCCTCTTCCACGCATGGCAGTGCCTTAAAGCCTTTATTATATCAGTCCGTTGAAAAACCACCATATTCTATACAGATTCACACTTGACCAATGTTTTTACATAAATAACATTAGTTTTGTAACCGCATCTCAGTATTACCGGAGAGAATTTTTAATTCAAGGTCGTTATAACAAACGTGTACGTAGCATATGTACGCGTGTATCGAAAGTGCACCATTGTAAGTGTATTGTGAGTTGAGTCGATAAATCTTACATACGGACATACGCACCACCTTGACCTACTATACGTGACCTGATAATAATTGTATGAGAGTTGTTCGTTATCTATCGATCTGTAGTTATTTTTGGTCATATATACTTTGAACGTAAATATAACACTGTAAAGAGATTAAAGACCTTTATAAAAAAGAGTGTACATATCTCAAAGGCCGGCAATGCATTTGCAAACCATATGGTAGTGCAGATGTCTATGATCTTTGTACTCATGTAAACCGCCAGCTTAGTTACCTTAACTTCATCCCATTACATGGCCTTCACTGAATTGTCTTGAAAAAGTTGCTCTTAAAGTTAATCTAACGTCATTTAGAATGGGCCAGCAGGCCCTAGGAAGACCGCCTAGAATTTGGTCTGACGCCATTAAGAAGGCGCTAGTTTCTTCTATGGAGCACGCCTATAACTTGGTCTGACTCCATTAGGAAGGCGTCAGCTTGTTCAAGGGGGAGTGCCTAGAAGTTGGTCCGACACCATTAAGAAGGCGCCAGCTTGTTCTGAGGAGAGTGCCTATAAGTTGATTTGACAAAACTAAGAAGGCGCCAACATGCTCTAAGGAGAGCGCTTAGAAGTGGGTCTGACGCTATTAAGAAGGCGCCAGTTTGGACAGGTCCTTTCATTCTATCTTTGACCGTAACTGATGGAGATTGTTCATGACTGGTCACAACCCTTTGTAATAAAGGTCCGAGAAAGAAAAGTATAATATATAAACTGAGTTAATTTTAGAAATAAACACAGTGGTACTCCGGGAGTGTCGAGAGAAATGAAAATTTGAACATAGCCTGAGGCTTCGGCCAATCGCTTTAGGGGGCAGCCCCGAATCAACTTTCGATTGTACTTTCCTATAGCTGTATATTAAAATATTCACATTATGATGTTAACAAATACCAACTACTGCTGCTATCGTATGTTCACAAGATACTAAAGAGTATTGTAACTCGTTTAAATGATATAATGTGCAGAAATGATGAACACATAACCAAGTCTCTTAAATACTTAAATAAAGGGGTAGAATGGCCGAGGACTTCCATCTGCTACTTGGTTGAGTACTATCAAAAACGATATGAAGACTTGACGACTGTGATGATTACGGTCGTGGCGAAAACGTCGAGGTGACGCTTAGTGGAACGCTCTGTTAACATAAAGTGACGTCATGACAACTACGAGTGTTTTAGAGTGACTTTGAATCCTAAAATTTATAATATATTTTTTCTGCTATAAAAACTTAAAATTCCGCAGAAATATTATTTCTTTTAGCAATATATATACTTACTTGAGAACGTTATAACCGATACTTGAGAACGTTATAAACCTATTTTTCAAAATTTGTCGTCGTGCTTAAAATGTCCAAGTCTTCAGCTTTGTGAGTATTTAGCAAGCAAGTGTCCAGTTAAGAGATTACTGCCGCAGGACTCAAGCCTATTTTGACCTAACATTTTGGAGAAATATGTAAGTTATAGATCAAGGAGATTGGTATTTTATCTCTTAAATTCTCAGATTATGACTTAAGGGTCGTCCATAAATAACGTCACACGTAAGGGGAGGGAACAGCAAATGTGACATTGTGTGACAACGGTCAGGGAGGAGGGATCAAAAACTGAATGGTGTCACATGTTTCAGTTTAAGTTTCTTATCTTTTATTAACATTACTATATATTCTTTTTTTTTTAAATTTCAATATATTACCTGCCATCAGTCCCAATGACTATAATCAGGTGCGTTATAGGGGTATGTGGTTTAGACGAGCTAGAGCCATTGCTCCATCTCCCCTTAATTCGAGAGCATGTCAGCCCTCTACAGTCATTTAATCAATGTTGTTTGTAACTATATAAAATAATCTGACAACCTGTGACTGAGGGGAGCGGGAGGGGGGTGTAAAAATTCGTGTCACGGCATTTATGGACGAAATTGGTCCATTGTTAAAATTTCGCAGTTAGTACTAATACTTACGACGTCGTTGGCAGCGTAGCCAGGCCTGTTCTTGACCTCCCGCGCGGTGTGGTCGAGTTCCACGCCGCACGTGGCGCACGCGAAGTGGTACCCGTGGTACACCTCGCCGCGGTACCGCAGCGGCTCGCCGTCTATCACGCCGCTGTTGGAAAAATAATATATCCTTACTAAACTGGAAGGTTCTGTTTGTAAAGTTGAAATTACAATTTTTTTTAATATACTCCGGTCGCTAAACAGGAGTATTTTCATACATTGACCTTTGTGTCAGAAGACAAAAACATTGTTGGTGTACAATCTGTGCGTCCGCCGCTCTCCGCCCCCGTGTGAGCGAGAGCGTAATATTTTTGTGCGCGAACGAGAGAGACAAGCAGTGAGGGGACATTTTAAGAAATTCTTTCTGTTCAGCAACCGGACTTTAATTCCATATGACTTTATATACGATACCTTAAACAAAAACGCAAGTTAAAACATTTCTGTCTGTTTGTGTGTTCATTCCGGTAAATCTGAGAAATGACAGAGCCGATTTCAACGGGGCTTTCACTGGCATATAGGTAGAGGTGTAGAAAGAATAATATAGGCTAATTTAATTTTAGAAACATAATTAGAGTTCCGTACAAAGAAATAATAACCATAAAAATGTAACTAAATCACTTAATTCAGCGGACAGCGTCAGCGGACGATGACGCGTGATACAGCTAGTATGCAAATAAGGATACTTACTGGCATTTATGGCATATGTAATTCTGCAATCCGTCCGCCTTGATACGGGCGTTACAGGCGTGGCACAGCGCACGGCCCGCGTGCTTAATGAACCCGGCGTCGGCCAACTCCACGTTGCACTCCTCGCAGCGGAAGCAACCGGGGTGCCAGTTGGAATTCATAGCCTTTATCACACGACCAATCACAAATTCACCTAGAAAGAAACGTATAATGGTAGGTTTAAACCAAACAAACATAGACCTAGAAAAACAGCACTGTTTCTCGATCTTTTAGTGTAACTGAAAGCTAAGAACGCTTAGCACTCTCTACTAATACCAGGGTCCGCTTAGATTGCAGAGGATTTGGCTGTGGGGCGAGTTAAGTTGATCGATTGCCATCTCACGTCATCCTCGTAACCCACACGATCTCTACAACCTTACGATTAATATCACATAGAGACATTAATCGGATCCCACTGTTTTACGTGCCTTCCGAAACATGGAGTAGGTCGGATGTCAAATATAAACCAGTGCTATAATGGGTCACCCGGTCGCTGCCAACACACACTCCCACGCACACACTCACACACGCACACTTACACACACACTCACACGCACCCGCGCGCGCACACACACACACACACACACACACACACACTAGTTTAAATATCCATATCGCTATTTATTTATATCCATATTCCATATCGCTAATAAATCACAGATGAGACGAAATATTTCTTAAAATGGATCTTTGACATCATAAACAATCCGAAAAGTACTTGCATTAGCAGATGATACTCTGAAGAAGGTGCAAGCTCCTAACTTGGGCGCCTTATTTGTAAACAGCCCGCGATCTTTTTCTCCATTCGCTTGATCAGGCTTTGAGTAAACCGCTCTTATACGATGTTTTCTTCCGAAATATTCTTCCGTGACCTCTTTTTTGGATATAAATTCTTCCCGTTCATTACTAACAGAAGTATTTGTACCCGTCGATACAATTTTGTCTTCTTGGCGTATTTCTTCTCTATGACACGTAGATGTGGTAAATTTGCGATCTGTAATATTGTCGTTTGTTGTAATATATGTATATCCTTTGCACGGCTGCCCCATTTCAAAATCCCTATTTTTTATTGTCGCTGGGAAATGCTTTTAGGCACTGATCCGTACGCAAAAAATGCCATGATAGACTGGTAGTGTGGGACTCGTTAGCTCTGCTAGAATAATACACACTAAAACCCATCGGGGCACTCCCCTATCGTTACTGCGACCAGTAAGATCTATTGTAATTGCCTCAGCTCATAGCTCATCCTCAAGACCAGAAGAGCATATAAACCCTGCAACGGCTCGAGGTGTGAGCGCCTTATCTTCTCCCAGAGTCAGGGTGTGTTCCCCCAGTGCGTTGTAGCGCTTGAGGAATAGAGTTGGATAGTCACAGAGGATATGCTTGGCATATCATATCAACTATTTGACATATCATATCAACGTTCAAAACGCCCCTTATCCCATTTCACTCGGGTTTACGGACGCAACGCTCGCAAGTGGAACGGGAAAAATTGCGGGCGCAAGCGTGGACGTTGCGATTGCTGAGTGGAACGCAGCATATATAAACTATTAAGGCTCCTACCTCACCGAGACGCCATGGCGACATCATCGGCAACGTATCCAAGGATATCTGCCAAATTACTAGCCAGTAGCAATCGTGGGTACGCTTCTAATTTGGCGACGTCGCCATACCGTCGCCAATCGAGTTACGTCCCAAATTTTTAAATGAATTGTTTAGATACGTAACTGGCGACGTCGCCATGGCGTCACGGTGGGGTAGGGTTCAAATTATGCCAAATTTCATACTGCTCCGTCCGCGCTATTATCGTAAAATGCTACGAAAATTTATGCTTCACCTACGAATATATAGATAGTCTCAACACTTACGTGATGATTTTTTCATATGCAAATATCTCCAAAGGCCGTACCTATTCATTTTTATAAATTCAATATTTCACAAGAATTGAGAACATCTATTGTGACACATATATTTTCAACTGTTTCTATATGTCAACTCACTTTCAATCTATACCGGAGCCGGACATAACTCAAAGTGTTTGTACATTTTTGTCCTTGACGTGTACAAAGTTCTACAAAACTTTGGGCAGCTACACAAAGTCACCGGCCATACTACCTGATTATTGAAGTGATCATTCAAATGAAGCTATGTCTGGCTCCGACATAAAAACTCTTTGTGACATATGTCAAATTAAAAAAAAATGGACTCTAACTAAAAAAGGTTTTATACCAGATGTCTTAGGAAGGTTTAATTATTTTATTACTGGCCCGCACCGGCTTCGCATGGCAATGTTGATATGCATGAAATATATTTAAATATAAGCCTTTTTCTTAAATCACTCTGCAATTTGCAAGAGCAATCTGTTCTTCTTCAGCTAATTCCATTGCTTCTTGACCAAGAGACATAGCTAAAGCTCTCTCAACTATTGTATTTGGAGCTTCTTCAGTCTTACCAGCCTCACCTTCAGTACTAGCATGTTGTCGACGAGATTCCTCCTCAATGCAAGGGCAAGTTCTGGATCTTCATTAGGATCAACACCAAACTCAAATGGTGATAAGCCAGATCCTAATGGACCAGCTCCATCTCCTCCGATGATAGGACTTGATATCAAAGCCTCAGAGACAACAACGCAGCCCCCAGCGGGAACAGACACAAGGTGGCTACCACCAGTTGAACTGTCTTTTCCATTAAGAGTGTTTACTGCTTATTGGTGTAAACCGAATTAAAATCCGTTGCGTAGTTTAAAAAATCTAAGTGTAGCGGCTGCTACATAACAAGATGGCAATGATGTCAAGTGGAAAAGGTTACACCAAAGCAAACTAGATGGCGCTCCAGTACCTCTACTCCAATTCCGTCATACATGATTCTTGCAAAACTTTACCTGTTTACCCAGCGCACGCAACGGAAGTTCTCGGAAGGGGGAAAAACCGCCGATTTTGAAACATTCTTCATTGGTGCTCCGCTCCTATTAGTCTTAGCGTGATGGCATATGGCCTATAGTCTTTCTCGATAAATGGGCTATCTAACGTTGAAAGATTTTTTCAAATCGGACCAGTAGCTACGGAGATTAGCGCGTTCATACAAACAAACTTTTCAGTTTTTCATATCAGTATAGATTTATCCCATTCCTTAAATACTTACGTAAAGATTAAGTAAAACGATACCAATATTTCAACCGTTTTATACTGAAATATACGGATATTTTATACTAGTCACAATTAAATGTTTAGAAATAATAACTTTCATAGAAATCAAGGTTCTCTTTTGTGTATCAATTTCGTGGTCCGTTTTTTTCCTTTTAACCGTTTAATATTTCATAGTTAATTATATAATTTGAACTCAGTTATCTGCTAATTCTTTGGCAAAAACATTTAGCCTAATCTGTTTCGCACGGTCTGTAATTAATAACTATCTTATATTTATTAAAACAGTTAAGAATAAAAATTATATATACGAACACAGAAACAGACAAAGAAACTGGACTAAACATAGACAAATATATATAATGAATGATAATAAAATAATTAAGTAAATATGGTTTACGATCAAGAATAAAAAAAATCTGAACAATTTATTAAATTCTACTTCTTTATAAGCACTTTTAATTATCAACTAGCAAGTTTTTTTAGCAATCCATGGATATACCATATAGGTGACGGGTTCATCGTATTGCAGAGCAAGGAATTTGCGACTTAAGTCGCCTTCAGATCTAGTATTCCTTCCCGTGCTCAGGATGCCTTTACCTGACGCTTTTTTATAGTACAAGGGGTAAACGAGCAGCTGGTACACCTAAGTGACAACCTCACAGACACCTGTAGCACCAGGAGGCTAGAATATGTGTTGCCGGCCTTCGAAAGGAGGTTTAGGTCACCAGGATCTTTCACAAACCGAAAGGAACGCGACAACGATACCATCACCTGAGGTGAAGGAATTGCTGCCGATTCACGCCGATCTTGTATGAAAAAGAGGTACTAGTAGGGTAAGGTAGTCTAGGGACGCGTAACCGTAGTGGATCTAACCAGTTATCGGACGAATAGAAAGAAAGATCCACCCCCTGGACATAAGAGACGTTGTGCCAAGTGTCCAAAAAGTCTGCGAAAGTTTCTTCATTTTCTTTTATTTAATTACAAAAACTATTTCTTGTAGCGCCGTTGACATCAATTTAGCTGCACATTTAGGGTAACAGAACTGCCACTAAAAATTACTATACCATAAATGCTTCACTTAAATATGGGTTATATACACCATAAAAACACGCGCAATAACATATAGAAAACCATTAACAAGCACCGTCCACTTTGGCTTGAAATAACAAAACATTTTTATAGCTGAAGTTATTTTTATTGTTAACTTTTTATAATGAGTATTTAAGTTAAAGTACGAATAAGCATCGCGAGTATCTCATTTTTTGTGGATGGTTTTTTAAATTGCCTGTTCTTTATAAAAAAAATGCATTATACAGTGTTCGTAAATGGAAAATTGTACAAAACATAACAATATATGGTCATTTAAATATCATTCTTGGTTTAGGGCTTCGCAAATACAATACCAATTAACATCCCGCTTTTCGTTATGATGAATATAGGCTGTTTTATATTTCACTTATTTCAATTACAACAAGCTATATATGACGTTACACTTGAAGTTTCAGTACAATACCAATTACCATTCCTCTTTTCGTTATTATGAACATATACTGTTTTATAGGCTGTGTCATATTTCACTTACTTTAATTACAACAAGCTACCATTACGTTACACTTAACGCTACAATTGACGTTAAAAATGATGTTACACTTGAAGCTACACTACAATAATTACTGAGTTGCAATAGTAGCCCAATTAACTTCCAGCTTTTCGTTATTGTGAGTATACACTGCTTTATAAGCTGTGTTATATGTCACTTATGTTAATTAAAGCAACTACACACGACGATACACTTAACGCTACAATCGACGTTACACTTGGTGTTACACTTGACGCTACACTTGGTGTTACACTTGACGCTACACTTGGTGTTACACTTGACGCTACATTTGGTTTTACACTTGACGCTACATTTGGTGTTACACTTGACGTTTCACTTGGTGTTACACTTGACGCTACACTTGGTGTTACACTTGACGCTACACTTGGTGTTTCACTTGACGCTATACTTGGTGTTATGTTTGTTTGCATTGAAAAGGCTCTGAAACTAGGGGACCTATTTGAAAAATTATTGCACCATTAGAGTCCTACATTACGTGTTGTTTTTTTTGGGGTTTTATTTTATTTTGGATAAGCACGATGGTACCGCAACAAATTTCGGATGTGCGATCCTTGACGCCTACCTCGAGCGGCGTCCCTGTTTTTGGATCACAACTGGTGGACAAAAACTCCTCAACGCCCTACACAGATGCAACTCAGGTAAGCCGCAGTAGGATTACTTAGGTATTGTGTCGGTGTAAAAATGTGAAAATAAATAAGAGTGAAATAATCGTTCAAACATTTATAAACAAATATGGTACCAAAAAGAAAAAAGTTTAGATTGTCTTCAAAATTAAATATTTTAAAATTGAATGGATTTAAATCGTCTTAAATTTTGGCACGAAACAAAATTAAAAATTCTTAAAAGACAAATATAAAAATAAATATGTGTAAAATATAATGTTATTAAAAGTTCAAGTGCGAACGAAAACTATCATTAATGAATTAAATCCTAAATAAACCATAAGTGATACCAGAAGTTTTTTTTTTAATTAAAATCTATACGTAAAAAAAATTATCTTTTCCTTTTAAATAATGCCCTTGCCAAAATTATGGATGAATAAATATTTTTTTAGTAAGTAATATTTCCTAATAATAAATTTACATCAATATTTTTTGCTATATTACAAAATTTGAAACTTAAAATGTAAAGTGGAACTAAACTTAAAATAGTTTTAAACTTAATTCTAAAAGTTAATGCCTAGAAGCCAAGAAAACCTTCCCTTTTAAATAAAGTACGCGAAGAACTTCCGAACGTTAGCAAACTTCCGTAAACGCTACCTCCCGATTAAATTACCGTTGAAAATTCAATTCTCAACTTTCCAATTTTGAAATTGAATCATTTTCTAAAACGTAACTTTTAATGTGTAAAAACTTTTTGACATTTTTTTTAATGCACTTATTGCGTTAAGGTTAATAATATATTCTACCAATTAAAAAAAAAACAACTCAAAGAATTATATTTTTGTAAATTTCAAGATTTTCTTTTTGAATCAGTAATTGAATTGTAATATAAAATTTTGATAGATATTTTTGGTGCGGATTTTTTTTTTCCAAAAGTATTTTTCAAATGTTGCGAGATTAGTCAGTCTTAAAGTTTATAGTACGTTCATGCGTAAACATGTAAATGCGCATTAATTTTATCGAAAATGCGTATGTATTGTAAAATTTGTAAACATGTTTACGAAGATACCGTATCTAAAAAAATTCGCAGCAAGATTTTGTAAATGGATCATTCATTTAAATTTAAATTTGGAACAGTATTTAAAAAGTGTAACCATAGTCGCATTTTCTTAATTCGTCCAATAAAAAAATCGGATTAGATCAAGAATCTGAATTTCGTTTTACAGTCAAATAGAATGCTTGAAAATTTTTGGAGATAATATCAACCAGTGTTAAAGCAAATATATATTTTTTCTAATTGTTACAATTAATGTCTCTAAATTTCTTGTTACCGCGAGAACGTCCGTAATAAAAATAATATATCAAAACTATTTCATTAGTAAAATCTAAATTACTTTTTACCTCTAATTTCCCAAAATTAAAATATTATAAACCTCTGAAAGAGGGAAATAAAAAAATGTTTTTCTTACATTATTCCTCGAGTTGTTAAATATACGCGTTGTAAACTGACTCTAAATTTTGAGTGATATGTGCAAAAAGGAAGCTTTATTGAAAATATTTTTGGAAATACAACCATTAAAATGGGACACTGATATATTTAAAAAAAACTTGGTTTAGATAGCCAGTTTAGCAACAGGAAATTTTTCATATTATTCTTCTACGTTTCAAGGTCAATAACATTGTAAAAGTGTTTTACTTTATATATTACGAAAAAGTATTGTAAGCTGCGAAATATGTCTGCAGCAAAATTTACTAACTTTTAAATTTATTGCTTTGGGTAATAAAAAGTTACTTAGCTGGAATATATTTGTACTTCTGATTTTCTACGTTAACAATACAAAAAACGCGGAAATTCGTCGTCTATTATATAATATTCCCTTATTAATTTATAACTCAGCTAAATTTTGGAGAATGAAGCTGAATACTTGTGGGATTAAGTACCCCTAATGCCTGCCTCCTTACTAATCCTTTTTTTTATTTATAAGTCGCAAATTTTGCCATTAGTCCGCGAATGAAATAATTTTTCTGAGCTTTACGTGGCTATTAGTTACTCATAAATTAAATTTGCAAAGCGCCTAGCTAACGAAGAAAAATTATTATAAAGCATGCAACGCTTGAGCTTCGAGGGCAAGTAACCTAAACTTCGGGCAGGAAAGCGACTGCCGGGTCCGCTACTAAAATATAATTTTCAGAATATTCATTTAACCACGAGCAGCCCGGAGCCCCGCAGTCGCTGCACATGCACTTCGAGGTGCTCGCGCGCTTCAGCGGAGCGCGGGGCTGCGCCCCCTGACCGCCTCTGCGGTCCCTTACATTTGTTCATCACTTCAAATATATCAATAAAAAAATCATCAAATGAGTTTTTTATAGGCGTGATCACGTCAACACTTAAAAAACAGAATCATATGTATCAATAACCTAAGTCGCCTGTCATAGGGTCGTCCGTAAATAACGTTACGCGAATTTTTGCGATTTTTTAACTAATTCCGTTTTCGAAACTCCCCACCCCTTGGTTGGCGTTACATATTTTCCAATTTTATGTGTGTATAAAAAGTAATTAAAAGAAAACAAATTTCAATTTTGGCTGAACTTTTTAATTTTGACATGTGACGTTACAAATCTTTTGATTACCCCCGTCCCCGCCCGTTGTCGCACAATGTCACATTTTACATATACCCTACTTCCCCACTTATATAATTTATGGATGACCACTGTAGTTTACATTTTTCAAATACCCGGATAATCTTTAGAATTTTCTCAACTTGTATTGAATAAAACAGCCGTCACGTTACGAATATTAATATCAACAGACGCCACACGTAAAACGTCTGTTGATACTAGAATTCGTAATTGCTAAAAAAAAAAGAAAGGAGTAACAAATCTCGTTCAGCTCCAAAGCGTCCATCGAATTTACTCCTTGCATAACGCGTAACGTAGGAGTAAATTTCATAAAATGGAACAAAATTCCTTCCAAAAAGTCCATGTCTGGGGATTTGGAAATGGTGAAAAATATTCATACAAAATACGCACGATTCTCGTCATGACGCTGTAAGTTTTCTATATTAATTCCTTGTTTAAATTCACGTTGGGCAAGTTGTGTCCTTGATATAATTGATATTAATTACATTTTTGCTATTAAAATTGGGCCGTATAACTTTCAAATTTTAATAAGAATTGTTCTAATTTATTTAGTTTTTAATACTATCATCGGGAGGTAATTTTGCGAACGATTTGATAATTCAGATTGCCCTCAAATAAGTTGAGTTAAAAGGGTACAATGATATAAATTTATTATTATTTATATTTATAACTATAATCTATAATATAAAACTATAATTTTTACATTTGTAAAGATTATAGTTTTCTTGATATGGGAACATTATTCACATGAAAATTAAAAATAATTATATTATCTTGTTTCGCTATATACATTATCTTCCGCATACTTTATTTTATGAAACTATGTATTTTCTTACGCTTATGGTGTAAATAAATGTTCTTCCACAAAAAATGACAAAGTATTATAACGTGAGATTATTTTAATTAATGTTTGTACAAATAAACTTACTTATGAAATTAGCTCTTTAGCCAAAAATGTATATAAAGAAATAAATGTCTAACGATTATTTTGCAAATAAATCTATTTTTAATCTACTTGGTCTTTTTTTTTACTTTTCAACAAGCTTTGAATTTCTAAACGAGTCGATGACATTTTTCTTGTCAGTTTTAGTTGTCAACAAGTATCGCCATTCGAGGGTAGGAAATAAAAATAAAACAAAGCGTACGGTAAGTTCAGTTTATTACCATCAAATTATGCACCTTACTGCTAATCATATATACTTAATCATTTAGCTAAAACTGGCTTGTCAGAGCTAGCTATGAAGTTAATACAACCAAAGATTTTTAACATTAACTATTCATACTAAAACACTAGGATAAATTGATACTAGACCATGGAATAACTTGTTTACTGGAAGCCAGTAACTTTTTATTTGTAGACTACTAGTTTACGTGAAATGGTTTTTTTTGAGATGCTGAGAGCGTATTTCAGTTATATAAAAAAGTATTTAGTGATAGTATATAAACTTTATTTTTATGTAGGTAGTTTTGGGACGCAATCTAAAAGCGGGAAAAATACCATTTCATATCAGTCGGATGTTACCGTTTATTTTTCTTTCATATTTGTCAGACAAATCGACAAATAATAATACATTCTATACTAAAACAAGACTAAACTAAAAATATATAATTCAAGGGAAGCCAGTTTCTAATTTTCGGAGCAACAAATTGCGCACAATTAATCGTTAATTTGATGCGAAGCCGTCTCTCGCAAATGAACCCGCCCACAAGCCGAATTTCACTACCTCGCTTATCTAACAAAACTAAAACTGACTAGACGTAAAAAATTACGACATAACGCACTATGCCCGCATTTTTACTCCGAAGCGATGTGACGCTACCGCTATACTATATGAATATTTTATGAAAAATATACAAATATGCGTGTATGGTAACCTTATGGGCTAGTAGAGGGAACGTTATATTTACAATATATATTGAATCCGATCAACACCGCGGCGAATTATATAGTTGAAAAGCTCATGTTTCCATACCACAAATTCTAATAGACGTTCAGTATAAAAACATATTGAAACCGGCCGATCTGTTGAGACAGTTCATTCGTACATCCAAAAACAATTAGCCAAAGTTAACAGTATACAAAATTGTGACGTTTTCTCATCATACTTAAACTACATACGAATACAAAAACTGTATACTTTCGTCCTCGTGTTAAATAAATGCAACAGATGTAAACAGTAAATAATAAAACGTATAGAAATATATAGCAATTAACAAAAATATCGTCATGCCAATCAAGTTGTAATAGAGCAAACGTGGTCTTCCGAAGCGTTATAAGCTTCAGTCAAGTGTGTGTTATGAAAAAAAATCAGCTTATTAAAAAAACTACTCAATTTCGTTTGAGTGCTCGAAGAACTTAAATTATCTTTTGATTATTGCTGATTGACATTTGATAATTATTTCACAGTACATTTCTCACTTCGAAAATCATATCTCATTTTCACAAAAGTTATTTGATGTTTTATATAGGATCAGGTCAGGCTATCGACTTTTAGCATCAGTGATTTTCACTGCATCTAAGCTGTCTTATTTTGGCAACGTATCAGAATCTTACGTTTTGGCAATTTCGTCGGTACACCTCGTAACGATCGCTAATGCTAAAAATCCCTAGTGCCTTGGTCCTTGGTAATTAGGGTACAATGGAACCCCAGTTCAATATTAGCGACGTTCACATCATTAGTGGGATTTCGTTCACGATGTAACCTGGCCACTGCCTTTTCGTAAAAATCCTCTCGTAGTTGGTTTTTTACTGACATTAGTTTGGCTTGCTGCTTTGCCCGGCGTCGCTTTCGGTCTCAAACTAGGAATCTGCGACACCCGAATACCGATTGCCGATTTCTGTTTGGTCGCGGTGGAGACCTGTTGTTTGGGCTGACCTTCGAAAGTTGAACTTCTGATTAACTTTGGAGTCTCACTCTTATCGCTCTCTATCCAAACTCTCTTATCGCTTTTCGCAGGCAACTTTTTGGTTTGCTCGACTTTTTTCCAGAGGTTGGCTATTTTGCTCTCCACGTCTTTAGCTTTGGATGACGATACGGAGTTAACGCTAGACGTGCTCCCTTGCCGAGAGCCGCGAGCTAAAATGATGGTCTTTCCGCTGTCGTTGCTTTGCAAACTGTGGTTGGAAGCAGAGTTTTTCATCGTGGGCTCAGAGCCACGCTTAGTGGTTGTATGAGGTTTAGTCTGTTTGTTTGTTTTGTTCATCGCCGGTCGTGAGCGATTGAATTGGGGTAGTCTTGATGGAGAAGTGTTTGGGGGTGGTTTAGTCGGTGAAGTGGCGGAGCCCGCGCGGGAGACTCCCGCTTTCTTATCCGGCACTGGAAGATCTTTAGGCGGGACAAAGCTTTCCTCCTTAGTGAAGGTGCCCTGTCTCTCTAAGGGCAGGGGCCTACTCGCAACTGGGGGGATAGTGACGGGTTTTTGCGCCACTTTGGCCGGGGACTTATTGAGTGGCGTCTTTTTAGGAGATGTGGTAGTGTTGGTTTTTGTTGCTGGAGAGATTTTGCTCGGTGTTTTGGCACTAGACTGAGCTTTGACAGCACTCGCTGTCGGTTTTGTTCCCACGTTAGTTTTTGGCGGAGTTTTTGTGGGCGGTGTTATCGGTTTTTTGGGGGTGGGAGCGTTCCTTCTGTACGGTGAAATGTACATGGCTTTTTTTCTCCCTCTAACGACTTTCGGGGCTTCGTGTTCCCTGTCGCCAGATTCGTTGGAATCTAAACTTTCGTCTCTCCTTTCTGGTTTGATTATCTTCGGTTTCGGTCTAGACGTACGCGTTTCAGAATCGGATTCCGAGTGCGCTTTATCTTCCGAGTTGCTGTCGCCTTCGTAGCTCGCGAAGTCGCTACTGCTAGGGTTTTGATTCTTGTCGGATTGCAAGGCGCGTCGGTACGAAGCCGTCATTTCTATATTTTTTAAATTGTTAACAACGCACATATCAACTGATGCGGGACTTTCTATAACAGGCAAGTAATTTCTAAAACTTCTCGTATACGTCTTCAGTTGCGTGGAATTTAATTCGAAGTCATCTTCGTTATGTCCGCTGTCTATGTCTCTAAAAACATCATCACTCTGTCTGTCGTCTAGTATTTGCTGATGATTCAGTTCACTTGATGATAAACTGTCGTACCCGGTTGTCGTCTCCAGATTTTCGAAATTTGCGTCTTTAGTGACGAATGTAGGGGAAGGGGGAATATCTTCGCTTAAGGTTCTGGTTCTAAACCTTTCTGCGTCTTCTATACGCCTTTGTTTCAATGATTTTTTGGCGGCGAGACGCTGTTTCAAACTCTCTATCTGCGGGTTAGGGTGTTCGTTCGACTGAGACGACTCTTGCGAGGTTAAAATGTTGTTGATATCTACGGTTTGCGTCTGGTACCTAGCTCTGTCCTCCATTCTTCTTTGTTTCGCACTGAGTCGTCTCTTCGATTTCGGTTCAGAGTTCGCCGTGACGTAATCATCGGATTTATCGCTCTCCGATTTCGTCCAGGTTACGAACTCATTGGATTCAACTTTCAAAGCCACATCGCTTTCGGAAACCGTATCCGTAATGGTGTAGGTCTGGTACCTATGCTTGGCTACATTTCTCTTCTCTTTCGGCGTGAGGTACTTCGGATCCCGCTGCCTCTTCGGAGTGGTTTCGACGCTGCTCACATCGGAAGGAAGAGGCGTACAGGTTTCGGATCCCGAAGGTATGTCGGTTATTACATTCAAAGTATTCGACGTGCAATCGTCGTAAACTTGATGCGCCGTTGTGGGTTCGACTTCCAGCGTCGACTCGGCTATTTCGTCAAACAATGAGGGGGGATTCACTTTGTCCAGGTCGTGGAAGACGTTCGTGAACGTGGTGCAGAGGGGAAAATCCTGCACCGGCTGCTTGAAGTCAAATATAATGGACGTCCTATTGTCCTTTATCTCGGCCACTTCGGATACGATACTCGACACTGAAATCATACTGCCGTCCATATCGATGTGTTCCATTTCCGAAGGTGGCTTTATATTGTCTAGAAGGCTGAAAGGAAGACTGTCCAGGTGCTCAGAGCTTCCTTGATGCATCGAATTGCTCAGAGCCTTTTTGACCATAAACGCGACTGGTAGAGATTTCTTTCTATTCTTCTGTGATTTCTTGGACGTGTGAGCGGAAAAGTCGTCGCAGTGGGCGGAGGCGCTGAGCGAGAGGAGACTACCTAAGTTAGAGGGAGGTTTGATGTGATCCAAGTCTATAGATGTGAGGGAAGTCACGCTGTTCTCCATGGCGTACTGCGAACTCTTCAGCTGAGCCGCCAATCTCGCCGCCTCCTTCTCTATTGCCGACGCTATGATGGAGTCAAATTTCCCCTCTCCGTCGTCGACCAGCGACGTGAAACTCGGCTCGGGCACGTTTTCGATCAGCATCTTGTCGTCCAGCCTTCCGTCGTCGCTGTCCCCGAAGTCCCCGTCGAGTTTGTCAGTAAGATCGAGCTTCGAGAACGGGACGGGAGCCTCGCTCTTCTCCAGAAGGTCGGGGAGCGCCGCGGCCGCGTCGACCACCTCGCTCCTCATCGACGATACCATGTGCACGGAACCGCTGATGGTGGGGAAGGTGACGTCGTCGGGGCACGTGTTCTCGTTCCATGTGTCATTTTCGTTGCTCCTCTTGGACGGCTCGTCCGGGTACGGCGGGAGCTCCTCTATGTCCCTCCATTCGGGCGCGCGCCCCGTCTTACGTGTGAGCGTGGAGGTATCGCAAGCCCGGGGCCGTTCCCCGTCGTCGCTCCACGAGCCGTCCGGCACGTCGGCGTAAGACTCGTTGGAGCGATTGAGTTCGTCCCTCTCCGATTCGACGGCGGTGTCGCCCGCCTCGGGGGCGAGGCACTCGTTGGAGTGCTCCATCTCGTTGGAGTCCGACTCGAGCGTGGTGTTGCCCGAGTCCACTGTGGGCAGCTCGTTGGAGCGGTCGAGTATCGAGCCGTCGCAGTCCTGAACGGGGAGGAGTGGCGGCCCAGAGCCAGTGCTGCCTCGCGCGAGGTCGGCGCGCGCGTCTGCGGCCGCGAGAACCGCAGACGGCGCCGGGACGTTTTTTGGCTGATTTTTCACCTGACTCCCCTCTCCGCTCTTCAGCTCACCGGCTCCCCGCGCGATCGCCTCCTCCAGTATCGCCCGGTCGCGGGAGTACTCTTCCCCGACCATCTTGTCGAGGGCGCCTTGGTGTTGCTTTGTCTCCTTCCGTCGCCGGCGATGCGACTCGCGCACCTCTAACGTGTCGTCACTGCGGACCCTCAGCTTCTCGTCCCGCTTTTTTGGCGGCGGCTTTGCCATACCCATCCGGACGCTAAATGTTTTTGTTTTTGTAATAATATTTAAAAATGTATTTAAGAATAAGATATAATAAATAAATGATAGTAATAATAATAAATTTATTTATTGTAAAAACCATACAATAATCATTACATCAAGGAGCCCTGACTTCTGTGATAGTTTTTAAATAACCGTGTGTCAGAAGTCAGTTCCTTCCCTTGCAGTTTACAGAGGTATTACAATTAGAACAAATAAAAAGCTTATAAAAAGCTTAACAGAAAATATATATAGATGGCGGAGTAATCGCGTTACATACATAAAAAAATAAACATACATTCGAACTGAAAAAGTCTTTTAAAAATGAAACAATATGATTACTTTTAAATCATTTAATAAAATAAGTGATGTATTAATTTCACGTACAGAACACATTTTAATAGCAGTCATTTTCGAGTATTAAAACTGAGCGACTAATGACCAGTAGCATTTAACCATATTATATAAAAATTCACATCTACCCACAGACTTAGGAGGAAACATTTAAGCCCGAAAAGGAGGGAGGAAAGCTTGGGAAAAATTAACCGAGTTCACTTGGCGGCGTTGTAAAATGTTCTCGAAGCTTCCTTTGCGCATATTAACAACAACCAAAGACAATAGAGATGTTTTACAATAATTCATAACAAAAGATATGCGACAATGCGGAAAATTCAAGCGTTTTTTGGTACTGCAACGTAATTGTATGATCAATGATAAAGACATCGGAAAAGTTCTTTTGCTTGCATATTAATAAATAGAGAAAAGAGGCTTTAAGGATTGTACATAGCTATGTTTCAATAATTCTTCTACGCGATTATCGACCTTAGCTGCTCAGTTATAACGCTTATCAGTTCTTTAAAAGTTCCACTAAAAGAGCATAATAAGTAAATATAGGACCGTATACAGAAAATGTCATTCAACCGTTTAAAATAGGCTATTAAATACATATTAGAAGTTGTTGTGTTTCTTGTCACTGAGGTTACATAAACCGTAATACTGTTTTTTAGCTATTGAATTTGTATTTAAATTTAACGACAAATTGATGTACAAAAAATTGACAAAATTGAAAATTTGAATTGGAACATTATGATTGTGAATTTCGACACGGTCCAATATATTTGAACACAACAAAAAATGACATTTATGATATGACTAAGATGCCCAAATATGAACTTAAAAATATGTAAAATTATCTCACATCTCCAATATTATTCGAGATGAAATTTAATTAGTAACAATGAACACGACTACCAAAATATTCCCGAATCCTATACAACCAGATCGTTAAAATGCATCCGCGGACTAATGCAAAATAATGTAACATATCCGCTTGAAATAAATCAATTTATTTTAATAAGAATTAAATTTTAGAGAATTGTTCTAAGAAAGACCGATCAAAGAATCTATAGAAAATCGTAAGGCCATTTTCTACGCCACACATTACTTCTTAATCCATCAAAAACGTTGGAAGTGTAGACATAAAACTCTAAGGGGACGTTTGACCACTCGCTGATAAACTGCCTGATAGCTTTTTTGTAAGCATTTGACTACACAGAGCCTCGATGGCTTAGCAGGCACTTTTCGGTTTATCAACAAGCAACGAAACGGACCCCTAATTCTATAAAGCTTTGTTGAAAAACGGAAAAAATATATTCATTAATCAATAATATACATACTTATAAAAAACATCAATAATTTACAATTTTATTTCCATTATATCCATTTAGTAATAATACAATATTCATATATATATAAATTATCTTTGTTCTGTCGGAAATTAGTTTTACTTTTTACACAGATCGGGAGGAGTTAAGTACCAACGTCTATTAGAAATATTTTCGCTATATAATAATAACAAATTCTAATCGTATGCCACGCCAATAAATTCACGCGTATCAAAATATATTCCGAATAAATTTTTGTCACATTTCCACGTGAGTCGGTTCATATTTATTTACATGCCTTCAATATAAAATGGAGTCCGAACGTGGATTGGAAAATTTAATGACAAACATATTTTCACATCAATACAAGCGGGGACATGACTGGACGTTATCAAAAAAAACAAATAAAATACAAATTCGCCACCCGCAATCGAATTCAGGGAATTAGTAAAAAAAAAATCGATCCAGATGTTATGTCGGTACACATAAAAAAATTCATCGCCGCAGTCACCTCGTTTTTCAATGCCTTCTTCCTAGCGTTATCCCGATTAAGTACCAGGGTCCGCTTAGATTGCAGAGGATTTGGCTGCGAGGCGAGTTAAGATGACCGATTGCCATCTGACGTCATCCTCGGAACCCCCACGATCTCTACAACCTTACGACTAATATATTATTATATTATATATCTCTGTAGGCGCATAAAACAACTATCTATTCGATTTGTTCATCTCCTGGTAGTAAGTATGGAAGAAGGAAAGAGAAGCTTATTTGTAGTCATTACTGCGTACACTAATAAACCTTATTCAGTAGATGTATAATAAATTATAATAATATGTGCTACTTACCGGTAAATTTTTTTGAAGATGAAATTAAACAACATTCACTTATGATATATAATATATATGACTAATTGAAATATAGCGAAAATACAAAGATACCTTACTAAATATATAACTCAGTACAGATACAACAAAAGTACGTTAATAATGCATAGCCGTTTGTTTTTATTATGCATATAAAAGTGATTTAGGAACTCGTAACGAAGCACGCTGGATGCGAAGTATATGGTAATGTAACACATAATTGGCGAAACTTCCTTCCTTGACAGAAACATTCGATCATATAGATCAGAGGTTCCTAAACCATGGTCCGTGGACTACCAGTGCAGGCGCGGATTCAGCCATCAAAATAGATAGTGGGTACAGCCACTTCATACGAGTCGGCTTACTTATGATTTAACTTACTCATGATCAATATAATGTTTTCCCTATGTAAAGATATGTCTATAAAATATATGGCTTTCATACCTCGTTTTTTGTAAGTAAGGTATTAGATATAATGTTATAAGGCTATCGAGGCCTGTTATAAGGCTATACAGACGAGTCCACGGTCCTGATTAACGTCTCTGAGTATTATTTGCCTTGAGATCGTGAGATTTTGGGGATTCCGGGGATTACATCAGGCGGCAATCGGTTATCTCCCCATATTCTCTGCAATTTAAGGTGACTCTGGTACTAGACCAGCCTAACGCTAGGAAGAATAAGAAAATTTAGTCCACGGTCAAAAAAGGTTGAGAGCCTCTGATACAGATGAACGTAAAGCGCACTTGTCAACGACGAAGCTAATAACAAATTCCAATAAAGGACCCCATGAAAAATTCATTAGGTCCATGTCTGCGGAGTCGCGGGGACGAAAGTGACGAAAAAAAAAATGAAAACAATAACGTGGATACAATCAGAATTCAGAGCGCGACGCGTCTGAGCTGTCGGTATTTTTGGTAAGTCCGAGAACAGTCGATTTCGGCCAAAGTCAATACGATTGCTTTGCGAGTCACGAACAGAAATCAATAAGTCATCTGTTTGAAAATTATCCCGAGAAACCGTCTATAAATGAAGGTAATATTTTTGTGTTATGCAAATGCTTGATTGTGTCGGCTCAAATACAGTTTTTATTCATATATTTAACCTTTTTGTAAAATAAAGATACCTTATGTGCATTCCTGTACATTAGACGACGAGTATACATTTTTGATGTTGAGTGGAAAGATACACCAAAGCAAAACTAGATGGCGCTGTACGGACAAGTCGATGGACGCGGTATAAACGCTGTCGCGTACCATACAAAACCCAACTCACGCTAGCGAAGTTTCTACGTACGATCATTATTCATTATATATACATCTCCCGATGGGCAATTGTAAGCGAGGCGCGGCCGCCCAGGGCAACTGCATCTAGCCCGGACTGAAGATCTCTCTTTGTGGCGGTTGAGCATATCGACCTAAGCCTAAAGCCTTCTTGTAATCAATCGACTAATTGCTTATTAAAATTAATATTTTAACATTGAACAGATTCTATTATTTATTAAGAAAAAAATAGCACTTTAAAACCAATGTAAAACAAGAAAATTGTTTTATTGTTGTTTAAAAACGCATACATTAGACTTATACGCATTTTATTAATACTTACGACAATCTTCTTACAAGACATTGAAATGACGATAAATTCGTGTCAATTACAGCTCACAACGATGTCATACAAATAAACGAATTTAAAGCGTCTGTCTGTCAATCATAAACAAAAGCTTTTACAATCATTTTCAAGTCCCTAAAGCTTATACAAGCTTTTCAAATCTTTTGCTGCTAATTAGTTGGATATTATTTACTACTACGATTTTGGTGAGACTTTTACTACCAAATTCAGAACTGTTTAACAAGTATAGCATCCAGGAAATATTTAAGATTTTAATACGAACGTGATACTTTAAAATCTGTAGATCAGTTTAGGTCAGATGATATACATTTAGGCTAATCAAATCTGATGTTAAAATCGTATGAGAGCTATTTGTTTCTGTGATATTTTGGTTTTTTTTTGGTCGAAATTAAAATATTATACGATTTCTTTTTTTTCTTTTGTTTATTGTTTATTGCCAGATATTACAAATATTTTACTTAGAAAGATGTAAACATAAACTCGTTCGAGTTTTTCCGTACATCAGTGTCGTCTTGTACTAATATGAGATATGCGACATAAACGGCTGTCTTTTGTTACTACTTTAAACTTAGAGGGTTGACTTTTTCACAGATTCGAGGTATCACAGACGTTTCTGAGGAAAACGGTCTTGACGGACAGACAAACGGACAACGAAGTGAACCTAAAAGGGTTCCTTTCTATCCTTTGGAGACACGGAACCCCAATAAGCAGTGTTGACACGTTTTCATGATTCGATACAAGATATGCGGTTGCGTTAACCTTACCTATTTCAGGATAAATCTAGGCCAAGAACGAATATATACATTTCAAAAAGCCTTTGCAATAAACATTACATTATCTTTGTTATCGAAACTTTTGCTTAATATACATATCACTGTAACCAAGGCTATCATCTGAAGATTGAAAAAAATATGTCGCTTCTACTTACGCGTTCACTACACGTTAAAATTAAAGTAAGAATTTTACCGAATTAAGACGCGATCTTACAAATGTTTATGACAACGATTTAAAAAAAAACTAAATCTAGCTTTAAAGATAATCCTCCTAATCACAGACAGATCACTCTTATCCGGAATGACAATAGAGGGCCTAGCACGAACATTTCGCAACAACTAAGTCGACGTGTGGGTTTAGAATGAAAATGTTTGTGTTTGTGATGAAAATGCTAGTCTCACAGCGAACTCTTCTTAGCGTCAACGCGGATTGCATTAGCATTGATTAAAAGCGTGATATGATTAAGACTTGCCTCCTGTGGGCCTAGCACGAACATTTTAATTCTAAATGCAGTTGACTCTTCGATTTAGAACGGTTCGAAATGTTCGTGCTAGGGCCTCTATCTGTTTAATGATCGAAATGGCAGTTTATATATTTAAATTTTATAGTTATACTCAGTGATATGTATATATGTAGGTACTTAAATAAGTGGTGCCATTTAAATGTTCATTCCTTTAAAATATCAAATGCTTTTATAAATGAGTGAAATGATTAATTAATTACTAGCTTTGATTAAACTTCTTGGAGAGAATGAGATTATCTTTTCGATCCCCAGTATTAACATATCATAAATTTCTATTAAAACTTAAGGCACTTTAATTAAGATGTATAATAATTTATATTGGCGTTATGGCGGTTGTAAAGTTATAAATTAGTCAATCTTATGATCACCGAAGTCTTTCCCGAGCTCTGGTTTATTATCTGCCTCCCGTATACAGTACACACACACACATACACTCTCTCTTACACACAAACTCATACCAAAGTCCAAAAGTCCCTGAAACCACAATTTGCTATGCAATTCTAGTCAATCAGAACATCTCTTTGGAATCAGTTCCCAGCTCCGGTTTTTCCAAACTGAGGAACTTCCAGACTTAGGAACGTTCAAGAAAAGAGCATACTAATTTCACAAAGGACGGAAACGCATCTGTAAGCTTTCTGGTTGTTATTTTGTCAATAGGCGTCGATAGTCACTCTGATAAACTGCCTGCCCGTTCGCAACTTGTTAATAAAAAATTAAATCTTATGAGGAGTTTAAAGCTTTCAAAATACTTTAAACAATCCATTTGTTGGTTAAATCGACCAAAGTGCCGGGGGTTGCCTAGTTGGAGAGAGTAGACTGAAATTAAATTAGCAAAGCAATTAAAAACAAACAACGATCGATAAAGCTTCACAGCTCAAACTTTTAGATGGAACACTAAGCCTTGAATTACTGGGAACGTTCAACTGAAGCTGTTGCTTTCAGAGTAAATACTTCTTTCGAAATTGTGGAACCATGGGAAATTATTATTTTCTTCTACTTCTTTTCGAGTCGATAGCAAATGACCCCGTCCCAAAATGCAGCAATACGAGAGCGGGTTTAGTTAACTCTCGTATCGTTTAATTATATCGCATGAGGATATTATTATAAATTGTTTTTAGCGATAAGATCGCCTTTGCACTAAAATAGTTTATCAAAACCATGAATAATTTTTAAATTCTTCATACTGGAGATCGCCGACTGGTCGAAATTCGACGAGAAATCTTTAGATGCGCATACCATATGCTTATTTAAACATATTATGTACAACTTTGTTAGTCTCGGTACGACATTTGATAATTTAATCACATTAAATGTCAATTAACAAAATACATTATTATTTTGTGATGGTTGTCCTGTCGGAAGCTTTGACAACATTTTATAGTAAAGTGTATAATTGCGGGTGTAAATCGCTTGGCATTGGTGTGCGTGTGTTTTATTTTAATAATTTAATATATTTATAATGCATATCGCGCACCCTCCTCAATGTAAAGTATCATTGTGCCAAATTTCATACTCCTCCGTCCGCGCAATTTTCGTAAAATGGTACCGACTACGGAAACTTAAAATATCGTAATAATTAAATTTTCTCAAAAAATGAACCAATCGTTGTCTTTACATTTAACGTTATGGCGAGCTTATTGTCTTGTTAATGGCGTCGTCCGAACGAACACGAGTGCGCGATTCGAGCAACCTTAGTTCGTACGAACGAATTCAAGGCGCTGCGATCGCGCGAAAGTCAATTAGGGCAACTTTTATGGCCCATTTACACCAGATGAGCGCTTGCTAATTCTACCAATACTCTATTAAATTAAAATTTTGTTTAAACAAATGAAGAGCATTATTTTGTTGTTCTGTCTGCGTTCACAAAGATTGCAATTTTTATTGTAGTTTTTTTGCTCGTTGATGTTTTGGTGTAAACGCTAACTAACACTTTCGTTGACACTAAAATATAAAGAACAAATATATATAGTCCAACATCCCATCTCCTTGTTTATCATAGGCTTTTTCTAGACCTAAACAAAGAGAATTTTCGCTTGATGATTATAAGATACCTGCCGTATCTGGAGGCTAATAGCGGCATTAACTATTAACGATTACGCAACCAAGAAAAATACATTTTACTTTACATTGTATGGAATTATACAATTAGATACATTTTTTATAATGGTACTTACATATAAAAAAATGTTTTAAGGCAATTATTTCGCGTAACCATCCCATACTAACTACATTTTTTTGTACAATATTGTAAACAAAAAGTATTCAGTTAATCATTTATTTTTAATCGTGTCGAGATCAACGTATCTTGGTGTTTATGTTATGAGAAAATTTATTCATACATATTATGTAACGGAACAAACTTAATTTTTAGGGTTCCCTAGTACTACAAGGAACCCTTATAATTTCGCTCTGTCCGTCCGTCTGTCTGCCCGTAAGGTGGTCCCTCCCCTAGCATTTCCAAACTATTAGACGTAGAGACTGGCAATTTTCCATGTTGATAGAACATGCTAAAAACTCATCAGGAAAGTTATTCTGAACGAAATCGCACAACTTTTGAAGTTATTTAACAAATACGTTTATAGCGTATCAGATACGGAACCCTTCTATATAAGCGTGCCTTGACACGCTTTTGGCCAGTTTTATTTTATTTAAATAAAGTTGAAAATGGAACGACAATTAAGATATGCTAAATACCACGCGAATATCGCATGTTAATTAATAAGTAAATAGAGTCATTTTAACGAAACAGAAATTATAAATATGTATAAACTACTGCCAGTTTACGGCGACTACGTCTGCGTAAAATTAATCTTGTGAGAGCCTTTGGACCTCCTGAATCTTGTCCTATCAAAAAGTCAGTTCTTAGCGGTGTTTACTAACTTTAAACTATGTGCTTGCCAAATATCATCATTGTACGTTCCGCGGTTTTCGAGATTTCGTGTTAAGTGACCTTTCGCTTGTATAATATAGATTTGATTTAGTTCTACCTGAAGCCCGCGATATTGTTTGTGTGACTTAATAAAAATGTAATTTAGAAATCATATTTATATTTTTGTTTTTCCTTTATCATTGTGGAGTAAGTATATAATAAGTACTCTTAATATTCCAGCAAAAATTCTGTAAAATCAGAATAAAGCGTTAAGTTGACAAGATTATCCCGAACAAAAAACAGATAATATATATAGTATATTTCAGAGAAGAGTGTTCAAATTTTTCGAAAAACGACAACGTAACACTCTAATATGGGGATGTGTAAAATTTTGTGCAGTGTTAAAATATGGTCCTTCGAGCCAGTATGCTCACCCCACCTTTATTCTAGAAGTACCCTACCTGGTAACATCTTTGAATACGTCATTAGTTTGTGTTTTATTAAAAGTCTGTATAATTTGACGTATGATCGCATGTGTTTATGTTTGCATATAACGTCGAGAGTATCGGCAAACAAATAATGATTTGTTTGTCATTTTTTAAAAGGGGCAAACGGGCAGGCGGTTCTCCTGAGTGACAACCGACGCCATGGTCAACTGTACAACCAGGAATAGCAGGGGCAGTCTTAAATCTGATGTAAATATTGTTAAACTAATTACCTCATTAGGACGAGGACCGGTAAATCCATCTGGAGCTAGGTTCTGCCTTACTAGGTAGAGGACAGCTAAATCCGACAGATGTTGGGTTTTATCTTAATAAGGACAGTACAGGTAACTCCGTCAGGGGCTGGGTTCTACCTTAATAGGCGAAGGATGGGTAAATCTGCCAGGTGCTGGGTTCTCTGCCAGGTGCTGAGTTCTGCCATGACAGGTAGAACCATTCAAAGGCCGTTTGAGGGATCTCGCCTATGAAATTTTTACTTCACGCCTACGAATAGAATCGGATTCTTTTCTTATCTGAACGAAGGCTCATATTTTTTACTCCAACCCTTACTTTACTCCTATCTATATATCTAATTAGAGGTAGCGCCTCGCTCTGTTCTATTAGTTTGCATCCGAATTGGGCCGGCGCCTTCGGTATCTATTTCTCACATAAGATCGACATGAATGCTGTCACGTCAAGTGATGGCATTGTTGTCGCGTTTCGTTCGGTTTGTGAGAGTTCTCGGTGGCCTAAATCCCTCTTTAAAGGTCGGCTACGCATGTGCGAGTCTTCTGATGGTGGTGCAGATGTTTATGGGCGTGGACAGTCATTTAGGTGAACCGCCTGCTCGTTTGCCCCTTGTAATATAACACAAATGTACACTTTTATCTTATAAAGGTATTTATGCATTTGCCAATTCGACATCTTAATTCAAAACAGTATGAACTTAAAATAAAATCGTCATTCAAATCATCAAATAGACATTACATTTTATTTGCGCAATGATTAACCTCATAACTAGTACTTAACGTTTTCTATACAAATACAAGCTGCATAGCGGTCACTTCAACGTTTTTGTTCTGACCACAAGAAGCCTACACAGCCGCGCTCGGCCACGGTCCAACCGCTTCACTTTCCAATAAACTAGCCCGAACGCGATACCCAGTCTAACGGGATCGTGTTACTCCTAGCCTTCTATTTAGACCATCCAGCCACTATACCTGGACATCTTTCAATTATTTCACCTGCGGATCGTTGCACCGTTTCGCGGCCAAATACCATCCATTATTTTAACTACTAACCATCGGACCCGGCAGACAATGGCCCGAATTATGGCTCGCCTGCAATCATGGGGGTTTAGCAAAATTTTATCCATATTTGATGAAATTAGGAGGATGAAATTTTGTGGTCATGTTATGTTGTCATGCTTCAAATCTTTCTAACAGAATTCACGGCACAATCACTTTTATATCTTCACCATTAAATGTGACACTGGCCGAATATTTTATGAAATAATAATTTAACATGGCACGTTATTAAAAAAATCTAGTATTATATTAATCTATCTTCTATTACAAGTATTCCGAAATAGCGACCGAGCGATTTCAGAAAGTATGTTCAGGAATATTTTCTATAGATATTTCTATATCTTTCAAAGACATACGTAAATCTAATATACAAAATTCTCGTGTCGCAATGTTAGTTACCATATGCCTCTGAAGCTTTTTTTTTCGATTCTTATGAAAATTTCTTATACATATTTGATAGGTCTGAGAATCGGTCGTAAATTATTTTTTAAACCCCAAGTGACAAGTGGCTCACACGGACGAAGTCGCAGAATACAGCTAGTAATCAATAAATTTTGACATGCTCTTGAGCAAGTAAATATAACGTAACAAAACATAGAAAACTGTTATTACGTTATATCATGCATATGTCCCCATTGCTGCGTTATGGCCTTACAATTTAGGGTAACAGTTGTCGAATGTAAATAAAATAGTCATTGCTCAAACATGGTTATCTGGCTAGTAGGCCATTTCTAAGAAAACGGACAAATCGGCAAACGTTCCACGACCGTGAACAAATGCGCTATTAGAGGGACTACCACAACTATTCTCGATAGTTTTACTTATTTTTACGTTCAAAACGAAACGTCCAATGAAAGTTTGTGTTTTACACGACTTACATGGCCGTAACGTCGAGGATTCGATACGCGCGAGTTCTGTTTTATTTCGAGCTAGCAATAATTAGCAACCAATTGTGCAAAACGGTAGCATTAATGTTTCATTTGACGTTCGGTTTCGAACGTAAAGTGAGTAAAACTATCGAGAATGTTCTTGCTAGGCCCTCAGAAGTCATGCAGAAGCATCCCTAAGTCGTATCGATCAATTTGGAACTCAAAGTTGGTACACTTATTAATGCAGGATTTCTTACTTGCCAGACGAAAGCTGTACTAGTTGTAGACATTGTGCAAGTGCAAACAAGCAACTATATAAAAATCTATCGTTTTAATTAGCTTCGCTAAAACTCTATCTCTGATTTATATTTTCATTCCCCTTATTTTAGGGAAGGCTTAAAAGAAAGTCATGTAAAAAGGCGTGCCCGCGAAAAAGTTAAAAAAAAAAATTTAATTGTAGCGTGACGATATATTGCCTATATATAGCCTTCCTCGATAAATGAGTTTTCTAGTACTAAAGTAATATTTGAATCGGACCAGTAGTTCCAGAGAATAGTGCGATCAAGCAAACATACAAACAAACTCTGCAGCTTTAGATAAAACATTCAGCCAGTATCAGGTTTTATGGAAACTACATGAAGGCGCTTGTTTAATTGGCTAATAGCAAAGGACCCAAAATTCAGGCAAAGATCAACGTTTAAATTCGTTCTGATCTATTATGGCAAAGAAAATTCAAATAACACACTATATCAACCTAAATATCCTAGTGACGTGAATGTCTTTAAATTTTTTCTGTAGTTATAGTGATTAAAATGAAGCGCAGCTGAAGCTGGAGGAGGTCGTGGCCTAATCAGTGGTCGGCATTTGAGTTGGTCGCTAGGTTAAGTTGGTCTTTCTGCGACCGGGTGATAGATGGGTGACCCATTATGTAACTAGTTTATATTTGATATCCGACCTCCTCCGTGTTTCGGAAGACACATAAAACAGTGGGACCCGATTAATGTCACTTTGGGATATTAGTCGTAAGGTTGCAGAGATCGTGAGGGTTCCGGGGATGACGTCAGATGGCAATCGGTCATCTTAACTCGCCCCACAGCCATATCCTCTGCAATCTAAGCGGACCCTGGTACTTAACCGGGATAACGCTAGGAAGAAGAAGACTTATATATAAATTATTCGTTACTAGCTGTTACCGCGACTCCGTCTGCGTAAAATTAGGTGAAGACATTTAGCGTGATAATATATAGCCTATAGCCTTTCTCGATAAATGGGCTATCTAACACTAAAAGAACTTTTCAAATCGGACCAGTAGTTGCTGAGATTAGCGCGTTCAAGCAAACAAACAAACTCTTCAGCTTTATATATTGTTATAGTCTATAAGAAGGAATAAAAACAAATTCATTGTATCGTTTGTCATTTTAATAAATCATTGTCAATATATCTTACAGTACATTATAATAAAATACAAAGCTCTTTCATGAATCAGCAATGCGTTTTTCAATGGGAACCGTTAAAGAATTTAAAAAAAAAAAAATCAATTGGTACAGATTCATAAAAAAGGCTTTTATACAACCAAACACGTCCAGCCGCAACGACTAGTCACTGCTATATTACAATATATATGTACAATGTAACAATCTATTCAAAATACCTATACAACTTTTGCGGGTAGGCAAATTTAATTTACTTATTGAAACGCTCCCCTTTTAGTGTATTAAATTTGGAGCGTATTGAATGCTGCTTTGAAAATTACATTAGTGTACATTATTATAATGAATAGATTATTTTAAAGCTGACGTTAGGCTATTGACGGACAGACATTATTATGCCAGAAAAATATTTAATAAAAAAACCTTATACAAGCTTCTGAAACAGGTCTATCTCGTAGGAGTAAAACCTTCGTTTATAGCAAATTCTTCTTTTCTGTGTCTATTTTACATCAATAAAAAAAAATCATCAGAATTTCCCACATAGAGGAAGAAAAATGTAGTATAAATACGTCATGAAAGTCAATATTTGACAATTCAGCAGGTATCGATACTTAATATAAACAGGTGAAATATGGAAAGCGCTTACATAATAATGCAAATACTTTTGCAAAATTTCATGGTACATTTGAGTCGATTTGCAGTTTCCCTCGCTTTCCCGGAACCGCCATTTTATATCCACGGCATTTACTATTACGCGACAAAAGAAATTTCATACAAGCCAGCATTTACTGTACGTAGGTAAAATTGGATAGTAAACCTCTTTGTTTATAATAAAAAATATTTATAGACTATACACATGACTGCATATAGTCTATGATGTCTACTTCAATCACTTTATTATACAAAGAAAATGACATTAGTGTTAGTTTATAAAACCTTGATAGAAAAACATCAAAGTTATAGCAGAGGTCTATATATACGCGGAAGGTAATCTTAAAAGAAATCGTTTATAGTTCCGTCAATAGTCTGTTGCCAGTTATATGCCAAACATAATATAGAACTTATTTTCTATTACTTTCTGAGGCTATCTGGTATGTAATTGTCTTTACCGGGAATACCTGTTCCGCCGGAGTCGCCCAACCAGGGATATCTGTAAATTGATATAAATAAATATATTATAACACTAAATTCGAAATGAAAAAGCCCCGTATACTACGCCCGCGGTATGTTCGTTGAATTTATCCCCTACGTCATAAGCCGCCCCCCCCCCTTCCCCTTAAAATACCCAATTTTATAAGACACAAATCATACCTTTTCATTTGATACCCCACTCGTATATATTTGCTTCGTATCGTTTATTTGAGTTCCCCACTTTCACCCCCTACAATTTTTAAACGGCTCAACCGATTTTCATAAAACATATCTAAGAACACTTGCATATAAGTAACCTTTAATACAAAAATAACTAAATTGAAATCGCTTCATATCTTCGGGAGCTATGATGCCACACACACACACACACACACACACACACACACACACACACACACACACATACGCGCGCACACGCACGCACACAGGCACATGAACAAATGTGTTTAATTTAGCTGCTTTTATAATAAATACATGGCAAAGAAACGTTGTTTTTATAATGAATACAACGACGCAAAGAAAATGATTAACAAACGTCGTAAATTGAAAAAATTCAGCGAATCCTAAAATTTGACTTTTGGAAAGCAATTACTTAATAATACTTTGTAAACGAAACGTGAGTAAATGAGCAGAACCTGAAAGGTTTTTTTACGATTAAAGTAAAAAATTCTTCTTAAATTTTATTCTATTGATGTTTTTTTTATATAAGGAGCAAACGAGCAGGCGGTTCACCTAAGTGACTACGGACGCCCATGGACAACTGTAACACCAGGGGGATCGCAGATGCATTACCGGCCTTTGCGAAATGAGTATGCTCTTTTCTTGAAGATCCCTAAGTCGTATCCGTCCGGAAATACAGACGCTGGCAATTGATTCCACAGAGGAATTATGCGAGGTAAGAAGTTTCTTGATAATCGCACGTTTGTGGATTTTAGGACATCAAGATGGTTAGGGTGTACTTATATAATTAATCGAGGGCTTAGAGAGGACCCGCTGGTAGTACCTATGATTAAAATAATTTTAGGATATGTGCTATAAAACACACGTGTGTTGTGAAATTTTAAGCGGGCAACCTATTTTGGTCCAATCCTTTGTAATTAGATCTCTCAAGGGTCGGGCCCCTCTAAGCTTTCCTTGATTCTAATTTTACATCATCAGTTATAAGTAGAAAAGCATTTTTCATTAGTTATAAAACAAATATTTCTTAACTAAAGAAACAAGTTTTGGCAATTAATATATTATAAAATATTTATAAAAAGAAAACCGACTTCAAATTGTCTGAACTGGACTCAATTAAAACGGGGCCGCACATGAAGCAGCAGTTTTCAAATGAAAAAAATTATCGTCAAAATCGGTTCACCCAGTCGAAAGTTTTGAGGTAACAAACCAAAACACAACAAAATACAATAGAGTTGAGAACCTCCTTTTATTCGAGTTGGTTGAATATATAATGCAATACTTACAAAATACGTGGCGTAGTTACGAAATTTATCGGCTATCTCACGCGAAACATCTTCAAATTCGCGTCTGAAAAAAACGATCTCCTAACACTTATGTGGGCTTAACTTAGATTATGCGTTTCCTACTTAGGAACTTTAAGAACTAATTTATCTTATGCCGGAGCCAGACATAGCTCAAAGTGTTTGTACATTTTCGTCCTTGAAGACTACAAAGCTCTACAAAACTAGTCCCCGGCCACACTATATGATCATTTAAATGGTCATTCAAATGAAGCTATTTCTGGCTCCGCATTAGGAATTGTTCTTGATAGAGCAATTGTACTTCATATTTATATATACTAGAAATCACCAGCCGGTCGAAATTAGCCCAAAAACCATTTTGCATGCAACGATACAAATGTATAGTTTTGTATTCAACGAAAAATACATTTTGACAACGAATGTGAGATACGGTTGTCACGATAACGCTTTGACGTCGTCCAATACATGTGTTTGTCAATGGTGTAAATCGTAAACGATGCTAAAGCATCGGTGTGCGTGTGGTTTTATTTTAATAATTTAATATGTTATTTGGATAGTTTTTGGATAAGGATTAATATCATGTTTATTAAAGCACTTTCGAAAAATAATACATTATTTTGGAACAAATTTGGGTAGCATAAAAAAGGTTATAGCAAGCCAACCTTAAAAGATAGATATATGCTGTCGGGGGCTATTATTTGAAACTTTTAAAGGGGAACAATTCGATAATACATGTTTTTTTTGTTTTCGTAAAAGCGGAAAAGACCCCTGATTTCGAAGCATTCTACGTTAGTGCTCCGCTCCTATTGACCTTAGCGTGATGATGTATAGCCTATAGTCTTCCTCGATAAATGGGCCATCTAACACTGAATTTATTTTCAAATCGGATTTGTATTTCCTGAGATTAGGACGATTAAGCAGCCCAACAAACTCTTCAGCTTTATATATTAGTAATAGTGTAAGTGTAATTGTAAGTGCACGTCTAAGTGCTAGTGTTAGTGTCAGTATAGATTAGTATTGATATAGATTTCTCTAAAAATAAATTAGGAACCGTCAAGCAAAAGGTATACGTAAAGCCATACATCTGTAGGTTGACATCAATTTCTTCTTGCTTTAGCAACTGCTTGAGTTCTTCGTTCTCTTCTTGCAGTTTCTCCAGTTGCTGAGTGGCGTCGGCGCATTGACGTTGTAACTGAACGTGTTTAGCTGTTTTTCGACCTGTAATATGTTTACATCTACAGGCAATACCTTTTACAGATTACAGGTAATACCTTTCCCATATTACAAGCCGAAATAAAATACTTATTTTATACAAATAGTAAAAAGATTAAAGAAAAAAATAACAGGAAAAACTGCGAAAATATGTTAGTAATAATTATTTACATCATCAAATATCAGATCTTATTTAATAAGTACTAAGATGACTTAAAGTTAGAATAGATTTGAAAAATGCTGAGTATGTTAATATATTTTCAATCTCAAGGTTGTAATGTCCACGTAAAACTCAGATTGTGTAATACGAGACTAAAAAGTAGGTAAAACGAATTAAGTATTAATTACGTGATACATCAATTTTTAATATTTTTAGAATTCCTCTTATTTTCTTCCATTCAAATGTAGATTAAGCGTATTCACATAAAATAATAATTTGATGAAATATTAAAGTAATTAAGTCGACCTTAGTTACTTTAATATTTCATCATCATGTAGAAAAAACTTTAAATAAAAGTTGAAGCGAATTCTTCTAAATAGTAGTACGACTAAAATTTATACTAAGAAAACATTATAATTCATTTGAGTAGTTTGCAAAGTAATTTTCGGCGATTCTTACCTTTATTTATTAACTGCTTTAAACCTTTTGTACACGAGTATTGCACTTAAAAATCATAGAGTTTTGAATAAAGTTATCAACATTAATATTATATCTAGGAACTATATGTAAAAATAAAAATTTTATTTAATAAATATAATGTAAGCACCCACGTTCACCACAAAGGCAAGACAGGCCTAGTGAAACTATAAAGCAAGCTGTCATTTGCCATTTGACATCTATTAAAGTAAAATTCTATACTTTTTGGATTTGTCTAATGCCAGCGCCAGACATACGATCATTTGAATGATCATGTAGTGTGGTCGGGGATTTGTGTAGCTGCGCAGTTTTTTAGAACTTTGTAATCTTCAAGGACAAAAATGTACAAACACTTTAAGGTATGTCTGGCAACGACATTAAATTTAACTGCTTGTTAATAGTTAACGTAGAAAGACTAGTATCCATGGCTATAAAATACACTAAAAAAAAAATCGTAGATGTCATTGTAGTTTCACTAGTTTTCCCAAAATTTTCACGGTTTTCTACCATCTCGTTCTATTTTAGGACGAATGAGTGATAAGAGATTCTTGAAATTATCCGTTAATTTGCCTTGGTAATGTGTTTTGTCATAGGATTACAATGTCGGTATGAAATTCATTCTATGAATAGTGAGAAGGCTTGCGTATCTAACTCGGTCGCTACAACTCAATAATATGCAATGGAAATACAAGGGTGTGCAGGGACGATGGATGTGTATATTGTTGATAGTAGTAGTGTTGCCGATAATAGTTGGTCAGAAGATCGGTGACCCTTACAAAATTCTAGGCATTCACCGACGAGCGTCTCTGCCTGAAATTCGTAAGGCATATAGACAATTAGCGAAGGAGTGGTATGCATTTTTCTTTTATACTGTAGTTTATTGATTTAGACGAATATAGGTCAAATAATATTTGTTCATTGAGCGTGAGTGCTCAATAGAAGTTAATGGATTTCTAGTCTATAGAAATATAAAATTCGGAATATGCGACATGCTTTTCTAATGCCTTTTTATCTCAATTTTTATATTTTTTAAAACAAAAAATGCACTTTACCATAAAGATTCTTTTTTACTTGAAATATAAATAGATAATTGTTAATTTTATTACATTAATGGCTTCATTAATAATGCCTGTATCAGTCAGAGATATTATTTTAAATGAATAAACTTTTAGATACTATGTTGGAGATACTGTTACAGCAGGGCCCTGTTTTATATACTATTGTTACATTGTACAGCAGCTTAGTTACTAGAGTAATTATGGGTCAATTCATATAGAAACTAAATGACAAACAGGAACATTTGTTTTCCAATTTGTCATTAAGTATCTACATCAATTTCCATTCCTAATATTACATACAACTATAAATTAAACACTAGACATATTTGAATTGGTTGTAGGCATCCAGATAAAAATGAAGATCCAAATGCTGAATCTAGATTTGTTGAGATCAAGCAAGCCTATGAGTTACTGTCTGATACAGAACGTAGACAAGCTTATGACCTATATGGTATTACCAATGAAGATGAACATATGTACAAACAGAGACATGATTACAGTCAATATGCAAGGTTCAGGTACGTTCTAATGTACTCAAGTATGTTCTAATATTCTCAAGTATGTTTTAATTTACTCAGGTATGTCTTAATGTACTCAGGTATGCTCTAATATACTCAGGTATGTTCTAATGTAGTCAAGTATGTTCTAATGTACTTGGGTACATTCTAATATACTCAGGTATGTTCTGGTGTACTCAAGTATGTTCTAATGTACTCACGACTAGGACATGCTAAAGACTCGGTGGAAAAAATATTTTGAGCGAAATCGCACAACTTCTTATAAGTTATTTAACAGATACATTTAACTCGTATCAGATACGGAACCCTTCTCTATAAGAGTGGATTAATACGCTCTGGAACATTTTATTTTATACTACGATACAAACACTACGCATTAAAAACGAATCAAATGTAGTAATACGATTATATTATATTTGAAAACCCTTTGAGAATAATGTTCAGAGACAGAAAGGTTTGGTGGTTGGTTAGAATTTTTTTCCATCCATCTAGTTTTTACGCGCGTATGCAAATACTTTTAGATGGCTGATACGAACACGTTTTTTGTCAAATAGGTCGTGGACAGGTTTTTTTTTTTGATAAAAACGAATATGACGCTTTTTGTTTGTATTTTTTATCTCTATGACGCAACATTACAAAAGGCTGTGTCTGCATTGTACAAAAATGCTAAGGTAAATATATACAATTGTAACAGAATTTAATATTTTGTAACAGTCTCTATAGTTTTTATTTAATTACTCGTATTTAGGTGAAAAAAAAATTAAAATTTTTTGGATGTTACTATATTTTGTTTGTTTAAAATAGTCAAATGAGGCATTAAATTACCAACATTAAGAACAGTGCAATGTGTCTTTAATTGAGCGTTATAGAGTAACCTGCGTCGAAGTATTTCACCATTGCAAAAAAATTACCTTGCTGTTAAAGATTCCCAATTTCAGTAATCCTTAATCAACACTTATTTCAATAAAGCAACTTTAAAACTAGATCACACCCTTAAATAACAGCCTATTTTTCAGGAACCATCTGGAAGCGGAACCGACTCCCAGAGGATACCCGGAACAAAAATACTGCGCTCCCCGGGTGGAGCTAAAAATGTGAGTGAATTTTAACGAAGAGTGAAAACAAAAGAACCCGCCGGTGATCCAGCTGTTTTGTTCGAATTTTTTCCAGTCCATTTCCGGCTTTATGTACTTATGCAAATACCTCCGGTCGGCCGATGTGAACGCAAAAAGGCATTTTTTATTGTACGGGAGAGAATAAACGGTATAAACGAGTATCGTTATTTCATAAATAACTGGATAGGTTTGACACTCTAACACTGTTCTTTAGGTTTACTTCAAATATCTTCAGTCGACCGAAGTGAACGCAAAAATGTTTTTTTTTTTTGTTTATTGGATAGGAGAGATATATAAATTTAGTTTTTTTCATAAGTGTAATGTTATGACGGCACGGGTTCGTAATTTAGGGGTTATACTGATTTATATGTACTTATAACTTTCTATGTATGTATGTATCTCTGTGTATGTATTTCTATGTATGTATGTATGTATCTATGTATGTATCTCTGTCTGTGTACATAGTATCAATCACACATCCTCTTTTCAACCGTTCACAAATCAATTTGTAACAGCTGTTGCTCTTAATTTCTAAAGAGTTGTTGATAGACTACTAATTTAGATATTTCCTACAATATCGATATCTGGTAGTTGAAGAAAAATTCACTAGAAAGCAAAAAGTATTAAAAGCTATGAGGAATATTTAGATTAGGAAGTTATTAACTCGAATGCCAAAAAAATGTGATTACAAGCTCATTGTACTATAGAGTGCGACACAAAATTAGTCGAGCACTGTCTATTAGAAAGGCAAACAGTAGAAGCATAACTTTGCCGCTCAGGGTAATATTGTCTATAGCGCCACTAAATCTCGTCTGAAAGCGTTTACCGAACGATATTTGCATGTCATGGTAGATGTTTATTCAGATGTATCTCCACTTACGTAATGGATTTAGGGACTCTACACACTTGCTGCTTTTTGATGTGAACCATCTAATGGATGGCGTGACGACGCGTTGCCACGGCAAGCGTCGCCACGCGCAAATGATTTAGCAGCTCTCTCTCAAGACGATGACTCGAGTCCTGTGAAAAATTGTTGATAATCAGATGTTTCCGATATTGGAGAACAAATATATTAAGCATAATATAATATCAAAGAATACATTGAGACAGAGGAAATAGCTCCGAAGCAAAACGGCTGGGCTAGTAAGCAGTTGGATAGTAGCTGGCTAGTGGCTAGCTAGTGGCTTGCTAGCGTTTGGCTATTGGTTGGCTAGTATCCTGCTGCTGGCTGGCTAGTGGCTTGCTAGCGTTTGGCTATTGGTTGGCTAGTATCCTGCTGGTGGCTGACTAGTGGCTGGCTAGTGGCTGGTTAATGGCTGGCTAATAGCTGGCTAGTTAACAAGAAAACTCACGTTCGAGCCCTTACACTATTTTTGACAAATTCTTATATAGAGGTAGTATTTAATGAAACAATTCAAAAAATATAACGCATAAATGAGAAAGCATGTAACTATAAGTTACAAATATAGACTTATTCGTACATACTTCAAGTGATTGTAGCATAACACAAACAAGTATTATTATATTAGACGGATAGATACAGAGCTAATTCATTAAGTCTAATATGAGAAAATTATGTTAAGCCGGTCGTGTGTTCAATGCAAAGCCTAATAATGTTAGCCATGCTAAATTAACTTCAATCAAGCCAATTTAGCAGAGCGTTAAAATTAGTACGATAATCCAAAATACTCCCAGGTGGCTTTTCAACGCTTGGCGAAAACTAGGGTTTAAAAAAAATTGAGCGGGCTCTGGATTAAGCATTAATGGACGAAGCTGTTAGAGACCTTTGCCCAGATCTGGGAAAAAAGTTAGCAAAAGAAAGACGTAGTTAGTTACATATAGAATGTCGGATAGAGATAGGTAGGCCATTGTCCCTGTCATCACGTACACTTGAGTGGCATTTTATCATCTGTGAACACGGAATAGATAAATCTTTTATATCTGCTCTGTGTCTTTGACAGAGATGGTACTCTGTAAAGCCGTGTCTTATGTGTAGTAACAATGACAAAATGCTATAAGAATTAACACTTATGTGACTGCATTTGAACGAGCATTTCAATGATCATGTATTTGGGGAAATTGTGTAGTTGCGCAAAGTTTTAGAGAACTTTGTAGACTTCAAGGACAAAACTGTACAAACACTTAGCGCTATGTCTGGCTTCTACATAATAAAAACTTATGTGACTTGAAATTAGCTGTCACCAGTAAACAACTGGCTCTCTGATTACCATTCCAGCCATCTTAATTTACAAATGGCGGCAACGAATCAATATTAAGGCTTTTTTAAAGTCTCGTCTGCTATAGTCTGATACAAGAAATTAAAAAAATAGCCTTGCTTGTATAGTTAATATTCTTCGGTAATTTATTTTATAACTAGAATCGTCTGCTCGCTTTTTTCCACAAAAAGTTGTCCTTTCGCAAACAAGCGTCTCAATTCAATATTAGAAAAGTATGTTCAAAATCTATAGTAACTTTTATTCACATTATAGTGGCAAATTAACTGTCACGCAACAGTAATATAGTTTCCACAGTTACGTCAGAATAACTTTATTCGTGCGCGAATTTTATTACAGAAAATTAGATATTTGTCAAACATTGTGCACGAAAAAATGTTGTTTTGTATTGTAAATATTTTCGGTACCACTAACGAGGCTTCGTTAAGTTGGTAATTTTAGAAAATAACGTACATAAAGGGCAAATTCTATTTTCGGCACATCGCGTCTCAATTTTTGCTCGTTAATTTGCGCAATTTTGAAAAACATTTCATTTTAACTGATAGACCCGCGGGCGCAATTGATTGTAACCCTACCTTCCGCATCAGGGTTGTGGGCTCAATTCCAGTCTCGATTCTAAGTTTATTATCTGCATCTATATAGTACATTAAAGTAAAAAGCCACCTAACATGAAATTTCGAAAACCGTGGGACGTACAAAGATGAAATTGTAGTGTTATAAAGTAGTACTTCGCAATTTTACACAGACGATGTAGCGGGATACAGCTAGTGAATATATATTTCTCATATAGTACACTACGAAAACACGGCCATATAATACCGTGTAAGAGATATAGATGTATACAAAGAAGTTACACAAAACAGTGTTATATCTGGCATTTTAGATAATACAGTTAAGCGTTGTAACAATTTTCTCTTTGGCGATGTACCAGCTCTATTAACTTAAACGGATATTACAAGCGAGCCCGAGGCAATAGCATCAACAGGGTTGGTATTTATTTAAATTTATTGAATACAATTTCATATTTATCGAGGTACAACTTTATAAAATGTAAAATTTCGCTGATATGCCCGAAATGCGGGTTGTATTTTAAATTGAGTAATTTTTAGTTCAAGATTTTATAGACTACTAGCTTGTATTGTACCCCATTAATTTCTTCCGCGTGGGCTATCCTTATCACGCAGGGGTTTAAAGAATGGTTTACGATAGATTTTTACTTCTACCAAATACACACAAAAATTTTCATAAGTGTGTTTCGTACAAGCCCTTTCGTCGGAATTTGGCAACAAACATAGTGACATTAGAATTTAATGTAGACTAGCGGAACCGGCAGACCATATCCTGCTCGAAGGTTGGACTACTTACTTACTATTCACTTCTATTATCCTATATCATCCCCGTCTCCGTTCCCGTTTCCGTTCCCGTTCCCGTTCCCGTTCCCGTTCCCGTTCCCGTCCCCGTTCCCATCGACGTCCCCGTATTTTTGCGGAATAACCATCCTTGGAGTTCAACGAACTTGATGGGCTCTTAGTCTATTAATTATGTATTACAATCTCGATTATCGATAAAATCAATTTTAACCATATTGTTAACTGTTGTCAAATATTCGTAGATGATTCTTATTATTCGGTAACACTAGTTTCGACAAAACGCGCACTCTCATGGCTTTTCGTGCAATTGTAATATAAGGATACTGTAAAACAGCATGAATTTGTACAGCAACCGTATCTACACATGTGAGGTGACGATAATGCGTTAATATTTTTTTTTTAAAAATAGCTTAGACGTTTTTTACACATTTTGTGACCATCCTTTTCTACAAAAAAGAATCTAGTTAATTACTCGAGTGGAAACTACCACTTTTTGATTATCCGCGAGTGTCCTTCAAAATGCATTTAATTGAATTTATCGAAAACTAGCTGAAACTCTGTAACTTCGCATGATTCTGTTAAATTTTGAGGATTCTTTTTTTGCGCTGAATCCTAATTAGTTTTCTAAAAGTAAAGTAGCCCATGTCACACTGTAATCATCTTTTTTGATTTATTGATAGTGTAACGCCGACTATTTAACTTCCTTCCGCCAGCTGCTGTGGTAACATCTTTTCTAGGGTCTCTGCATCTTCAGTGAATAAAATTAAGTCGTTTGCGTATGTTAAACGGCTAAGTTGCATGCCGTTAATGTTTAAACCAAAATATTCCCAGTACAGATCCCTGAATACACTTTCTAAAATTGCACAGTTAGTATATATAGTAATGGGCAATCAGTAAACGAATTTAATTTTTGAAACCCTGTAATTTATTAAAACTCGTAAGAAATCTTCCTCATTCCCTCATTGCTGAGGATCGTGACCATGAAAAAAACAGTCTCCATACGTTACGATCATGTGTAGAGCGGACGGTAAGAAATAGAAATAGGCCAGTACAAACGATCCAAAAAGCCCGAAGATGACAAAAGAGACGGGGAGGCATCAAAGAGAAAGGATTATATTTTCCATGTCATACATATTATGAAAATATAAGGTGCAATATGTTTAAATTACAATTTTTTTATTAAGGCTCCTACCTCACCGAGAGACGCCATGGCGACGTCGCCGGCTACGTAGCCATGGATATCTACGGTTGCCAAATGAGTAGCCAGTGGTAATCGTGGCTACGCTTTTAATTTGGCGACGTCGCCAAGTGAGTTACCTGTCCTAAATTTTAATATGTATTGTTTGAATACATAACCGGCGACATCGCCATGGCGTCTCGGTGAGTTAGGGTTCTTAAACCTTGCGTTTCTTTTGTTATTTATATTATGACTTTCTATTTTTTTGTGTATATAAAGATGGTTTTAGGTGTTTTAAAGAGTAATGATCTTATGAAGATTTGTTGTTGTTATTTCCTTTGTGTTTTATTTTATTGATTATTAAAGTATCACTTACGTGTTTAATGTGGAGGTGTGTTTTATTTATCTGCCCTTAGCCCTCATTCGCACGAGAGTTAAACAAGCGTTGCGTTAAATCTCGCCGTTTTCGCTTTTATATAGCGTATATGTATATAGCGTTGAAAATAGAACATTCCTCGATAACAAAAGCGTCGCGTTATAAAAGCGCTGTCTTATGAACATGGTAATAGCCGCCATATTTTTTTATAGAAACTAGAGAGATGGTTTGTCTAGAGAGCCATTTTTTTGATACATTGTTTACATAATGAAAGTATTCCTAACTTGCACCTTATTATGGTGTTTATTAATAACCATAATTAATAAAAAGGAGAAAAATAAATTACAATTCTTATCTACATTTTTTTATTTTTACAGTACTGATGCTAAACCTATGTATCAACACGGAATACAGAGTAATTTAAAAGCAGAGCCTTTGGATTATATTTAAAAATAGTCAAATTTTAAAAGTTTAAGCTTATTTTATAAGTTAACCTGTATTCGCTTCGATATTGGCGACCGAAGTATCACTAATGTGTCTTATAAACAAAATGCTTTTAATTATTGGTATATCTTAAGCTATTGTGTTCATTTATCGAGCGAAGTATATTTAATGAAACAATAACGTTCAGTCATTAATTCGACCCCACGATCGCAAAACATAATCTCGAAACGGTCGTAGCCTCGACGCAACAGTCGCACGATGGTCGCATCTTATGATCCGATGTTGAAAAATCAATAAATGATTTATTGTTATTCATATTCGAACACTCGCCACGGAAACCACACAGGCATACATTACAAAATCACGTCATCTTGTATTTATAAAAGTAAACATTCATTCATCCGTGAAACTATAACGCTTTTGATGCGAGGATTAAATTTTTCAACTCGATAGAGTTAAATAGTTGTTCACTCGAGATCTTAAATTGACTTACTTTTTAAGTCGAGATATCGAATAGCAGAATCGGGAAGTAAAGTAAGTCAGCGATGACTCAAATCAGTAAGTCGAGACAGTGAATAAAACGAGTCAGCAAAGCACTTCAGTCAGTGGGTGCCTAAACTAGTCTAATCGCCCATTAAAAAACTGGGAGACATTTAAATGCATTTGAGTCTTCGAAAGACTTATCTCCATTTACGAGATACATCTCTAAGTCGACCATAATAAATCTATTAATATAATATTAAACATTCTAGGAATACTTAATCTGTGTTGAAACGTTTGCTGCTATACTAAGGCACAAATTGGCTGCCGTGTCTAAATATATGTATGTATAGCTAATTATATTACAACAACATAGATGTGGTGCTAATTAACAATGATAATTTGCTACTTTTCATATCGTGCTTGCTCGGTCAAAAGATGTGCTTTAGGAGGAAATTTTTAAATTGTGACATTTTTGAAAAAATTCTATATATAGTCATATTGAAAAGAAAATTTTAACACGCAACGTCATAGAGATTTCAAATTAGGTACGCAAAATTTTCTTAATAAAAGGTTTAAAAACATTTTCATATATATTGTGAGATTCTGTGAACTTTATTATATCATGATGACATATGTTATATAGGGTTATTACAAATGATTGAACTATTTAAAAAAATCGATAATCATGTAACTACATATATATTGCATCAGCGAAAAGAGAAAGTTTCAAAGTTTCTTTTTTAAACTATACTCTATACAAATAAACAAAATTGGAGTGTCTGTTTGTTTGAAATGAAATTCTTTCCGAAGGCTAATAATTTTTCTAAGTGTAATTTTTGACGTATCGAATATTTCCCGCTACAGTCAAAGAGACGCTTTAATTTTATTTGTGTAGTTTAAAGAAAACCGAAACTACCTCTGTTCCTGGACACAAAGACTGTCATTTTTGATTTGTAGTTCATTAGAAAGGATTTTTTTAATGGGTCCGTTATTTATAATAACCCTGTTTAATATATATTATCATAATATAATAAAGACCACAGAAAGTTACAGTACAGAAGTTTGAAAAGTTTTTTTTTTTGTAGATTACGCTTTTTTAGTATATACGTTTAATATAAGTCCGCGTACGCTTTTTAATTATAAATACACGCACACATTTTTATTTCTTAATCCGTTATTAGTGCGACGTGAAATGTTGTTTTTAATCCGATGCACGTTCGCATTCGCAAATTCGCATTTACAACATTCGCATTCGCTTATATAATGTCTAATATACAATTATTCCTCACATCCTTAACATATATTCCGATTATAAAGCAACGAGACCGATTATAGAGAAAAGTTTAATAAAAGTTGTTTTAGGACTTTGTTTCATCACATTATTTTTAATATATTTTTAACCTCCTCTTTTAAGAAACGACGTGTATTGTATGGTACAATTGAAATAACCTTTGTATCTTCACTCTATTGTAATGTACACTATTCGTTTAAGCTATGTATATTGCAATGTACAATGTGTATTTACTTCGGTCGCCAATTTTAGTCGTTACTTCACGCTACTCCATGACGTCTCCGTATTTGTTTGTGTTGCCTGGGGGCGGCTGTTGGGGTCTGCTCCTCGTTATTGTGGGCATATTGCTGGGCTCCACTCTGAAATTGACGAAATTACGTTACTTTGGGATAGTCCATGACAAGCGGGCAATATTACTCATGTATAGTCGACTAAGAAAGTGCTTTAACATTTTGGATGACAGTTCTTACTTAAATAAAAATTTTGCTAAGGGTTATTGTTAGAAATCAACGTAATGTATAACAAGCAAAAATGCAAACGACATTAGACCTTAGCGTGGCAAACCAATTTCTTGGTCGACTATACATGACTTATCAAGGCTGAAGCTTCTAGCTCGAATTATACCACAATAAACTGGCTAACCCCTAGGGGTTTGTAGACTGAACAGCGCTATTTAAGTGGCTTTTATATATTCTATTATATTTTTTCTTTACTTATTAACTATTTTTAGATTGTAGTCTTAGAGTTGTATACGTGTTGTGTTAGCTTGTAAGTGGGACGTACAATATAATATGTTACCGTTGTACGTAACGTAAGCTATCATTTTTTAATAAAATAAAAAATAAAATACTTTGAAAGCATTATAGGAATTTTTACATTTACAGGTTATATATACTTAGAACTTTTTACTGTTACTGCTAAGGGTTCAAAATCCTTACAACTTGATTATTTAATTTATGCAATAAAAAAAACTTTTAATAAGTACAAATTGTGCCTATAATACAGAAATTACAAGCATTTCAGAAATACAAGAGAAAGTGCACTTATATTAATGCAGTGATATAAATAAACAAACATACTTGTAAGGATCCTGGCGCGCGTCGGTGTAATCGCTGCGGTTTTTCCGACGGAGTTCGTCGTATGACAGCGAGGGCCGCGACGGAGCGCTCTCTGGGGCCAACAACGGTGCCAGACCTGGGAACAAACATTGTAACTTTTTTAATATAAAGTCATAATTTCTTTATTCACTTTGACTTTCCTCAAAGGCGCCGTTTAAACGTATTTAGCGAACATTTTTTCAAATCATGGTATCTTGGTGGGGTTCCTTGCGCCCCGAGGGTCTAGCATGAACATTTTCGAAGACAATTTTACGTTCGGAACGAAACGTCAAATGAAGGTTCGTTTTTCCATTTAACACGAAATACATGGCCGTAACGTCGAGGATTCGATACGTACGAGTTCTGATTTAATTTGTGCTAGCAATATTCAGCAACTAAGTTGTTTAAAACGATAGCCTTAACTTGATGTTTCACTTGATGTTCGGTTCCGAAAGTAAAACTATGGAGAATTTTCGTGCTAGGCTCTTTGCGCTGAATAGATAATGAAAAAAAGAGAGAAAGATAATGCAAATATAAAAATCACTGCCAAACAATATGCGTAGAGTAGCGGCTGTCTGCATAGGTTTGCTCGAGCCCTTTGAGGAGAAGTGACAGGTACACGTGTAAATTTTCTGATACTGCTTTGAGGGGAAACAGGAATACTTGGCCGTAAATATTAAAACAACTTGGAATGAATACCTGAGTCATGATCGGGCCGAAACTGGTCATCGTTGAAGAGCGGACGGTCTGTGTCCAGGTCCAAGGAGTTGCCGGGCCCTGCATCCGAGTACACATCGTCTGACGCCGCGCCGAACATGGTGGGTGAGCGTTTTGGTGGGTTGCTGGTCACAACATACATACATTTTTAGTCCGACATTAAAGCCAATAAAGAGAGTAAATTAATAAGCTAGTATTTATGTATAGGTATGTATGTAAGTATTCTTATCTAGTGTTTCTGAATCAATACGACTTAAGGACCTTCAAGATAAGAGCATACTCATTCCTCTAACGCGGGTATCGCATCTGCGAGGCGGCTCATGTTGTCCATGGGCTTTGGTAGTCTATTAGGTGAACCACCTGCCTCTTTTCCTCTTGCTTTAAAAAAAAGTTCCTTAAAAAATATACAATGGTACAAATAAATTAAATTGATGTAACAAATATTTTACTAAATTCCTTATACATTGTATATCGAAAATATAACATTAAAATATTTTTGTCTATCTGCTCTTTCTAGGTATACACCAAAACAGCTGTTCAGAATACTTCAAAAGAATTTTAACCGGGAGATAGCAGAGCAAAAAATATTATTCTTATTTAATTGTATTTTCACTGTTTTTTCACTAAGTTATTTGATATGTTAGGAGATACAAACTTAGTAGATACTGGCTTGCTTGAACATTAAAAATATTTCAAATGTATCGCTAGAAAAATAAAAATACATATGAATTTCAAAACTAAACTCTATCCTTATAGGGAAAAGCAGGGGAGTATTTTTTGGACCAATAATGAATAGCCATAGTCACCCTGTCCTGCCTTCTTTTTTTTCTCTCAGAAGCTGACCAATATAGCTGCCAGGTAGTGCCATAAGCTTTTCTGCGCAAGCCTCCTGATAGGATAACTTTCCAAGGAAGTAGCCGACAATCACAGCCAATGTCACTTTGGGAATTGCACCAAAACGTGGATTTGGTCTCAGGTGACCTGTTAAAACAGATAACAGTCTGATTAGTATACATTTTAAGACTTTCTTTACCTCATTTACATTAGACTAAGCAAATCAATTTCCTTACTGTCCCTGAAACAAAGTCTGATGAGATTTGGCTTAGCATACAGCACTAATGGATATGCAAAAGTAGGGCTATATTTAGAGGTACTTCAGGAAAAAGGAGCCATGATGATCTAGATACCTTTAAGAAAAGTTATGTAAGTATCTAACCCAGGGTACTAAGAAAGCAGTTGTAGATCAAGAAGACCTGTGTCCAACATTAAATAAAATAATGTTGAACATCATAAATAGATAGATTAATATCCTACATAAAGAGTTTAAAGCTTTTAGATCACTTGAATTATAACTTTTTTTTTAATTAGCCTATTGTGCCTTTTCTTGAAGGTCCCTAAGTCGTATCCGTACGGAAATACAGACGCTGGTAATTGATTCCACAGAGGAATTGTGCGAGGTATGAAGTTTCTTGAAAATCGCACGGCTGTGGATTTTAGGACATCAAGTCTCCATATCTATATGAAATCTAACCGCTGTCTCCGGGACTAAAGAGCCTTATAAAGTACTGATGCAAATTCAACAAACTTAATTAGTCTCACGCGATAGGACATTAGGTAATCCTTAAAAGGGTTTTAAAAAAGATTAATGGTTGAAGGCAATGGGCCGCTGACGTATTTCTGGCCTTTTTTATTAATTCTGTGAAACGTAAAGGTGGAGTTTCTTTAATGTTTCAGGAGCTGAGCTTTCGTTTAATGGAAGGACAGCCCTACCCTTTAAGAATGTAACGTGTCAAATAATACGCAACCCTTTTAGTAGCTGAAGAGGTATTAGCTTAATTAGCGGCTGGTATTTGTATAGATCGCTAGGTTAGGCAGTCCTTGCCGCGGTCGGGTGGTAGATGGGTGATCCATTGTAGCACTAGTTTTCAAAGCTCCTTCTTTCGTAAAGTACATAAAACAGTGAGTCTCGATTAATTTTACTGAGCGATATAAGTCGTGAGATTGTAGAGAATGTGGGGGTTTTGGAGATGACGTCAATAATCGGTTATCTTAACTCGTCCCACGGCCACATCCTCTGCAATTTAAGAGGATCGTGGTACCAGGTAAACGCTAGCTAGAAGAAGATACATTTTAGTAGCTGAAGCATAATTATATAGTACTAGTTGTTACCCGCGACTTTTTCCGCGTAAAATTAGGTAAAAAAAATTGCGTGATGCTATATATCCTATAGGCTTCCTCGACAAATGGGCTGTTTAGCACTGAAAGAATATTTCAAATCGGATCGGTAGTTCCTGAGATTAGCGCGTTCAAGTAAACAAACAAACTCTTCCGCTTATATATTAGGATAGAAGTACATATATGAACCATGATTATTAAGAATTTCACATTGTGATTTGCACAGCGCCGCATCGCAAGTACGCACTCTCCGTGAGGTATCGTGGCTTCTCATCACTCTGGTTATCTTCTAAAATAGTCAAAACATCTAACATCTTGAATATTCGGTAATAAATTAAAAGTGTGGATGTTTATTCCAAAAGTGTGGAATTTCATTATTTTACATGTGTGCGTACAGTGTCTTATACATATGCAGTGCTTTGTTACTTAATAAAGTATTCTTATTCTTATTCTAAAACCTCCATTTTGAAAGTCAACTAATCAAAACCACTATCATACACGTGCTCATCACACTAAAACCCTGAACGATTTTAAAAACCGTAACGAAAGAAAACCCGTATCACTTAACCCACTGTAATTGAAAATGTTCAACCGAATTGTTTCTCCGCGTCAATTTTCACGAAACAACATTTAATTTCGGTATGTACTCCGTGTGTTTGCTTAAAACGTAACACGGAATAACTAGTATAATACCTCGCGCGTAATTTGAAAGCGATGTACAGGCAAGCACTAAATTTAATTTTCTTGATATTTTAAACAAAGTTGGTCTGGTTCAGAATTAAACGATAAAGCATTTGTTTTAAAGTTGTGTGGGCATATTTTATTGCGTTTTTTATTAATTAAGGAATGAAATTCACATCTTTAGTTTGTGTTTTGTTATATTTTAATATAATAAATCAGTATATTTGCAAGGTACCTTCACATCTTCCTGAAAAATGTTGTCTTAAGTAAAAACTACCCGCGTATCATATCATTTTTAAGGTTCCGTATTACTACATGAAATCCTTATAAGTTATTTTTTTTTATTTATTATTTTTTTTTATTTTTAAGGGAAACATACAGTACATGTTTTACATAAACTTAATGCTAATAAAACTAATATATAGACCAGTAAAGTTTCCACAGATATAATTTCGCTCTGTCCGTCCGTCCGTCCATCCGTCTGTCTGTTCGTAAGGTGCTCTACCTCCTAGCATTTCCAAACTATTAGACGTAGAGACTTGATATTTTCCATATTGATAGAACATGGTAAAAACTCATTAGGAAAATTATTCTAAACGAAATCAGACAACTTTTGAAATTATTTAACAAATACTTTTATAACGTATCGGATACGGAACCCTTCTATATAGGCGTGTCTTGACACGTTTTTGACCGATTTTTATGGAAATATTTTATTGGCAGTTTTTTTATCTAAGATCTTGTAAGGTCAAAGTCAAATTATGAGATCAAATTATATATTAGTGGTAGCGCCAAGCTTCCGATCCTTTTGGTCTGCAGCCAAATTGGGTCGGCGCGTCCGTGTACCAGTAGTACATACACCCAGACTCGAGGTGGGAATCGAACTCACGACCCCCGGAGCAGAAGGCAGGGTCACTGCCCACTGCGCCAACCAGCCAGCCAAACAAAGGAGCCGCGAGGATTGCTTTCAGTATCTCCTCTAAGTTAACACCTAAACTATAGCCGGAGAGCTACTGTAACAACTCCGGGAACGTGTTTTCGGCAATCTTGTGAACATATAGTAATTTGCGAATAGAAGAACCGTAAAAAATAAGTCGGTCCGGCGGTTATTTTAAAACTGTGCATTATATAAAACGTGTAAAATAAAATCTATCAGATAAACATGATATTGGCAACTTCGAATTTTGTTTTTAGTGTGTATATACTCAAGTTATAAACAAGCCCGACTGTTTTGTCGTCTTTAAACTACAATCCAACAACTTTGAATGTTATTTTATCCAAAAAATATACTATTCCTTTCCTAAATATACTATACGGGTTCCTTAGGACTACGGAATCCTAAAAACGAATCAAATTAAGTTCTACAGTTAAATAAAACGCCAAATATTTATGTTAAGTAACAAAAGTCAGTACAAAATATTCGTTTTGTCTTTTTAAATTATTATTAACGTGTAAGTATCTTTAAATTGTCGCACGTTTTTTTTTAATTATGAAAAACAAAACTACATATATGTATAGTCGACCAAGAAAGTGCTTTACCATTTTGGATGACAGGTCCTAGTTAAAGAAAATTTCAGTAAGGGTTATTGTTGGAATTTAATGTAATGTATAACAAACGCAAATAAGCCTTTTAATTAATTGACGTGCAAACGACATTCGACCTTAGCGTGCCAAAGCACTGTCTTTGTCGTCTATACTTAAAACGACTCAAATCATTCTGAAGTCTTTATAAAGAATTTGATCAAGTTTCAAAATTTCGACACAAACCAAAAAATAAAGTCCGTAATTAAAGTGCGTACAAAGGATAGTTAACCTGGCACTCAACCATTCACAGGTATTTGTAAGCTTAAGAGGTTTACCTGTTAGTTTAACGAACCTCATCCGGTATTGTTACATCTAATTATCTCGTCTTGTTTTAACACCAAAGGAATAGACGCAAATGGACACGCAAAGTAATGCTTCCGTAAATAGCATTCAAGATTAAAGACTAATACTTCCTCCCTGCCCTCACGAATGAGTAAATTAAAAAGTTATACATTTATCAAATTTATTTCCATGAGAAATCTAGACGATTATAATCCTTACAGGATTACCTACTAGATTATTTTACAAGTACTGATTTTTCAAGATCTAACTATGTGTTAGAGTATTTGTTTCCCCCGCCCCCCCCCCCCCCTCCGTCGCGTCGTTATCTTCGTAACCCTTGATGTAACGTAACATCTTTCTCAATTATTTTTTCTTTTTTCTAATATGTTTAATTTTAACATGTAACATTGCAAAGTATTTGAACCCCCTGGCCTGTTGTTACACAATATCAGATTTTGGTGATACCGTACCCACCTTCAATGTGTGCCATAATTTAGGGATGACCCTTAATCTATTAGAAAGAATATGAAAAGCCGCAGTAGTAGGTTCATACAAAATTTGGCTTCGCAGGGAAGGGAATCCTCTGGAATTGAAGGCGATCTTTAATGCACACAGAAAAAGGAATCCCCAACCTACACCTGGTCGCAAGTCTCAGTCACTGCTTGAGTTTCTTCTACGACACGATGCTATTAGCGTCCGTGCAGAGAATCAATAGAATGCTACAAAAATGTCTCATAAATTATAGTTTGCACAATTATGCTCAATTTTATAAAGTTAGAAACATAAGTATGCCTTAATTTCCTTGGCAACAAAAATTTCTGAATAATAAATTTCTCATATTTACATATTTCGCCATAGTAGACATCCATGTTTGGCTCATTGTACTTAATTAACTTTAATAGGGTTGAAACCTAAACGTAAGTAACAATTTAACTCGACCATTATAACGAACCGTCAAACATCGCATGACGACATAATAACTAGACTCCATCTTCAATCTACTGTATAATTATTATAATTTATATATTCGCATAAATACATTCAAACGAAGCCGAATAATAGGTTCACGAAGACCATTTTAATTTAAGCTATGTCGTATATCGTGCTAGAGTTCAATTTGTAACTTACATCGTAACTCCAGGTGCAGGATACTCCAGCAAATTTGGCCACACACCGTCCCAACTCAACGTCTTCGTGCGTCGTATAGAGGTGCTTCAAACAATACTTAACATGAGGGGCGACCCTCCTTAGAGTCTCTCGAGACATGAGCACTCCCGGACCACCCATACAAAAGTTTTCATTATAGTCTAAAGCCAAGGCGTCCCCTAGGTCCCGGTCGCTCTACTATTCCTGACCAAGGCGGCGGTCATGGTAACGGTAGAGCAGGGGGTGCTAAGAAACTCCGGGCTACTGCAGGCCGCCCATTTCAACTGACCCTAGCTACATATAACGGCAGAAGTCTTCGGCTTGACGAACATCTAGTGCAGTTGGGGGTAGAGAAATTTTAAGACCTAGGTAGGAGTAAGAAATGGCTACCGTATTGAAATTGGATCGTACCATGACCCCAGTTGGGGTCCCTCATCCCTTTTACTCCTAGCACAAGTTTTTGAAGCTAGATGAGTTATATTAGCCATAACCTGCCTTTTTTTGTGGGAGCAGGCAGTGCCCCAAGTAAATTTTTAATATATCGAAGTATTGCCATAAAAATGAAAAAAATTAAAGGAATTGAAAATGAAATAGGCGCGTGGGAACCTGCCCGATTCTTCTTAGCGTTTTCTTATTCATGTCCACTTGATAGAAGTTATACTTGTTTTTAAACTTTATTACACAAGTATCGCTACTAATACATCACTATTATAAAATAATGCTTCAAATTTATTCCGTTGTTTATTGAAATATTGTATTCGCAGAATGTGGCTCAAAATACAGTGAGAACGGGTGTGACAGAGAGAGGGTACAAAAATTATGAGCTTATAACTTTTGAGACTATTTCTCATGCCCCTAAAAAGAGGTGGCAAATAAGTTCTGGCCATATGTGTCTATAGTATTCTTTAAGTATTAAAATAGGTTTAAAAATTCTATAGATAATAATAATGATGCTGCAAATTAGGGGTTACCATTTATCGAAGAAAAAAGTAACTTTTAACAGGTAACCCTAGAGTTTTCATACTCGGCAAGCCCAAGTGAGGCCAAGTTTACGTAACATAACACAAAGACCTCACGCTGTCCCACGGTGCTCGCCCCATTGATACTCCTTTAGTCGCTATAAAACAGATTCGTCTCATAATTAACACATTTCAAGCCTCAGATTGGTGGACCTGATACTAAATTGCTACTGGTTTCGCTAGTGTATTCCGGTAAATAATTTATTTATTGATTAATATTCATTTGCCTAGGAAAAAATCATTAAAACAACATAAATTCTCAAAGTCATTATAAAACAGATGCAAGTAGACAAAGTTTCTTTTATTTCTTGCAGTTGTGGTTTGCCAATTTTTTTTTTAATACAGAAAAAGACCAACAAGAGAATGATCGAAGATGGGCTGTAATGCTTTAAGATAGGCGAATTTAAGTAAAAAAAAAAGTATTTTGAATCTCATACAAATATGTTTAAATATCTACTTTTGTAGCGATTGTATTAGATATATACTTATTCCGCAATACTGCATTGGATTACTATGATATTCTCTTTTATTTCTACTTTGTGGTCTTAACATCTTTTCTTTCAATTCATCACTACACTTTCGTTTTCGGTTTACATAGAACTCTACAGTTTAGATAGAACATGTATTTTACTCGAATTTTTCAATAGTTTTTTTATGTAATAGCTTTTCAAGTCATACGAGATATTTACGAGCTAACGAGAGATTATAATTACGGGCTTGGTACACGTTGGGGCGGTAACTACAGGTTGTATTCACATAGTAAATACTTTTATAATAATTATCGGAATTATTCTCATCCGGAGAATGTCATGATCTCAACCTTTGTGGAATTAGAATTCTTAAGCATTTGATTTCTTTCTTTTTAAAGAACTGGGCAACGTATCCGCGAGACTTTTGATCCTGCAGTAGCCAGTGGGCGTAGGTTGTCCCTCAGGTGAACGCCTATCTGTTTGACGATTATAATGTACATATAATTTGAAAAATAAGCATCCAAGAGCATGTAAGGACACGCCTATATAGAGTATCTGATACACGATACAGGTATTTGTTAAATAGCTTTTAAAGTTATTGTCCAAATTCGCTCAAAAATGATTTTCTTAATGACTTTTTAGCATGTTCTATCAATGTGGAACATTTGAAGTCTCTACTTATAGTAGGAAATCCCAGGCGGGACCACTTTGCGGGCGGAAAGACGAACAGAACGAAATTATAAGGGTTCCTTATAGGAGTAAGGAAACCCTAAAAAGAATTCTTTAAGGTGTGCCTAATAGTCGAGTCGTTACAGTAGTCCTTTTAAAAAATCTTTAATAGTATTGGCGACAATAGCTCAGCGTGATCAGTGATTTTAAGCTGTAGTAACTTATGGTAGAGCGGAGCCATCATACAAGCTCGAAGACAACCTTTACAAAACTAATTATTATTTTATAGAAATTCCTACGTGAGGAGGTTGTAGCTTAATCACAGACTGGCATTTGAGTCGATTGATAGGTCACAACAATTTTTGTGTTAGTTGCGAAGACATATTTCACGTGTTAATCTTTGAAGTCATAATCTCTAAGTTATAAATAAATTAGAGGTGGCGCCATGCTTGCAGTCCTCTTGATCTGCAGTCGAATTGTTTCGACGCGTCCGGATTCCAGTACGTCTTTCTTACATAGGATCGGCGTGAAGTGGCGGCAATGCTGTCACGTCAGGTTATGGTATTGTTGTCGCATTTCATTCGATTTGTAAGAGTTCCCGGAGAGTTTCGAGAGCCTGGAAATGCATCTGTGTGCCTCCTGGTGGTGCAGATGTACAGAGGCATATGTAGTCATTTAGGTGAACCGCCTGCTCGTTTTCCTTTGTTTTATAAAAAAAATGTTGGATAGGGAACCTACATACATTGATCAATAGTCGTATTTAATACTGTTCTTTAGACGATGTTAACCTTAACATGCTAACACAGTTAGCGAAAGAAGTTTCATAAGTTCACCGATGAGCTCAGAGATTTGAATCATGAATCTTGACTCGCTAAAGGTGCCTCTTAACTAACATTGACAGAGGCTCCGTGGCAGACGACGTAGGGAAGTTTTGACGGAGTTGAACGCGGAGTCTTTTTAAAATTCGATGAACTGAAAAACGCTGTAACCTAGGAGCAAGAAACATTTTACTTTATATATTGTACAGTACATAATAAATTAATAATAATGATAATAATAAAACCATTTATTCACTTCACTTAACCTAATTACAAAGTTCACTTATGAGAATAAAACTATAAATATTGTGTTGCATTATAATCTAAAATAAAATAAAGATAAAGAAACTAAATATGTAACAAACTAATAAAGAAAAAAAAATGAAATGAAATAATTAGGTCAGTAAAATGAAATGGTCAAAACCTCAGCACAGAATGCCAACGTATAAATTAGTTACTATATATCTCAGAAAATTAAAAACGCGAATGTTTATCCCGTGGATGTATTTTTGACGCTCTTTCACGGAAAAACTACTGAATGTATTTTAATAAGACTTTACAATAATATAATTTATACATCAGAATAACACATACTGTATAAATTATAAAGATATTTTATATTTTTAAAATAAAAAATAAACATTGAAGTGGCGACACTGTCACCGTTACCGACACCTCTGACAGTTCATTTTCACTTCTGTCTACAATATCGGAGTGCCACTGTACATTTTTTTTGTTATCATACAAACATTTGTCAAAGAGCATCCCAGGCATCATCCACTTGACGTCCTAAGTAAATTGTCCTTTACGGTCAATACAAATGCAAGGACTTAAAGCGACTTCTTGCCTTTTTACGAACAAAAGATTAACTTTTTGCACACTACCGCTTGTCCGATTAGCCGATTGTTGCGTTGAGCGTTTAACACAATGGCCGACAGACCTTCGCGGGTCCTGCCTGTTCTGTAAGTGATACTTATCTCGTTAAACACGACCACTCTTGACACTGAGACGGATTTAACCAGATAACATTAGGGACTGACGCTCAGTTGACTTTTGTATTTTGCGAATCGTCAAGAATAGGAAGACAAGATTACAGATAGCGTATATCAAAATGCCCTGAACAGGTATATTGATGATTATCCTTCTGCCGTTAAGTTATGGAGGCTTCCTTAATTGGCCACTGAAAAGAATAGTAAGAAGTAAATCGTGGAGAGGCAATTAAATACACGCCTTTGAGCTTTGTATAATTATTATTTATAGCTTTTTAGATAATATATAACCTTCCTCAATAAGTGGGCTATTTAACACTAACTATTGATAGCAGCGGGATTAGAAAATGCTTTATTTTGGACCCAACAAAGTAAGGCACTGGTGCACTGGTGCAAGGCGCACTGGTGACTAATTTTATCGAAGACTAGTTGTTACTCGCGATTTCGTTCACGTATAATTAGGTGAAAATTTTTAGCGCGATGATATATAGCCTGCAGCCTTCCTCGATAAATTGGCTATCTAAAACTGAGAGAATTTTTCAAATCGGTCCTGTAGTTCCTGAGATTAGCGCGATCAACCAGACAAACTCTTTACCTTTTATATTAGTATAGTTATTAATATGCAAATTAAGGTTATATTATATAATTGTTCTATACAAGTCTATTGGACAATGTAGTGACTTAATACAAGAATCATAAGATCCTTTCTATTACTTACTAGGTTTTTTTTTTTTTTTTATTGGAGATAGGCTAGCGCTTGACCGCAGTCACACTTAATAAAGTGTAGATGCGGTCAATGGTGGAACGCGCTTGCATAGAATGAACCTATTCACTCTTGCCTTAAAGATACCCATGTTGTAGAGGTCTGGGAACACAGTTATTATTAGTTTGATAGGGGGATTTTATATTAGTTTAAAATGTTTGCCTCCCACCTTGGTGTGCCTTTCCCACACATTGATGATACCTGAAGTTTACTTTTACAAAGATACGGAAGACAAAATACTTACACTGTTTAATTTCACGTATTTTGTGATATATTTATCTATCTTCTATCTACATTCTGGTGCAATGAAATGGAGCTCATGAGAGCATTTACTTGTAAAAAAATTTGTTTTTTCTATTTAAAAAAAAAAATATATATTTTAAAGATCATTCACCGGATAGGTATTAATATATATAAAAGTACTTATATATAGGGCTGAAGAGTTTGTTCGTTTATTTGTTAGCTTGAACCCGCTAATCTCAAGAACTGCTGGTCTGACTTGAAAAATTTTTCCAGTGTTACATAGCCTATCATTTATCAAGGAAGGCTATAGACTATATATCATCACGCTAAAATCACCTAATTTTGCGTTGACGAAGTCGCTAGTAACAACTAGTATGATATAGGTAGGCCAACTAAACGCAGTGCTCTTGTGAGAGGTTTCGGAGTATACAAAAATATCATCGACGTATATGTCAATTTTTACCGCTCCGCTCGACAGATTTCGATTAAGTTTCTATGGTACCACGTCTTAAGTATGTTCCACCAAGCAAAAAAAGAATCATCCAAATCGGTACAAAAAATATAGAGTCGATTTGAGAACCTCCTCTTTTTGTGGAATCGGTTAACAGACCTAAATTATTATGCTTTAAATCTTAATTTAACGCAGATAGATGTTGTTGCCTGTCTATTGTTTGTATTTTATCATTTCTACAATCCAGCCAAAATAAGTGACTAGTAGAGTTATTTAAAGCTGCGCATCATGCGCTAGACTCATCATTAAAAGCATATTTTTGACACAATTTACTGAAATAATTGAGCGACGAATAAATGTCGTCTGTTAAATTTAAAACACTGTAACCTCTGTACGGGATTAAAATACCGATTAAAATCACCCTTTGTTTTCAAAAAGCTACATTGCCCATACACAGTAGAGTAGCCATTAATATCCCTAAATCGGGATAATTGTTTTGAATGTCATATAAAATAGGATTATGTTGATAATTTTTAGTATTGTTTATTGTTTCTTTAACTACCAAATACTATTGTAGAACCTCAGTCTCTTAACGGTTGACAAGAAATTCTGTACCTTTACTACTCTCAGCCTTCGTCGAGGTACAAAGTTCGCGCTAACATGACTAGATATTGTATACATTTATATTCCTAATATTTTGTCTACGTTAACTTTTAACGTAACCAAAAAAAAAACTGTTATCGACTAATCACCAAATCCAAAAGTTATAGAATAAAATATTACGTGACTATTAAATACTGATTGATTCATTTTTAACCGGTAAACACCTGTGTATAGCGACTTGTGTATAGTGTCTGCTTAACAAAATTATGTATGCTTGACAAAATTATGTAAAACATACATGCTAACTATGTTTTACTTAATATTGTCATGATTTGAACTTTCACATCTTATATAAAGTATCTTATTCTGTATATTGAAGTAATTGTATTACAAATTTGGTTAGTCCCGAACGAAACAATCCGAACACATGGCCACCCCACATCGCACCCCATATTTACGCCATTACTTTAACCCCATTGACAAACGGAAATGTTTTCTGTTATTACGACCTAATGACTGGCTGACGTGGCGTTACAGATCCTTTCATGTCATGATTTAAATATAGAGATAAAGACTTTTACTGATTATAAGGTGGTAATAGAACCTCTACAGCTTTACGGTAAACGTTCTGGGTCTGAATCCATTCCTCGCTACCACTAGCTTTTAAAGCTTTCCCTTTTGGTATTTAGATAGGCGAATAGAGACGGAGTAAACAAATTAGAGACAGCAGAGTAGTGGGCAGAGGAAATAAAATGGCCAAGAGTGTGTCAAAACACGCTTATATAGAAGGGTACCGTTTCTGATACGCTATAAACGTATTTGTTAAATAACTTCAAAAGTTGTTTTCCGATTTCGTTCAAAATCATTTTTTCTAATTAATTTTTAGCATATTCTATCAACATGGAAAATTTCAAGTTCCTACGTCTAATAGTTTGGAAATGCTAGGGTGGGACCACCTTACGGGCAGGCAGACGGACGGACGGATAGAGCGAAATTATAAGGGTTCCTTGTAGTACTACGGAACCCCAAAAATATTTTATAAATTCAATCGGCTAAGAGTTGAGTCGCTCCAGCTTTGCACTTTATAGTTAACGAGGAAATGTATTAAATTCAATTATTGTTAAAACTATTTTTAAAAACAGTGGCTACCCAGAAACGACAGCTACTTGTCGTGTGTGTCGTGCGATGGACTGGCCTGAATGAGAATAAATCTCTTCGGCGAGACCTATCCAAGGTCGGAAGACTAAGGTTCCTTTAGTTTGCAGGCGATCCTAGAACTGCTCGTCTGGATTTTTGAAGCCTTGTAGCTGAGGGAACAAGGGAAGGGAGTACAAAAGAACCATCTGGGTCGAAATGCATCCGCAGTGGGGGTCCCATCAATGATAAATAATAATAAAAAAATCTTTCTGGAACCAACTTTTACCAGCCTTTACCAAAAACGAACTAAAGTAACGATCCCATTGGAAAGCTTTATTGGGTCACATTACTTACTCGATATTCCTAACGTAATCAATTACAGACTGTAAGTGAAAGCCTAATCCATCAAACGCGATATACCCTTTACGTTCCTAGTCAGGTGTATAATAAATTATACGAATATACGAAAGGAATCGCTTTTCCCTCCAGAGCCCTCTTTCTTTATTCTCTAATAAATTCGACGCATAAGGGTCGTGATTTTTCGTATATATGCGTATTGATTCTCTACCCTCTTTCAAAGCCCCGTATGTTAGAATTGGCTTCGAGTCCATTGCTTCTCGCTTCAAATTTTTAATTCTCATTTTTTTTTTACATCTAGATAAGTCGTTAACATTTCTTATTTACAGAAAAGGTTTTTCAATATAATTTAATAAGGAAACTTACTAGACTAGTGTAGTTTCCACTGATACTACGTAAATATTAACTGTAATTATAACTCGCCAAATTAGTATACGCACGCGTCGTACTCACACTGGTCACAATGTACTTAGATAGTTGTTAACCAGTCAACAGTCGTAACAACGGCTCGCTTACCCGATTGTCTCTGTATTTATTCTCTTATGCTCCAGTTAGTAAATTAAGCATAAAAATGCTTTATAGAAATAGATTTAAAAAATACTTAGAAATACTGTCTTACAAAATGATCTGTGAAAGCACATACAGCTTAAATTTATGCTGATGTTTGCTTTTTTTTTAAATGTTAATTTATTCGTCATTGTTCTTTTATTATCTCCTTCATTATCTTTTTTTATTCACTGATGTTGGAATGTTTACCTTTTTATACATGCTTAAAATACAAATTCTTCAGTATCCTTATAGCCGTTATACATGTTTCTATAAATCGTTACGAAAAAACTGTGCAGTTAAATCGTTGCGAAAGAGCAGCAGTTTATTCGACAATGATATTTCATACATACGCGTATAAATAAAACTGCGCAGTTTAAACTATACAGTTTTTTCGCAACGAGTTATCTAAACCTGTGCAGCACCTATTATTTATACTAATATATAAAGCTGAAGAGTTTGTTTGTTTGCTTGAACGCGTTAATCTCAGGAACTACTGGTCCGATTTGAAAAATTCCTTAAATGTATAGGCCATTTATCGAGGAAGGCTATTGGCTATATATCATCACGCTGTAATTTTTGACCCAATTTTACGCGGACGAAGTCGCGGGTAAGAACTATTATTTAAATATAGCACTAAAGTTAATACAATTAAGTCGAATTGCGAATTCAGTTAAGAATTTAATTAGTAATTTACTTTTATTGTAACCCTGTGTCGGGGTATCTTCAGCATATTGAATTTAATGAACTCCATCTAATGACCATCAGGAGAAAGTAATAATCGTTCATATTTAAAGACCAATTCTGGCAAAAGCTCATATAAATAGCCAATCGCACATTAGGGTCTGTTCAGACAGTTTGTGTTCCACAGAACGCAACATAGTCAGTACAAACTATAGCAGCGGTCGGCAACGCGTGGCCCGCGACTGTTTTGTAAATGGTACCGATAGACGAACCCGTCCGGGGCCCCTCCTCGTGAGCTTGCTATAACATACGCGTGAGTTTAATAGCCGTTTTATAATAAGTATTTTTAATATTGCTTATAATGTTTACCTACATAACTAGATAACTAGTCACCTATTTCCAAATAGTCATTTTACAAATGTCGCCCGCCTACATTTAATTTCTTAACGATGTGGTCCGCTTGCAATTGTAGCATTTGTCTGCAAAAATGATGCCAACCTCTGAACTACAGTATCTACACAAAAAGATATATTACAAGCGCGTTAAAATTTGAAGTATATAAGTTTTTATTCCTATACGATATTAATTGTTTATTCCGCTTTAGAGGTCTCTAGCCCGCATAATAATAAAACAAATAAATATATACAGGACTATATGACACACGGACGTCTGTTCCTGAGGAAGACAACTTAATGCCTGTGTTATACGTAACAGCCGCCTGTTATACACAAATATTTTTTTTAGAAATATATAAATACAGAGCGTATTACTTGCTCATTTATTACCTCAGATAACAAACTTTTTAATAGACTGTTAAAAGAGGTAGTTTATTTTCCCTCATTTATTACCTCAGATAATTAAGTTTTAATTGACTTTATAAAGAAGAGTTTCAGTATATAATAGGATTTATTAAATAATTTTGGCACTAATGTTACATAAGTTAGCAACGAGTTTACGAAGCTGCCAAATTCGTTAATGATCTCAAAATGGTAACTCACCGAAAACCAATTTACTAATAGTGAGCGTATTACTTGCTCATTTATTACCTCAGAAAACCAACTTTTTAATAGACTGTTAAAAGAGGTAGTTCAGTCTTCCTCATTTATTACCTCAGATAATTAAGTTTTGATTGACTTTATAAAGACGAGTTTCAGCGTAAAATAGGAATTATTAAATCATTTTGGTACAAAAGTTACATAAGTTAGCAACAAGTTTACGAAGCTGCCAAATTCGTTAAAGATTTCAAAATGGTATACTCACCAAAAAGCAATTTACTAATAGCGAGCGTATTACTTGCTCATTTATTACCTCAGATAACAAACTTTTTAATAGACTGTTAAAAGAGGTAGTTTATTTTCCATCATTTATTACCTCAGATAATTAAGTGTTAATTGACCTTATAAAGAAGAGTTTCAGCGTATAATAGGATTTATTAAATTATTTTGGCACTAAAGTTGCATATGTTAGCAATGAGTTTATGAAGCTGCCAAATTCGTTAATGATCTCAAAATGGTATACTCACCAAAAACCAATTTACTAATAGCGAGAGTATTACTTGCTCATTTATTACGCCAGATAAAAAACTTTTTAATAGACTGTTAAAAGAGGTAGTTTATTTTCCCTCATTTATTACCTCAGATAATTAAGTGTTGATTGACTTTATAAAGAAGAGTTTCAGCGTATAATAGGATTTATTAAATTATTTTGGCACTAAAGTTACATTAGTTAGCAACGAGTTTACGAAGCTGCCAAATTTGTTAATGATAGCAAAATTGTGTACTCACCAAAAGCCAATCTACTAATAGCAAGCGTGTTTAATGATAGAGATAGATAATAAATAGATAATGATAGAGACAGATAATAAAAATTTTAATAGACTGTTAAGAGGCAATACAGCTTTCCTTATTTATTACCTCAGACAATGAATATTTTAATAGAAATTAATAATGTTTCCTACTTTAACAAAAAACCGACTTTAAATTGACAGAACTGGATTAAATTAAAATTGAACCACACGGGAAGAAAGTTGTACGCGGCATACGGGGGGAGGAGAGGGGAGTAAACTGGTTTCTATATAAGATTTTTTAAATTTTGCGTTATACGCCTTTGACTAAGTTGCTAATTGATTTGGGGGAGGTGATGGAGTTCACTCGCACCCCCTTAAGGGGAGGGCACTTGGAAAGTAGTAGTTTCAAGATATTAAAAGTTTAAAAAAAAAATCATTTATACATTTACTTGTCAAAGTGATAAATTTTAACAGGGGTGTATTAAGGTTAATATACAGAAAGGTTCTTTGAATTTTGACAAAAAAAATAACGCATTAAGATCCATTTGACGTTTAATTTTGACATTATCGTAAATATTGACGAATTGCTTACTTTTGTTTAAATTTATAATTTTTTTAATATACAATAGTGGTTCCCGGCATTGATTCCCGGGGATTAGTTCTAGGTACATAATTAGGGTTCCGTACAAAAAAATAAAAACCCTCCAAATTTAATAAAATTATTGACTAATCCAAACAATATAGATAGCATAATTATATATTTTTTTTAATTTCCAAGACTAAATGTTGTAAGTATAAATTTATACAGAATTTTACTACCTCTTTCGGGTTCATTGAAATATTCATTAACGAAGTTGATGCTTTTAATTATCTGTACTTATTCGTTACTAATAGCTAATTAGTCTATTGCTTCAGCAGTAATTATTATAGGATCATTATTGACTTTTACGCTGGTTTAGGAATATAAGAAATCCTTTTAAAAATTAATGACTTCGTGAAATATAATAAAGTGCTATTTAATAGAGGAGGTCGTGGCCTAATCATTGGTCTGCATTTGAGTTGATTGCTAGGTTAAGTAGCTCTTGTTGTGGCCGGCTGGTAGATGGGTGACCCATTCTTACACTGGTTTATATTTCGTACCTCCGTATTTCGGGAGGCATGTAAAACCGTGGGACTCTATTAATGTCACTGAGTGATATTAGTCGTGAGTTTTAGAGATCATAGGGGTTCCGAGGACGACGTCACACGGCAGTCGGTCATCTTAACTTTTTAGGGCTCCGTAGGATCCTACAGAACCTAGCAGAACTAAAATTTTATTGGTTACATACAAGTAGTATTTGTCTGCTATATTTTTATTAAATGGAGTTTGATAATGAGTCAAACTTAATTTCGTGGATATGCAGATTTTTAATTTTTTTTTATTATATTATTGTGAAGATATTCTGAAGAAAATTTTCTTATAGTAGAATAATTATATAGAATAATTTAGAGCTACAATTGATCTCATTATAGCTCTAAATCGTCAGTAAACATTAATAAACGTTTCTGCACCTGGATGTATAGATGAAATGGGTAATATACTAATATCGGTCAATGTGTACATAAGAAAGGAACAAAAAAAAGAATTAGAATTATTTAAACTTAATTGTTTATTAACAAATATACAAAATCGGAATTGTATCACAGAATCGCTTGGACGATTGATTCTTTAACAAAAGGAGAAGGACAGGTTACTGGGACGAGTATTTTTGGACTAGATGTTGGGTTGAGTCAACATGGCTTAGACTGGTATGTGGGCGCCCTTGGCGACGAAACCGTTCTGGGCATCAGCGGTGTACTCGACCTGGTAGAGTACACCATCGTCTCCGACGTAGGAGAACTGGCCCCTGACAGCGATACCCTCGTTCTCAGAGCCAACGTTCTGGAGTTGACCGCTCTCTGAGGCCTTGATGCCGTTGGAGGTCTCGTATCTGCGAAATAGACAAGCAAATAAGCAATAATTTGAACACAATACACTCCAGATCGATTTAATCATTCGATGTGTTAATCTAATTCAAGTGGGAAAAGATAATTAGTTAAAAATTCAAAGGTGGCTGATGATATTCATGCTGTGGAATGTGGAATAATTTTTCCAAGTGCCACTGAAGTTGGATCAGTAAGGCTGTTTCTACTAAAATCTATTGTAACTCTTACTTTTTTAAGACAATTTACTAACATTTGTAGACATGATATATACGTTGTATGAATCTAAAGTATGGCAAGAGATACCTCACAAAATCTCGATATTAAACAAGATAGTATAGCAGCTTACCCTAGGCTGTAACCATCAACACCAATGTTGTCGAGGGACTGCGAGACGATCTGGGCGTCTGCGTCAGGGGATGCTGGGGCGGCGAAGGCGGCTGCCACGAAGAGAGCGAGGACGATGAACTGCGGAAAATACCAGAACAGATCCCATTAAAACAGAACCAATTATAATGTATCCAATTAAAATATAACCATTAAATCAATAGAAAAGGGGCTGAAGTCCTGTAGTCACCCAGTTCGATCTTGACCCCGATTGGCTTGTCGCACAAACTTTACAAATTATAAGGACAATTTAAGGCATACCAAAAATACTTTTGGTATGCCTAAAAATTTTAAAAAGTTCCGCGAACCGATAAAAATTAATTATAAGTAAGCAGCACAAACAATTCAAATCTCAACAAATTAGCCACAGTAGCACCAACGTACCGATTTCATTTTGAAGGTTGGTGTTGGTGTTTGTTGTTACAAAGCAAAGAAGTGAATGATGCTCCTCAAGTGAAGACGCAGCTATTTATACTCCGCCAGGTTGCACAGCAAGGACGCGGTGTGACATTTGAACTTAGAGGCATCTTCGGTCAGCGCTCGTCTCCGCAAAAGGTTCTCTTATATGTCCGGTTGTGCTTAGTTGTTTGAAGGATAAACGATTATTTATTAATTTATGCATTATTTAGGAATTTATATAATAACATTAATACGAGTAGTGAAACATATTTCTTTGTTTTGTTTCTGAAAAGTAATAAATTTCAGAATGATCACAGAAATTTCTTCAACTAATGTAGATCACAATATAAACAACAGTGAGGTTTGTTGAAATTTCATCCAATAATCGTTCGGCTTTGTCTGATTTAAATGTTTATTAAATTTAAATAGTATTTACAATTATGTGACCGTTTAACTGTTAATAGACATTTTTCGCACCCCACGACTATTATTTTGAGTCTGTTCAAAGCACCAGATGGATGTTTTGCCAAGTTTTTGTGGTACTAAATTTTCTTTACGGAATCCTAAGTACTTTTGCAATAATAATGCCTATAGAACTCCTCTACCTTAAATTTCTACTTCAGTCGATGATCATAATTTAATAACTAACATAATCTTCAATTTTTTTTACTCGTATAGATAAATAACATGTATGGCTATATATTATTACCATACATGTACCAATATGTTAATATTGGTAAAAGGTCACAAAATAGTCTTATTTTTAGGCCAAGATGCATTATCTCATTCCCACATATTACTATCAGCAGATACTAGACAAGAATGTCATATATGTATTCAAAAATTAAAAATTTCCCACAATTAATTATAAACTCTCTAGCATACATTTTAGGCGGCATCAAGTAAGTTATTACCGACGCCCATGGACACCTACAACACCAGACGGATCGCAAATGTGTTGCTGGCCTTTGAGAAATGAGTATGCTCTTTTCTTGAAAGTATAATTTTCACTTCTAATATACTAGCTGTTTCCCTCGACTTCATCTGCGCAAAATTAAATTTGCTAAAGTTACCTTTGATCTCCTTAATTTGGCCCTGTCGAAAAATCCGTTCTTGGCGGACGTTTACTAACTGGAAAATACATCTTTGCTACATTATTGTACATGATGCGGATTTCAAGATTTCGTGATAGGTGACCTTTTGCTTATATCTGTATACGACATAGATTATAATTACAGTTATAGATATTTACTTTTTTTTCGAGATATTCGTCTCACTCTCTCTCTCTCTTTTCTCTATCTCCCTCACTCCCTCTCTCACTCTCTCGCTCTCAAAACCATGAACTTGTTAATATATTGATTCAGAAATCGGAAGTATAAGGTATAATTGCAAAATTTGTCAACACAATTTAGACCACAGGAATAAACCGCATAACGTTTTATGGGATTTACCTTGAAAGAAAAGTTTTATTACGCCTCACATAAAATACTTTTTATAGCATTCATAATGCAAGGAAAATTAAAAAGAAGAATGACGTAAATTATAAAAATGTAAAAATTTATTGGTATGAACATTGATCAGAATAAGAATGTAATATACATTATTGGAAAATATTTCAAAAATAATTTGGATAATCCAAAGTGAGTGCCTCATATTTTCTAAATAGTACGAACTATCAGCTATGCAGGCCACCATTAGCGTTAAGCGCCATCTCTTAGATTAAGCTCAATACTAAATAGTACGGTGATATTCCACTAGGTGGCATGTCCAACTAAAATTTAGTTTTTCATTATTAAAAATAAACGATACCGAATTACACACCCATTTTCCAAAAGAAACAGCGCGCCGTATTACTGAAGCTAATAAAAAAAAAGCCATTAACTTGACAAGTTGACCGCTTCGAACGTGATCGTGCCAGATCCACGCACACAGACATCCGGACATTTAAGGAAATACTTTTTAAATCAGTTTTTTTTTTACACTAGTGTTAAAACACGACTTTCACCTCTTAATCTGTGTGCATTTACATTTATCTATAAGTGCCGAATCAAAGGAATACAATAAATTTTAGCTCACGAAATCGCTCGATTTTTATAAGCCGTGCAAACCAATCCTAGATCAGTGGTATCGGCCACAATCAGAGACGACGGATATAATTAAATGTAGTATAATAATAAATTATAACGACATATAAATAATATAATCATGTTAAAGTGCATGAAGTAAATACAAGACGTGCAAAGATACTTTTTCGCATCGATAAATAATACATTTGTGCGGACGTTTCCACGAAACGCCTAACTGTGAATAAATAAAGCACAATACACGTTGGAGACACCTGTTTTATGTACGCGCCGGACTCAAGTTTTTATGGCACTTTGAATAGTTAATGCGGCCTGGATATAGCAGAACTACTATAACACCGGATAAGCGGTAAAGTACAAACTTTGTAACAGAACAAATAAGGTGATCTATTTTCATGTGCACATTTCTAAAACCACTTTTTTAATATTTCAAAGCTTAGAGTAAATATTGGACAGGCCCGTATCTAGTCTTCAAAAAAGATGGCGGGAAAAACCACTTAATTATTGCGCCCAAAATAAATGAAATCCGAATACGAACTTTCATAAGGTTGTAGTGCATTCCTACAAAGAAAATGTCTATTAAATTATAGATTTTTCGACTTTGATACATTGATTTTTATAATATATTGGATATATCAGACTGTCGATTTCAGTAGACCACTAAACGGCACCCACTATTTTACGTCCTTTCTGAAATACGGAAGAGGTCGGATATCTGAAAAGCAGTATTAGAATGGGTCAACTATCTTTCCCCCAGCCAAGGTAATAATATTTTCTGCTTGGCGTTTTAAAATACGGAGACCCAATATCGATTGCGGATTCTCAATATAGAAGCCTGAACTTGAACTTGCAGAGAATTTTTGCTCTTGAGCGCACGAGTAGAGTTCAAAGTCTATTTCTGTTACGTAAACAATTATATACCTAATTTTCGCATTGGACTACGACACTGCTTAAGTAGGTTATTCGAGGAGGTCGTAGCATAAACAATGGCCGGCATTTGAGTCGATCGCTAAGTTAAGCAGCCCTTACTGCACTAATTGCATAATTATTGCAATTTTGGTAGAACAATAAGCAATACAAAAATAAACTAATGAACAAATTGCATGATTGTTTACGACCCGGTTCAAATCGAACGGGAAGATAATTTAATCCGTTTTTATTTAATACCTAAAGAAACGATATACTTCATGTTTGGTTAAATTCACAACGCTCGAGAGGCACAAAACACCCATAAATTCATAAAAGTCTTATTACTTGTTTTGTACACAATTTACAGTGCCAAAGTCAGGGCAATGGAGAAGACACGAAGTCGACTGGTCCGTACGAACTTTATGAAAAACATTAAAGTTATAATTTGGCTTAAAAATAAACTATACTAATCGAAAATGAAAATTAATGACCGCAATAAAAGTTCATATACAAAAAAATTACAACCGAACACCACTTGGAAAGTGGCGATCGTGTTCTGTGGAAAATAATAAATTAAACACAGATCGTAAAAAAAAATACACACAAATAAACGTAACATGGGACTTTTGATGATTCATAAATCTTCCAGGGGTATTAAGGTGTGTGATTTTAACGATTTTCAACATGAAATATTTGCTTACTTTGAGCTGGTAATTTATGTTTTATGAATAATAATTTTTTTTTAGAGCAATATGTCTAAGTTTTGTTTTTAAATGACAAATGATACGGGCCAGGCAATTTACCTGATTCTAAAAGAGTAACCCAATCTGCAGCTAACATAATTAAAAGCCGCGCCAAGTTTTTTTTTTTAACTTTTTGTCAAAGACTGTATATATACTTTTTAGATTTATATCCTCCCAGTACACTGAAACAAAATTTCCTTACTGCACGACGAAGAACTTTATTTTTCCGAAATGTTAAAAAATTATTAAACGTATAATATTAAAAACGACATTCATATGTTTCGAGTGGACGCTCGATGCAATATTCACTCGAATAATCGTAAATCTCGCAAAAGTTATTACCCACCGACATTGCGGCCAAAAATTCGGTATTGTGTTTATACCGAAACCCGAGTAACGAGACGATTTTAATTAAGTTCAACGTATGGTTTATCGTTAATATTTTATATTCACGAGACCAAATACAACGGGAGTTTTTTCGTAATTTATTTTATAGTATAGTATACTTCTATACTAATATATGAAGCTGAAGAGTTTGTTTGTTTGCTTGAACGTTATAATCTCAGGAACTACTGGTCCGAGTTGAAGAATTCTTTCAGTGTTAGATAGACCATTTATCGAACAAGGCTTTAAGGTATATATCATCACGCTAAAATTAGTTTAAATTTTGTACCTAATTTTACACGGACGAAGTCGCCGGCACAACTAGTTTCTTATAAATCAGGAAAAGTTCCAGGCTTGCGTTCCTTTTGGTCTACAACCGAATCGTACCGACGTACCAGCACTTCTAAGTGGCGGCAATGCTGTCACGTCAAGTGATGGTATTCTTGTTGCGTTTCGTACGGTTTGCGTGACTTCCCAGTGGCCCAAATCCCTCTTCAAAGGCTGGCAACGCATTTGCGAGTGCCTTGGTATTGTAGATGTCCGTATACAGATATATATATGTATATATTTCTCATTTCTACACATTTTTTGTCATTAAAACGTGTTGGTAAATGGAAAATATCTTAGAGCGACGACAGGCCTTTATTAAGCGACCATTTTATGTTCACGGCAAATAATAAAAACAACATTGTAGGAGAGAAGTCACTAATTAATTTGTGCGCAAAATGTTGTATTCAAAATTTTATTTCACCACAGGCGCGTTAACAAAAGAAAACATTAAAATGCAGTAGAAAGACGCACCAACACTTGTGTCAATGGTTGTTAAAATAGTGTTAAATTATTATTACCGGCTCTCGGAGAATGGGACGGAGACGCGGTTAAAGCGTTGTCAAGTTACATTGAAATATACACTACCCTCGAGTTAGCTAACAATTGGTACGTGGGATGAGTTTTTCTTACTTACTTGCATTGCAATGACACCAACGAAAAAAAGTTTTGTTGTTATAAGTACGTAATAATAAAAGTATTGGCTTTAGTCTTTACTAATATAAAAAAACCTAGAAATACCTGTCAGCGCCGCACTCCATCAAGCGACGTGACCGATGGAAGCAACTTACCCAAAAACTCTGGAATCACGATCCTCAGCAGTGAGGGAGCGATTAAGAAGAGAAGAGAGAGAATATTAAAAAAGTATCTCCGTCTGTTATGTTTTAACGCCCAAACAACTGAACTGATTTTAATGAACTTCAGTGTAGAGATAGATTGAACTTTGGAGAAGGATACAGGTTAGTTTTTGCCACGAAAATGCAATTTGAAAGCGGTGAAATATAAGTTTAAAGTTGGTATGAAAGTCGAAAACAAAACACGGACATAGTTGCGGGTTGAAGCAAGTATGCTATAAATACACTTAAAAGGTTAAAACTAAAGGTACACTTTTAAGCAATATAAATAATAATAATAAAAATATTGTAGTAAATTTAAAAAATAAAATTAAACACAAGTTCATTGCTATCCTCTTTTGTTGTCAATGCAAAGAGACATTAAAAACTTTATATTAAAACAAAGACACATGCAGTGAATAATATTGATAAATAAAAGCATATGATCCGATACAGGTGTGTTAATTATGGAAAATTTATTTAAATATTACATAAGACAAAATTTCTGTTTAAAAACAGATTTGTATCTAACTTAGTATGAACATCCTCTGTGACTGTCCATCTCTATTCTTCAAGCGCTAAAATGCACTGGGGAAGCACAACCCGACCCCAGATATTAGGATGCTCATACCTCAAGCCATTACAGGGTTTATGTGCTCTGCTGGTCTTGAGGAGGAGCTCTAAGCTGAGGCAGTTACAATAGATCTTACTGTTCGCAGTAACGAAAGGGCCTTTGGTCCCTCTCAAAAAAAAAAACTTTCAACTTGTGAAACACTTTGCATGTGCCAAATGATAGCATAATAAATTATTTACCATATTCTTATGCTTTGTAATTGTATGTCATATAGTCTTGTGTCATGTGAAAGCGCTATACATTACTGATTGACTGGTTACAGAAACAATACTATTGAGGGATTCACCAATGTTAAAGCTGTAGATGCTATTGGGACTTCACAAATACTTTTACAAAGTAGTTGCCTACTAACTTTTAGGTCTTTTTACTAACATAGGTATCTTTTTTAATAACAATAATAAGACTTGTCTAAAAATAAATAAATTGAATTGTAACTTGTGTAGCTTGTAAAGCATTACTTGTTTTAACTTTACCTCAGCTAATACTCGTATTTAAGTTAGTAAGTGTAAAGGAAAAAATGTATTAGTCTGTATTCAGTATTTGTTTCCATTGTATTGGTGTATTAAACAGCATGTTTTACTACTGTTTAATAACTTGTATTTTTTTTGTCTTTGCAAATTAAATTCAACAAATAATATATAGAATTATATCTCTATTGGATATGTTTAATTAGATCATATTTATTGTTCTAAATTTAGGACGTCACTATTAGTCAATTTTCATCAGAATACATTTACAACAAAAGAAACGTGAGTAGCATTTAAAAATATATTTACGATTAATTAAAACACCAGCTTTTTGAAAGAAGCTTTATATAACAAAGATAAAAAAAATAAAAGAAAAATATCACTGCTATGATATCGAACGATATCAATGTATATGCTAACTTAATATTTTAAAACGGTTTTACGAATTATTTTTTAGTGTATGTATGTGATATAGTTTAAAACGAAATAATTTCCTGCTGGTAATGGTAACTACTTTTTTTCTCAAACAAAAACAAAATCGACCATCGTAAACCGGCACATTCCAATCCGCCATGCTTCACAAAACTTTATAATTTCTTACCTATCAAATATCCATCGATCCCTGCATTCAGAAAAGGACAAGAGCCCGGTTGAGTAAAATGGTCATTAATTATACTACGCAAATAAACTCACTAAAACCTTACGAATAACTTCACAAAATAAAAACATTCACTGTTTTCAGTAATCACCCCGGACTCGGATTCCCTACAACAGTCAATCACATATATGGATTTAATATATAAATTCACTTGATTCAATATAATACGATATAACACTGTATTTAGGGGGCAGTACATCAAATATTAATATCTTATAAAGAAATACATATTTAATTACTGAAAATAAGAAATAGTAACACGGACACGACCGCCATTTGAAGCGTATTTTTTGACACTATCTTATTATATTTACTGTTTACTCTTTGAGTTTTGACATATCCCAAATAAAAAATGTCCATAACTCAGATTAATAACTATTTTATCTGAGATTTGGCTGTTATGTTTTGGTTCCATGGTTTGGTGAATACAGATTATTAAAAATCTGTACCTTTAAAATTATCACTCTTGGAGAACACGATAGCGATGCGATTTCTATATTCTTCACTAGTGCTAAATAATTGTGTTTTATATTATTGTACCATGGTATTTTCATGAAAAACCTCTTAGTTATTCATTTTTTGTTTATTATATTTTCATATTATACATAGTGTAATAAGAAGACACTTTAGGATCTTGTTTGCTTAAAAATATATTTAACTACTGCAACGGATTTTAATGCGGTTTTCGTCAATAAATAGAATGATTCAAAAGATAGGTTTTATATATACATGTGTTAGGGTTAAGTACAAAAAAAAAGAAATTGAATCTTTAAATGGAATTAAGTGGACGATGTCGTGGGTTTCAGGTTTCAGGTGGAGTTCATTATAAGTTTGACTTGAAAATACATATGTTTGTAAACAGGTTACAGTCCTAAATAGTAGTGCGAACTCCGATTAGAGTTCGCAGTTCCTTTTTTCTTTCCATAAAAATCTCTTATGTTAAAGTCCACAAAATATCTTTTATACAAAATCTAAATAAAATTATTTTACACAATGCATGATCGTATATACGGTGCCCGTAACGAAAAATGGTTGGACTTATTTATATGGGACTTTCACAGGTAGATAGGTGATTCTGTAAGAAAAGCCATAGGATTATAATAAAGCTAATTTTATTTTCAACGAAAGGTTTAGGGTTCCCAAAAATTAAAGTCTTCAAAATTAAATTACAAGACTGATATCTATGTGTACGAAGATTCGTGTTACGAGAAGCTATTAAAAACTTACCTTTGAAATCCTAATCTCTGCTTTTTTTATTTCTCTATAATAAAGAAGCTTTGCATTTCGAAAGCAATGAGATTTACTACCAGCGTTTATTTTTCATTATAGTCTCTTCTAAGAGCCATTTGTCCAGACGAGACGCTTAAGAAAATCAATCTTTAAACTTTTTGTAAATTTAATTAAAGGGACTCTTTTATTTGTCAAGTTAAATAAATTCTTCTGCTGGGAACTCGGAAATTGATGAATAAATACTGAAATTCCCGAATTGAAAAAAATAAGGTTAGACTTTTCATTATGAAGCGTGTAGGTTTGGAGAACACAATTTTGGTTTATAAATATATCTCCTAATGTAATATGAACATCAAGTTAAATTTTATTACATGTAATTAACAATCACTGAGCACTTTTTAAAACCTGTTAAAAAGGCTATTGCGGTAAATTATCTCGCAGGCGTTTACAATAAAACCCCCTCAGCGACAGTCATTGCCTTATCAGGGACCAAATTACGCTCCCGAAGCCGACCTCTCAATGGGAACGGACGGTCGCCGCAAAAGGGTATTTCTTCATTTACCGTCTGTCGCAATAAAAGCCCGGGGCCGCGCGGAATAGCGTCAATTACCGCCAAGATAATTCTTCCTCTTATAGCTAATGAGAATGTAATTATTTTCCGTTGGATTGCTTGTAAAGGTGTTTAATTAAGTGGTTTTTGAAATGAAGCAACCAAATATCATTATTGGTTTGCAGGGTTTATAATTTGTTCCACTCGCGAACATCTCCCATCTGACATACATACATTGCCTTGGCAAGTCTAAAAGACCTTGAACAGATTTTAGATTCGAATTTGCCGAAGCAAGGGTAACATGTTAAGGACAATATCAAGATGGGTTGTTTAATTGATGCGGTGCAGGCGATGTGCCCCCTCATGTCGTGCCCTGTATGACCTGTTAACCTGCATTCAGAAGGATTTAATGGCTGCACTTTCTAACCCGCTACTGTATAACAACTGATTCTATGAGCTTTTCTATTGAATTTATAAGAAGAAGTGTGTATGATATGTATGTAAAAAATCTGATACCCTTAATTTATGGTCTAAATTAAATATAAGGAGTATTGAGTAATACGATTTTTCCGAGTTCAGTATAGCACTCCGTTGAGATTAACAACTTGGATCCAATGTAACGCATTAAAGCAATTCGCAGCTATTAAGGCTTTGAGAAGTGTGAGGGTCGGATGCGGGTTCGAAGAGTGAAAGATAATGATATCGACCCTCGACAGGAATCACCTCATCAATAAACCCGCATTTCGCACGCTTATTCATAAACTGACCTAACTCTAAAAAGCTGATTTTTGGGAAATCGCAAAAAACGTTTTGTCATTTACGACTTATTCCGTTTATAATTCGATAAAACCAGCATTATAGTAACAAATTATATATTTTATTAATAGTTAACGAAATGATTAATGATATTGAAATGTTATATTGATAATACTTTGTTTTTTGTTTGTCTTTTTAACTAAAACTTAAAAGTTATTTTAATAAAAAAGACAAAAATAACTGTATCTCAGTGATGGATGGAGATATCGAAATAATTCTTAGATTGGCAGATAGAGAACGTTGAAACAAAGCTGCCTCTATCGTTAACTCAATTTAGACGTAACACGTAATCGGTCAGTTTATGACTAAGCGTGCGAATTTTGTTGCTCCTACAACTCTTTGTAGGTTAGGCTTGTAGGTAGGTTGGTGTCAGAAATATTTTGTAGGTTACCTTAGTTTGCTTCGTAGTAGTGTGCAAACATATTGGTGTACAAATATACTTACTCTTACAAAAGGTACTTAGATTTGTTAAAATCTTGCCGACTTTCGCGTCCTCGTAACCTTCGTGAATTTTAAATTAGCTTTTTTGATCCAAAACTATTACATTTCCTAAATTTTCAAATTTTCGGCAACTTTTTTGGTTATTTTGAAAGTTATTGCGTACAGTTCGAGAGAAATCGATTATATGTGTCTTTTACGAAACAATATAGTATTTTACTAATTGATGACAACGACATCGGCTCCTTGTTTTTTTAAAGTGCATTATTTTAAGGGGTTTTAATTTATTATTAATTTAATAATTTTGCTTGCATGTGGTAACACAAAATAATGGTGTTACAGGAGTAATTGTGCGCACATACTGACAAAAGTTGGCATGGTGTTGCTTCATTTTTTTATTAATGAGCGTATAGCCACTGCAAATATGTCTATATTTGTCCTTGAAGACTACAAAGTTGTACAAAAGTTTGCGCAGCTACACAAAGTCCTCGGTCACACTACTTGCTCATTGAAATGATCATTCAAATAAAGCTATGTCTGGCTCCGGCATAACTGTGGTTGTTTCGAAATCACCTACATTTTAGTTATATGTAATAAAGGGATTCAATGAAAAAAAAAAATTAAACGTAAATAAAAGAAAATAAAACAAATCCTGGTAACCATTGTGACACATTTAAATGATTTTATTTAATTGAGAGCCATGTTAGACATGAAGTAATTGTTCGCACTATACAGACACAAGAAAGGCACCCTCTCAGAGCGCGGTAACGTTAGCTTAAAAGTGATTGTTCATTATGATGCTTCTTTTGAGCGTTTAAAATGGGTGATGTGATAAATTTTAATTAACCGCCACTTCTTAATTAAGAGGTTTTCGGATGAAGTAAGCGAAGTATCTATAGTACAGAATAATGTAATGTTTATAGGTGAAGTAGACGAAAATCAACTACATTAGATTTTTATGTACTTAAATATTTTATATGCAACTACACAAAAAATATTTATGTACGATATATATTTTATGCAGGATTTATAATCTATTTCTGTAAATGTGTTGTCAATATCATAAATTTTCAAAATAAAACGAAAGTATAAGTATTAATAATTTCTACCATAAGACATTAATTTTGGCAATCACAATATTGTTTTTAAATTAAATTAAATTTACTAATTTTATTAATTTGGTTCCCAAAATGATCCTGAAGCATCATCATGAAAAAAAATCTTATCACATATAATTCACATAATGTTTCTAACAATTCTATTTACAGTACAATCAAGTTCTTATCAATTAATCGAAACAATTAATATATGTCAAAGGTCAAAAACTCTTATTCAATAGTTAAAATATATATTATGAATAGTGCTCTATATAAATAAAATTTAAACGTTGTTCGTTAGTCTCGTTAGAACTCGAAAAGCGCTGGACCGTTTCAGATTGTTTGTTTTGTTTCATTCCTTCTATTTCAAGGAAGGTTTAAAGCGAAAAGTCTATTTAAAAAGAAAAGTCCAAATACTATAAAATGCAATTTTTTCGCTATTTCCGAATACTTCAAATAGACGACGTTCGTACTAGACCTTTTGACTGACGTGTCATGTAAAATTGTTATATCATAAAACACTCAGCCAGTGTCACGTTTTATGCGAAAATGGTAAAAGAGATTGGTCACTTGGCTAATAACAGACGGTCATACTAACTCGCCTCATAACCACATCCTCTGCAATTTAAGTGGACCCTGGTTCTAGATTCATTAACCCGGATAACGGTAGGAAGAAGTAATATTCAGTATTGTTCATAAGAAAGAGACAATTAAATTTTTATTATGCTACACCCACATTTACTATTTATACTTCATTAGATACACCTAGGTATATTGATCATATATCTACATTTGATTCTCTATCAATCATTTGTTCGACGTTGCTGAAGTAGTGTTATCTTAAAATCTTATCAAAGCAAGTGCCTAAGACAGCCATAATTAACGCTTGCGTAACTGCGAACTTCTCAGATACGTTTTCCAATGTTTTGGTTGGAAATTTTGTTATTTTCATGGCCTATGGCACGTAAAAACTTTTCTGTCTTGTTGAGGCTTAATGATTCACTTCACAACTTTGGCAAACTGTAGCTGTTAGAGCAGAATAAGAGTTTTTAAGCTGTGAAACTGTTAAATATTATGTACAGATGTATATATAATGACATTTATACTTTTAGGATCTTATAGCTGTTATAATTTATGGTAATTATTTATACAACAGTTGTTTTGTTTTTAAAATAACAAATGCAAAATGAATAATTTTATGCAACACTTATAACAAAGCCAATTTAGTCCTTTATAATGTTCAAAATTTTCAAACTACTAACAGTTTTATTTTAAGAGTTTGAATTCTGTAAATTATTTTAAGTGTCTATAAAAGCGAATGTCTTTTAGATTCACCTTATTCTAAGTTACACATTATAGTTTCGATGCATTCGTCACTTTGTATTATAACGAAACTTCCATTCTTATGTTAACACTAATAGAGGTAGTTCATTTATTCCCCAAGAGCATATTGAAGTGAGCAAGACATAATCTCTATGAGTCGCGTTGTCAGAAATGTAGGCGCGAATTTCCGTTCCATCGCACAGCTGCGGGAGGAGCGTCTGAAGATGCAAGGGAAATATCCGTCGACGGCGTCGGCGCTGGATAGTAGACCGTAGGAGCTGGTGATGCGGCACGTCGGCTTCGGTTGATGCGATTCGAACGCATGTCTGAACGCCGCAAAGTTCCATTACGTGCCAGTCGTAACGACATGCGTTCTCCACATGACGCAAAAGAATCATCGCGAGTATGTTCCGGTGAGTCGCGCAATCCACGTGGTCGCACCCGTCCCGCACAAAATATCTTTAAGAATATCCTCTTAAATTTTTCTCCGAAAATCACATAAATCACAAAATTGACGCTGCTGTTTATGGTCACGAGAAGATTGCTCGTTTTTATAAGCGGATCGAGATTGTCGAACTCATCTCCGAGGAACACTTCGAAGGCGTTAGTGACGAGTGGCAGTAAGTTGCATAGGAAAAAAACCAGTACGACTACAAGTAACATCGTCGCTAGGCCAAGCTCTCTTCGTTGGACTCGGGATAGTCGAGCTCGTTCCGCTTGAGCGCGTCGCACTTGTCGCACTATGCAAGCATTCAGAGCCGCGAGCGCTGAGAAGGGCACGATGTACATCACCACGAGATACATCCAATGAATGTATACTACGACATATTTTCCGGTGCGAAAGTTCATGTTTGCCTGTACGCAATATATTACTTCTTCAATATTAGGATCACCCTTTGCAACCACTATGGCCTCGAAAAACTTGGGAGCATTATAGGCGAAAGCGAACGTGGCCGTTCCCAGCACGTACCAGCGTGCCCGCGAGGACGTGCAAAGCGCCTTCGCACGAAAGGGATGGCAAACGGCAACCCATCTTTCTACAGTTACTATTAGTGTTAGATAAACAGACATCGTCTGCGCCACGTTGGGGTTCCCTCCACTGCCTAGCCAAATCTGGTATAATCATGCTTTTCGTTTCTAATATAGAACTTATGATAGTTCTAGACAGGCCAAGGTCTTTTAGTAGGTTGATTTGAATAGTATATCCCTCAATCCTACCTCTACCATTAAATAATAAATAATACGTTATTTAATGGTACAAAGCTATACAAAAATTTTAAACACATTAATTATGAAGTCCATCTTCATTATTTTATTAGTATTTAAAACAATATATGACAAGAGAAGGTCGTGGTCGACATTTGCGTCGATTGCTAGATTAAGCAGCTCTTGCTGCGACCTGATCATTGATGGGTGAAACATTCTAACTCTGGTTTATATTTGATATACGACCTCCTCCGTGTTTTGGAAGGCACGTAAAACAGTCGTGAGGTTGTAGATATCGTGAGGGTTTCGAGGATGACGTCGGATGACAGTCAGTCTTTTTAACTCGCTCCACAGTTTCTAGGAAGAAGAAGAACAGCAAAGAAGAAACAATTTAGTAGAAGATAGTAGAAGTTTATTGAAAAAAGTTTAGAAAGTTTTTTAACATTAAGTTTTTCGTTTTTTTTTTTACTAATACGCAATCTTTTTCAGGTTTATCTTCCAGAATCAGCACGTGACATGCACGAGAGATGGCATTTGGTGCTAAATTCAAAAGTTATGCAGCAAAGCTATATTGGAGTACAGTGCGCGTATGTTTTCCTTTAATTCTTCCTCTTTTCAAATCCAGAGCAAATAATCTTTCTTTCTTTAAAAAAACCTACTTCGGATTGTCACACGGGAAGCACCAGGTTTTAAATAAAAAAAGAATCATCGAAATCGGTTCTGCCAATCGAAAGTTCTGAGCTAATAATTGCACTCTACTATTTCTTAGTGTCTATACAAATTTGTAACTCTCCAATTTTCATATGTCACGCATTTTGAATTTCGTCATTCGTCAGATTATTGAAATTTTGACTTGTCTCCGTGCAATTAACTTATCTTCATCAGACGCGTTTGAGTTTCCTACATTAAAAATTCAAATTGGGGTACTTTTGTATGCAAGGATTCTCTGACACGCTCGAGTATTGCGCAAAATCCCTCCTTGGGCTCCCCTACCTATGATAAAAATCTTGTTACTTTAACTTTCAATGTATTACAGGAGGTTAAGTACCAGTTGTTCAAACGTAGCCTATTTCACTAATTCCTACACCGGGGTTTGCCTCCAGAAGTACATACAGAGACCCATGTTGGCTTTAAACGAGAAGATGGATGCGGTGATCAAAATGTTTGGATACATCCCTAGCTGCTGCTGCTGTGTTGCCAGAAGACAAGATATAGATCAATCAATTATCAATCATAATTATAAAGAGCATACGTGCCATAATTCTCTCTAGAAGAACTCACAACAACCCACATGGTTATAAACGGTTCCCAGTACGGTACGGTAATAACGTCATAGCGATAATTTATAAGGTACAAGTCATCATAAATTACGTCACAAGTCAAACGAGGGACAAGGTATGAACAAAATGTGACAACAGGCTGATAAAAAATAAGGGTGGTCAAAGACTTTGTGACTTCACATGTCAATTTTTTTGTCTCTTATTAACATACTAGCGGCAGACTTTGTCCTGCCAAAACGTTGGGTTACTTACTGTTTACCATTATTATTATTATTCTATTATCCCATAATATCCCGTTCCCGTTTCCTATCTCTTTTCCGTTCCAGTATGGTTCACAATTTTGGCGTTAATGGCTTAAGCGTGAAAGATAGATATATGCCGTCGCGGCTTTTTCGTAGGACTATTTAAGATAAACATTCCCTTCATACACTATATACGTGTAACTCTAACGGTTTTTGCAGAGCACGCCAGAATTGCTTGCAGATGGCAGAATTTTCTTCTACTTACTTGGCATTTTTCGTTATATTTTGGACAATTCACACAATATCTTTATAATTTATAGCCTATATGTTATTCTGATGTATAAACTACATTGTTGTAAAGTTTTATTAAAATCCATTAAGTAGTTTTTCCGTGAAAGAGCGTCAAACATACATCCAGACATCCATACGTCCACGTCTACAAACTTTCGCGTTAATATTATTTCTTTTGCATTAGTAGGATACTAAAAAAATAATTGAAAGGAACCGCTGAGGAGTTACAAAATCGTAAATTTCGTGTGATGTAATTTATGATCTCGAATGACGAAAGTGCATTTATAACATTATATTATTCCAGTCTACTATTATTAGACAAATAAGTTAAGTTGTCTACTAAGTTAGGTTACCCTTAAATTAAGTTTTCTACTAAGTTAGGTTACCCTTAAGTTAAGTTTTATATACTATACTATTATTATACAATTTATATCCTCAAGTTATGTTTCATTTCAGTGCCTTTTCTATTATTCGTTATTTCGTTTTTTTCCGTCCATTCGCCTCACGGAAAAGTTGCACTATTAGACGTAGAGATTTGAAATTTTTCATGTTGATAGAACATGCTAAAAACTCATTAGGAAAATTATTTTGAACGAAATCGGACAACAACTTTTGAAGTTATTTAACGAATACGATTATAGCGTATCAGATACGGAACCCTACTATATAAGCGTGTCTTGACACGCTCTTGGCCATATCTTAGTAACCAAGCGCTAACAGATTTTGGTCCGTCTTTCTATTGTTTAGTTCACGAGGTTCCAAATTTCCATCACGCAGAAGTCACGTGCTAAAATCAGAATACATAATGCATAACATAACAACGACCTACAAAAGGGAAAAACACAAACCGAAGGGTCTGAGAACTTAAATAAACAACCAACTAAACGCCAAACTTATCACTTTATTGTGGTATTCCAGTAATGCATAATATGTAATACGATATGATTCTGTAATTGCAACTAAGGATGTTGTGGTTTCTAGGAAATTGTCGTCACTTATGCAAACCTCCCTTGATAGATACAAAATAATTTACTTGTTTTATGTACCTAGCTTAAATTTACTTGCTTGAACGCTACAGCTAATCCAGGAACTATTTAAAAAGTGAAACGGCTCGAATTAAAAAAAGAGAAAAACATTTATTAAAATTAATCACTTTACTAATTACCTTATATCTTACTTAACAATACTTAATTAGACTTAGAATATATATAATATATAATGTGATGCCCCAAAAGGTAATGATTTTAGTGTTAGACAGCCTATTTATCAAGGAAAGACTGTATATATAAATACTGAAAAAGGAAGTTTCGCCGCCTGGTTTCTAATAAGAACAATATGCTAGTTGACTAGTTTTCAGCAACTAGTTAATATAATACCTAACAACTAAACATTAGATATTAATATTTCAACGAAAAACAAACTTTTACCTTGTTAATTATGCGTTTTTATAAATCCACATAAATTTTAGCGCCAAACCGCTTTGACTATCATGGCGTCTTGAATGACGTAATGACGTGCCAAACAAACAGCTGTACTTGAGTGTGATTGGACGTACGCAACGACAATTTGTTTTGAAGTGCGAACGAAGTGACGTCACGAGCTCGAGTTGCTGTTCGGTGTCACGTGATTTATGTCTTTAACATATTCAACAATCTCACATATTTTAGTCATTCCACTTGATTTGTGTAATATTCAAACCTGTGTCAACAATTCGGAACAAAAATTTATTAGGATTTTTTTTAGTGGAAACTACCACATCGTTTGTATTTTCTTCCTCGTTATATTCGAACAAATTGTACATCTAAGTACTCAGTTTGATGAACCGTCGCCCACGGACATCTGCACAACCAGAAGACTTGTAGATGTTTGGCAGCCTTTGAGAAGGGTTTAGGCCACCGGGATCTCACACAAACCGAACGAAACGCGACAAAAATACCAACACTTAACGTGACAGCATTGCCGCCACTTCACGCCGATCTCATGTGAAAAAGAGGTACTGATACCCGGACGCGCCGGCCCAATTCGGCTACAAGCGTGGCAAATCGGAGGGAACAAGAAAATATTCATTATATCAAGTAATTCGTTGAACTGAGGTTTGTTATGTTGAGGTTAGGTTAGTCTAAAATTCGTTATAAAGAGATAAAAGAATAGTTTTACGAACAAAAGCGTGTCGAAAATGTCGCGACATGAATCACATACTATAAGATTAAGAGTTATATTGGTGGGAAGATTATATAAAAGTTTTGGGTTGACAAAATTCGTTAATTATGATATAATATTACTTAAATATCATAAGAGGTATGAATATTTTTTCTTCATAGTTGAAATTCGTTATAAAGAGGTTGTTCGCAAGAAATATTTGCATTGTAAAGGTATATTTTGTATTGACTCTTATGGACAATTCAATGGGATTAGGAAGAATTTGTTAAATCGAGGAAATCGTTATATTGAGGTACGTTATATTAAGGTTGTACTGTATAATGAAAAGGATTATTTGGATGATGATAATGTTTAGGAATAAATTGCTCTAAACAACTGAATTATTTTAAAATGGTAATAACGCAAATAAATACCCGACTGAATTTGTTTCGGACTCTTCTCAGTTCAGGGCGCGTCGGAACCTTAGTAAACTTAGCTCTAAGTCTATTTTATTATCACCAAAATATTTAATAAATACACATAGGTAATTATGCTAAAAAAATACTTTCTCAAGTACTTGAAAAAAAAACCTAAGTGAATGAATAAAATTATTTTAAATTTAAATTCAATAAACGTCTCATATTGTAATTTGCACACAAGTTCATTCTAGAGTCTAATTTAAAAATATAAAAGTTCTTAAAAGTAGATAAAAGTTTTGAATAAAACCAAGAACATATTGCTATAAAACATTTATTCGTTACATCATATTTACAATTGTTACAAACTATTTATTGTTTCGTAGATTTTTTTCTTACATTTTTCGTCTTACCCTAGTACTGTCCATTTACATAGCCTTGTATTATCTAATAACTTACGTCTAACAAGTCAACAAGGAAAGAAGTAGAGGGTAGAATGTTAATGAGATCATTAATGAAAATGACAGGCAAGAGAGACACGTAAACAGACATGAGAGAAGTCGCAAGGCATAGTGTAGTAAAATTCACCTGCCCAGCATCTATACAAAACATCACATAATCGGTTCGTTGCTTTTATCGTTTACCGCAAGAGGGCGCTAGAAATAAATTAACAATGGCCAATCTAAAGGTAGTAGCGACGTTCAAACTTTCAAAATCAAATCATGCTCTTAATAACTTTCCATGAAAGGCGATATGAAATTTTACGAAATATACATCAAAAGTCTCTTTACGAGGTGTTTTTTGAGCAACATAGAGAACTAAGTGAGTTTTTTGGCAGTTTAGTTGAAGTTATCTGTAAGCGCGATGACGTCACAAGAGGTCCGCACCGTTCGCCGTCTAAAACAAGACTGTTCGCGATCCCGTTGCGCAGCCATATTTGTAACATTTTTATACGTGTTGCTAACATATCTATAATGCAACATTCTATTGGATTCGGAATTCATTTGACAGATAAAAAACGTATAAGATATATGGCAGCATACTTTTGATATATACTTCGCATTTTATTAAGTGCGTGTGCACTCAATAAGACTTATTCGGTGGTTTCAATTAAATCTAACCTTTCTCAACTGTCACGAACGAAGCTGTTACCTTATGTTATAGACCCTCATTTAATAACGATAGCCAGTTTGGGAGTTGAAGTTGCCGTTTCCAGAGCCCCTGGGACCAGCGTTGGGGGCCAGGTATTGGCGGGAAGCAGCTCCGCCGAAACCACCCGATCCACCGGCTCCTGAACCACCGAAACCAGCTGATCCACCGGCTCCAGAACCACCGAACCCTGCTGATCCACCAGCTGCGCCACCAAAGCCGCGGGAAGCACCGCCATACTGTCCAGAGGAGCCGGAATAACCACCAGCACCAGCTCCCTCACCACGGTAGGATCCTAAAATAAGAGAAACAGTTTTGAGTAAATTTTATAGAATTAGTTTATTTCAACCTTTATGTATCAAAACCAATCGAAATAGTTGTTAAAGCATGTAATGCAGAGGAGTACAAATTAATAATCTGCTCTAAAACAAGAAATTTATTTTAGCTGCTGGCCGTTGATTTAGACAAATTGGACATCAATAATTATCCTTATTAAAAGTACCTCAGAACTATTAGTCCTTTCGTAAAATTAACAGGGAAATATATACTGTCTATTAGGTAAAAGCAAAAATCACAAGCTATCGTGGTATCAATAATAGGTTAACGTAAGCAATCTCACTGTAAAGAATGAAGATCTTCCAAATACACTTGATGGTAGGATTAATACAAAAGGAAACACTGTTGGGAATGCAACCAATTGTGAGATGGTTCCTCTCTCTTGAGAGAGACTCTGGCAAACGGTTGTTGCCCAGACCAGACCGGACAGAATATTCTAAATTAATTTCAAATGTTTTAGATTATTTTGTAGAAATCTAAAACATTTGAAAGTAAAGATCCTATATATTTAAGTTAATAATAAAGATTTAATAAAGGTAGATTCTTTATTTTTTGTATAAGTATGTATTAGTTTTTAAACAAATAGTAATTTTAATAAATGAACAAATACCATATGTTCATGATTGAACTAATACAAATAACGAATTCTCGTGACAAACTATGATTATTATGAATTTTGCTAAAATTGCAGTAGCGTCACGTAACGTTTGACCTTTGCCGAACAATCATCACACAACAAGCAGGGCGGTAATCGTGCACCATTTTCAATTACAACACAATACAAACGTGAAGTGCCGCACGCATATAATACGACAGTGGTGCTGAGTTCACCAAGCCCCGAAACTAGCGATATGTGAATTAGTATTCTCTAGTGTAAACCACATAAATACAGTTTACACACGTCGTTTTAATGATTACTTTCTACTATCCTGTAATATTATTTCCGTTTCCGTTCCCTTTCCCAATATTTTTTTTATTGTCGCTGTGTACTCCACACTCAAAAGACCCGCGCCATTGTTATCTTCTTCTTCTTATTTTTTTTATTCTCAATATTTTCGAAAATTTTCGGATACAAACTAAAACTGGTCCTAATAATAATGAGTACAACAAAAAATAATTATCCAATTCTTGCAGTCGTTGGGAAGTTATGTGCTTACATGCATTTTGGAATTTAATTTTCCTTCATATAGATTATCACTGCAGGCACAAGCGGCAATCTTATCGCTATATAGCAATTTTTATCCGACAATCGATTACGAATAGAGGATAAAATTACATAAAAAATTATAGTTGGTGCTAAAAACTAGAAAGTGTATATAAGGTTAAAAAATGCAGCACGTTTCAATTTGATACTGGCATTAATACTGAACTTGAATCTGATTGAGATTTTGTACTGCGTTCTTTTTTAATGTTTAAAGTTTAAGAATTTAGGTGGTTACTTTTACGTAAAGTTTTTTTGACGAAAAATATGTGTATATATTAAACAAAATCTTGATTTCTTCTTACAATAGATATGTTACAGAGCAATTACATTGCTCTTGGTATTTATAGAGAGAAACGATTTAATATTCGTACATAGATTAAAATATATGGTAAATATTATGACATACTAAGCTACTGTATGCCATCATATTTAAATTGTCATTTGAATGTTAATGCCAGGCCCATATAATTTTTTTATTAAAGGAGAAAAACATCGACTTAAATTCATTGGAATTCTTCTATATGCATATTGAAATTATTTTATTTATGTTAAATATTTGCGCCGCCTTCATTCTGAGTATGATTATTTGATATCATAATAATAATAATAATAATATCAGTTTAAATAGGATCGAATGTAAAAGATTGATAATAACCTTTTATATGTTAATCGTAAATATGATATAATTTATTGAGACAACGCAAGACCGACACAAGAGGCGCGAAATCCTGTCGGAGGCCAAATCACATTTTGCGTTGCTGAGCCGCTCCAGTAAGTAAGTAAGTATGTTACTCGTAAATGGGTAGCGACGATACAGAAATACCTCTGGATATTCTTTAACTGATTGTGTAAATGATTTTTTTCTCAAATAACACATTTTTCATTTCCGTTTTTTAATGTCGCGTATTTTATGGCCACAATTTGCAGTCTCTTCCGAAAGCTTTCAAGGCTATGATCGGAAACGAATCCGAACCATATGCAGTACGTGACCTTTATTGAGGTCTGCGGAGCATGCGTCTTTCACAGTCCGTTGCACCCAATATCTATCTATAAAGCGATGAGGGCAACATACTTCAATAAAAACTTTCTGTTTCTTTTTTGATGCATTATAATCGATTTTCATTTATGAGCCTTCTATGAGAAAATATATTGGTAGCAAAATCCAATGTTACGCGTTACGTGAGAAGTAAACGGGTTCGGAGCTGACACACACACACTTTTATTCTTTCAAAATAAATATTAAGAACAATATAAATATTAAGAAAAAATATATTTAGGAATACACAAATTTTACTTGTCTTTATAGCCCCCGAGAGGCCATGGCGATGTCGCCGGTTACGTATCCGAACGAAACAATTCATATTAAAATCCATGGCGACGTCGCCATGGAGTCTCGGTGAGATAGGAGCCGTATATCTTCTTATTCTGCCCTATCTAAAGATCTGTTTGTAGATGTCTACAAACAAAAAACTACCTCCTTTCCAAATTTCATTTTTATACGTTCCGCGGTTTTTGAAATTTCGCGATAGGTGCGCTTTCGCTTTTATATATTTAAATTTTATACCCTAAGTGTTCTTATGAGTTCCTGGTATTTTAGCCATCGTGAGAACATCTTATGGTCGAATCATCTTCATTACACCACGCAATAAATGACGTATATTTGTGTCTGTCAGTCAAGTGAAGGGGGAATTTTGCAACAGTGAATTTACTGTGCCATAGCGCTCTAAGACATCTGGTAGGCTAATTATTTCTACTTAGATGCGTCTAAAGCTGAAGGTAATTGTCAAATGCCACCGCAGATTTCGAGCCAAAGTCGTCTCGGAAATGATGAAAACATTGCCCATTGATCCACGTAAGGTCCTACAAAACTCCAGTGTCTATCCATATAACTAGACGTATCAGATACGGAACCCTTCCATGTAACACGCTCTTGTCCACTTTAGTTATTCACTAGCTGTGCCCGCGATTTCGGCCGCTTTAAATTAGGTGCAAAAATAGTTTCAACTTTAGCGTGATATATAGCCTTCCTTGATAAATGAACTCTCTAACACTGAAAGAATTTTTCAAAATGGACCTATAGTTTCTGATATTTGGACATTCAAGGAAACATATAAAGAAACAAACTTTTTAGCTTTATATATAGTTACTTTGCTATTGGAGAAGAAGACACATCCAAAAAATCAAAGATCATAAAAATCGATCCAGCCCCACTTAAGATATAAATAGTGTAACTAACAAGATTTGGTTTTATTTATAAATAATGTGCGAAAAAAGGATTTACAAAAAAAATCTAAAACTTTTAGCGGATCTCTGTTTTAGTATTTGTCTGGCCCGTTACCGCTACGAGGTTTGTGGGTTCGATTCGCGTCTGGAGTCTAGGTTTATATATGTATGTGTATTACATATTTAAACAAATATTTGGGTTTCATTCGGCTGTTTCGTATAACACAGGTATTCATACCTTAGGAACCTACAAACCTGTGTTTGTATTATTAGTGTTTAGTTCTATATACGTATGTCTTCACAATATTTAAATTAAATTTTACTAACTTTTTTCTTTGTAACAATTTCTTAACGCTATCGCGATGTTCTAACTTTTTCAATTATCCATTATACGAGTACAAACTTAATTATGCATTAGCGGGAGCCTATTACTTCCAAGTGCTTACATAAAAGGACTTGACCGACTTGAATAGAAAATTCTAAGAAGAGTTCTCACTCGTAAGACCCAAAGAAGATTTGTAAAGAATAATATTACATATAGTCTTCAAAATTGACACATACACACATATATATAATCTCACAATACGTTTTTAAGATTTTTTTTTAAGTATAACTTTTATTAACTAATAATGTTTATCTGGAACATTGTTTTAGCTCTAAGTTTGTGGAAGTGGACGTGATTTAAATTGTCCTAATTTTAAGTTACATTTGTTCCTATGAACAGCTTTTTTTTTTTTAAATATTTCATTTCATAATGTCATATATAACTACACGTAATCTGTTATTGGCAAAAGATGTCCTGATCAGTAACTTAGAACAGGATAAGGATAGCAAATGTTAAATCTTAGACCTGTTAAGAAAGAATTGGAATAATTTTCCTCTACGGTACGTTTATCTATTTGCTTTCTATCAGTAACGAAATCGAAGCATTTTCGCTTTATTTTATCACGGATCATAATATAGGCAAACACTTCGCTATAGGCATAACTGTCTGTCTTATAACTTCAAATCTATATATAAGTTGAGAGTTTATCTTGAAATAATTGACTGGTTGCTAACGCTGGATTTCGTTTCCATATAATTTGCATGTCATGGCCCATTTTTAGGGTTCCGTAGTACTACTAGGAACCCTTATAATTTGAGGGATATGATGCATTTCGCATGGAAATCGATTGTATGATGGCTTTAGACCCAGGTCACTATAGATTGGAGATTCTAATGACGAAACAGGCTACCTTTAACCTCGTATCACCATCTAATTGCGATTATCAAAATAAATATAAGAAATTAAGCATCAACATTACAAAACATTAACATTAATCGTTTATAATATTATCTTATATTAACTCGTACACAATATATAAATGAACTTCGTGGTTCACAACGTTAGTTCAGGAATTACTGTTACTTGAGCACATCATAGATTAATAGAAAATAATTATACACAAACTTCTCAAGGATTATTACCCACAAGGGAGCGCTTAGGTCACTGTTTGGCGCAAAAGTAACAAATGCTACAATCTGTGCTATTGTGTTCGAAGTTTGAATTGGGATTTTTCTTATGCCGCAGCCAGACATCAGCTTCATTTGAATGATCATGTATTGTGGCGTAACCGCGCAAAGTTTTGTAGTACTTTGTAGTCTTAAAGGATAAAAAATGTACAAACACCTTGAGTTATATCTGGCTCTGGCTTTATCCACACCTGGCGTTCACAACAAAGATAACTGTAGTGTAAAGGAGAGCGGACTTATTACCTAGAAGTGAATTGATATAGTTGAGTTAGCGTTACGTTATGCACACAGTACATAGAATATATTTTTATCTTTTTCTATAGCTTCACTTTAAGTAGAGTTTAGTATAAGAAAGTGACAGTCTCTTTCATTTAACATCACTAATATGGGTACGTACTCGTATTTCTAATTATTTATAACCTATAAGTGAAGTTTAGCTAATTTTACGGTTTCTTACGTTTGTATACCACTTTATACTTGTAGAGTAAAACGAACTCCACTATTTTGTTTTATTTGGTCATTTATTTTCTTTGCATTTAGTTTTTTATTGTAAATAGCCGTTTCTTAAGAACTAAGACGTCACGGGGCGGCAGCTGAAAATCAGCTCAGCATGTCTGATAATAATTGGGCCTGCTGAATAATGCTGAGCTGTACTACCCTTTCACAGTCGGTGCACACAGCTTGACGCATACATACCTGGCCTGCAATTATAATACATTTGTTTTAGCTTTATTTATGTGTCTAGGCTGTGTATATCATACGTGAATAAATGGTTTCCATTCTATGCAAAGATTAATATGCCTTAAAATGCTTAATTAGTGGTGGCGCCACGCTTGCCGTCCTCTTTGTCTGCAGCCGAATTAGGACGGCGAATCCGGTATTAGTAGCTTTTTCTGACGTAAGATCGTCGTGAAGTGGCGGCAATGCTGTTACGACAAGTGATGGTATTGTTGTCGCGTTTTGTTCGGTTTGTGTGGGTTCTCTTTGACATCTATTTGTCCGGAATTTGCGTCCCTCTGGTGGTGCGGATGTCCTTGGTCGTCGGTAGTCTCTTACCGCCTGCACGTTTGCTCCATGAAACATAAAAAAAATACAGTTTGCGTACTGGAAAAATATGGAAAATATTATGGCCCTACAAAGGAATTAACCATAGAACATTCTAAAGTATTACACATATATATAAAATAATTAAATCTTATAATATTTTGTTTTTTATAAATGTTATTTTAATTTATCCATTCCTCGAACAAGAAAGATCTTCTACAGATAAGTATACCAGAAATTTTCCACAGATAGCAAACTTTCCAGAAGCACTCATAATAACACTAACGCAACTATGATTGCTTGTAATATCAACGCTGGAAGTTTTCCCTTCTGGAAAAAGTTCCACGTGTACACAATCTCTCAACAATGAAACCAACTTCGTAATCCGGCGATATCTTAATTGGTTAACTTTGTTCATTAATTATATCATAAAAGCAATCATAGCAGAGCCCGTGCCAAAACTTTGACGAATATTATCGTTCATAAATATAATTTGTTCAGTTGAAGATTGTATTAGTAATAGGACATCAATTGGAAACTTATTACAAAAATGTTTTTAAAACTAAACACTGTAAAGACTTTCCAAAAGACTCATATCTTAATTGCCAGCAACGCTACCTCCAAAAAATGACCTTACTTGACGTCATAATAAAAAATTCAAACAAAGTTTTGTCACATTCTTTAATTTTGTAAAAATACGTAATTTTAATCAATGTGTGTTACTTTTACAAAAGTGCGTTACTGTAATCAATTGACAATACATTTTTGAAGATATTCTTTCGCTCAAATCATAACAGTTTAATCTGTAGTTTTTGGTGACCGTAATGAATTAATTAATTAATATCTGTTGTTCCGATTCAAAAAACATCCCTCCTTGACTACGTCTTTTTGGAAGTCTGTATAGAGTGTACTCTACACAGGAGAAATATATGTAGGACATATATATATATAATCGCCTGTCTTGTAACACAGGCTAGGTAGCGGCCTAAAGTTTATAATAGACAATTGTACAGATGCAATAACGTACGTAATACATTCCATTGATAAAGTTGCTCACTCTCGTCGGATATTGAAGTGTTGAGCTGTTAAACGGAAATTGGTCATTATAGCTAAAGACACGTGATCTTTGTTGAGCGTGCTTTTGTCAGGTGACAATTATTCCCGAATGTATTAAGGACTTGTGATTGAATTACCTAAGCATTTAAATCACAAAGGTGTGATGAATAACGAAGGCGTTATTCTATACTTATAATTTTTTTTCAGAATATTCACGAATTCGATTATTTATCTCTTTCTTACCGGTTTTGATAAGTTTATTTTTGTTGTTTGTTTTTCTCCAAAGGTTCTTATGAAAGAAAATATTAAGGAAATTGCACAAATAATTTGAAAGCTTAAGAATACTTAACCACCATATAAAATTATTTTTAATGTAACCTTAGCGCTTTTGACAATTTAAACTTTTTCATGTAACCTCATAGCGTTTGACATAACATTGACAGAATGCGTGCAAATATCGTCAAAGAAGATTTAAAAAAGGGAACGGGAACGGGATGAGAATAAGGATGGGAACGGGAACGAGAACGGGAAAGGGAAAAGGGATCATATTATAGAAAGAAAGAAAGAAAATCATTTAATCCTTATAAATACTACAAACAGCTAACTAGACAACCTAAATAATATATAACAATATAATAAAATTCATAACAAACAAAAACATGTTGACTGCCTGTAACATTTCTAAAGACGAGTACAACAGCTCCGCATTAATAATAATAAATAAATAATTGCGCTGATTTTCAGCTGTGACATGGTAATATAGGATGTAGTAAATAATCGGCACTAAAGGTGTGAAATTGTGACTTTGCGTTTTTCACACCTCTAGTGAAGCATACTTGCCAAAGCCACGGTCACTAAAACTTCGTAATGGGTTATAGTTTTTATCTGTAAGAGTATGCGCTTACAAACTTTCAGCTTTTACAAAATACCGTAAGTCTGGTTCAGGTCAGGTCTGTTCAGAGACTCTTAGTCTGTATTATCTAGACTTAAAGGAGATTGTTCGGTGAATTCTGAAAGAAAAATAAGAAGCGTCACAACACAGCCACAAAGTTTCATCCTCTTGATTTCAACAAATATTGAAAAACACATTGGAATTAGAACACTGGCTGGAAGAGATTCCTTTATGGAATAAGCCCGCCTTTGTTCACATTTTAGCTAAAGTTATTTTGTATTAGTTTAGTTTATGTATCATGCCTGTTTTATGAGTACAATAAAGAAAACAATCAATCTATCGCATTGTTAAATCCGCTAATAATCGAAGAGCCAAAACACGGGCAAGACAACGTCTGTCGGCTCCGCTAGTACTTATTAAAATTATCTATATTACAAATCCTAGAAGCAGTAAACTGCTCGTATTGCCTATCATCAAATTTTCCGTGAAAATGAGGTCCGAGCCTCTGACTTAGGAAATATCCCAACACATTTTGCTCTAACATTATACGGGTATAACGAAAGGGTTCAGACAAATATCTAAGTCTGATGCCTTTGTGTATTATTTTGATACCAGACGATTTTTATGTAGGTTAATTTTTGCGCTCGTCATTCGAAACGATTGCCAGGTCAAGCAGTTCTCACTGCGGCCGGATTATAGATGGGTGGCCCATTCTAAAACTGGTTTTCATGTATCCAACCGCTTCCATGTTTTGGAAGGCACGTGAATCAGTGGGGCCCGATTATTGCCACTGAGTTAAACGAGTCGTGAGATTGTAGAGATATGGGGATTCCGAAGATAACATTAGACGTCAGTCGGTCATTTAAACTCGATCCACGTCCACAACATCTGCAAATTAAGTGGACCCGGATACTAGATGTGAATAACGCCTAGGTAGAAGATGATATTCCACTTGCTTTTTCTCTCAAACTCTAGAAGTCGTCCCCAGCAGTTATTCGTAGTACGGTAGAACTAGTACTAGACACCCTCTTTCTTTATAAGAAAATAAATTGATGGTACCTAGACGTTGAGAGGTGAGCACACAGCCTCTCTGTCTCCTAAAGAGATAGAGTCACAAACTATTTTAATAATTTTAATTTTCATATTGTCGAGTATAAGAATAAGAAGATCTTTATTTACAGTCACACCAGAATACAGAAATTAAAGCGCTTATATAGAAAAGACTAAATATGTATAACTAGGAAGAAAAAAAAAGAATTATAGCTATTGCCTGTATCCATAAGAACATAAATATTTTTAAACTGAGAGGGGAAATATGTGCGTGAAACCTGAATTTCCACTAGTAGTTCTTAAACCTATAAATACCACGTTATCGCTTCTCGAGACTAATAAAAAACCATAATGTTTTATAGCGTCTTCACCGTTAAGTACTGCAATAGCATTCAATATTTAACCCACATCGCGGGGAAGTGACGGCGGATGGATCGCCATAACGTAAACACACTCTGTCTATGTGGCACATTTTCCAGTAAATATTTCATAGGATTGCGGTTCAAAAAGTATGATACGCGCCTTGTCTCAAATATTGCGCAACGCCCCTTAAGAAGTTTTCACTTCAAAAAAATACCTGATCCCCCTGGTGTTGCAGTTGTCCATGGGCGTCGATAGTCACTTGAGAGTACCGCCTGCTCGTTTGCCCCTTGTTATATAAAAAAAAAAAAAAAAAAAAATGAGGTATAATGGGGCAACGTTATCGCTATAATCAACATTGATTACTTTTGGACCACCTACCACAATATTAAAGAGTTGTCTATAAGAATGAAGAGATGCCTTAAAATGTTAAACATGCAAGTTTTCCAGATAAATTACTTAATCTGATTCCTGTAAAACAGAAATCGTGGTAATAAATAATTAAAAGACAACAGAATAGTTGCGATAAGGCACTTCAGTATCAGGCAGTGTTTACAAAAGGTTAAAATAAATATTGTATTAAAGCACCTGTACTAACTTTTAATTGTACTGTTATTGAGTCACGTTCTTTTTCTCGCAGCGAAACCAAACAAAAGAGTTTACACCTGATTGCACTCACTGTAACATAACACCAAACATTATTGCATTATTCGTGGAACCTTCGGCCTTCAGGGTTATTGTTCTATCGATTCGAAGATTCGTGTCAATCATTCAAAGCTTTGGGGTGATTCGTTGCGTCTGTGATACGTTTACCGATTTGGATACTTCACGAATGGAATAACCTCATCCATTGACATTATGTGTGTTATTACACTTCTTACTGCACCTGATTGCACTCACTGTAACATAACACCAAACATTATTGCATTATTCGTGGAACCTTCGGCCTTCAGGGTTATTGTTCTATCGATTCGAAGATTCGTGTCAATCATTCAAAGCTTTGGGGTGATTCGTTGCGTCTGTGATACGTTTACCGATTTGGATACTTCACGAATGGAATAACCTCATCCATTGACATTATGTGTGTTATTACACTTCTTACTGCACCTGATTGTACTCACTGTAACGTAACACCAAACATTATTTCATTATTTGTGGAATCTTCGGTCTTCAGGGTTAATGTTCTATCGATTCGACGATTCGTGTCAATCGTTCAAAGCTTTGGGGTGATTCGTTGCGTCTGTGATACGTTTACCGAATTGGATACTTCACGAACGGAATAACCTCATCCATTGATATTTTGTGGGTTATTACAGTTCTTCCTACAGTTGATTGCACTCACTTTAACATAACACTCTCACTCTAGCATTATTTGTGGAATCTTCGGTCTTCAGGGTTAATGTTCTATCGATTCGAAGATTCGTGTCAATTATTCATAGCTTTGATGGGATACATTAGGTCGGTGATACGATTACCAAATTATACACTTCCATAGATGTAAAATCAATTCGTCTATTGACATTTTGTGTGTTGCAATTATAGTGTAGTAACAACTGATTGCACGTCTCCGAAAATAGTCGGTTATCTTGTGCTATTTAGAAAAGTTTTCCGGATGATGTTATTGCTTGTCAGTTTTTATATCTGATGTAACATGTATATGTGTGAACCTACGAACATTTAATATCATAGATATATACAGGCGTGAGTCCTTTAGGCCCGTATGTTATTACGTCAGACGGAGGCTTTACAATGTGTAAAGCCTCGATTCTAACGACCAATATCACGACGACAACTCACGAGATCGTCGAATACTTTGACACGCCATGTTGCGAATTTATGGAACTAGGGCTAACATAAAATATGACGCTATATTCGTTGAGTTTTTGAAGGTATTGTTATGGCCTCTGTGGGTTCCTGAAAGACGCGTATTTTCGAGTTTTATGTGGGCAAGTTATATTATAGGTTATAAGTTATATAATACGGTTTATTATAAATATCTCCTGCCATACTTGTGCGATTAACTTTCTGTCACCTCCGGGGAATGCATCGAAACGTACTTTCCTGTCTCTGTCCTTAATAGCATACAAAATAGGCCCCGTGGGGACAACGAGGAAATTAATTTTTCTTCAAAGACATTTAATATTGTCCATTGTGAAATCGAATGGAAAATTGTTCGGCGAACTTAATTTTATCACTAAAAGGGACCATAGGATTGTTAGAAATATAAATTGCAGTCAAAAACTCCTTGGTTCATCGATTGCTTCATTATTATTCTTGTTTTTTTTTACAATTGTTATTGTCGTAACGTATAGATAATATCCGTAGCCCCCATCCGTCTAACGTACGATAAAGACCTACGTACCAAGAAAAAAAAATTACGATTTAAAAATCTCTTTGTTGTGAAAGCCGATTATAATCTGAACAAGTATCAACAGTGAAATGTGCAATCGCCGGGCGGTGATCGTGGCGTGTTTATTTGGTCACATATTCTATGTATGACCCCTGTTCTGGTGGTAAATTTGGTCACATATTCTAGTAGAAGTCGTCATAGTCCTGTTTCTTCTGTTTGCTGGTGTTATTCTTAACCTGGTCCTGGGACAGGTAAAGCTGCGCGATCTGTTGAGCTGAAGTGGCCTGCTCGGGGGACTTGTCATCGCGTACTCTAATGAACCTTGTAATCAATCAGATTGTTATATTAAGAATAATATTTAAACCCCCGTCGCAAAAAGAGGGGTGTTATAAGTTTGACGTGACAGTCTGGCTCACCTAAGTGACTACCGACGCCCATGGACAACCGCAACACTGGAGGGTTCGCAGATGCGTTGCCAGCCTTTGAGAAATGAGTATGCTCTTTTCTTGAAGGTCCCTAAGTCGTATCCGTTCATAAATACCGAAACTGGTAGATGATTCCAGAGGGGTATTGTCCGAGGTAAGTATTAACTGTTTTTACCTCGGACAATGTATACAAAATAAAATAAAATAAAAAACACCAAGTGCCCTTGAAAAACATCAAGAAACTAAAAAGCAAACAACTTCATAAATGTAATCCTTTTATTCCATCCCTTTTCCTTACTCCTGTCTCTCTAATGAGAGGAAGCGCCATGCTTGTAGCCGAATTGGGCCGACAAGTCCGGATACCAATACTTCTTTCTTACATAACATGAAGATGAAGTGGCGGCGATGCTGTCACGTCAAGCGATGGTATTGTTGTAGCGTTTCGTTCGGTTTTTGAGACTTCCCAGTTGCCTAAACTTGTCATTAAAGGTTGTCAACCCATTTGTTTGACTCCTGGTCGTTCAGATGGCTATGGATGTCAATAGGCACTCAGCTGCCTGCTGTCTGCTCGTTTGCCCCTTGTAACATAAAAAAAATATGTACAGTTAGTACTTTCATACGATTTAGTAGACACCTACTGATGTATTAAAGTCAGTACCAAGCCAAATAGTTCCCCGATAAGCCAATGCTATAAAGCAATCCAAAAAAAGAGGTACTGTCAACCTCTTTTTGAAGACGCTTAAATATTTTTTCGCATTCTTTATGTGTTAATGATTAAACAAAATTTACTTTAAATTATTATGCCGATGCCAATAGACATATATTATTAGTCCAAAATGAGATTATTTTTTTTATTGGCTCGCTAATGTTTATTACGTACAAAATAACATGGACTCATATAACATTTATAAAATAATAAAGTGTGTACGCACAAACATTTCAAAGCGAACACATCATGCAATAAATTCTTATAAATTCAACATAAACAATCAAAAACACTTAAAAAATAAATTAAATCATTAGAGTTAGATTAGTTAGTTCATTAAAGTTTATATATTGGTGCGCTTTTTGTTAAATTTTCAAATGCTGCATTTTTGTTTGCAATGCTCTAAGCATTGCAAACAAAAATGTGAATACAGCTATTAACAAATATTTAGATATATAGAGTTACTGAAATTACTTTGTAGGTACATTTGTTTGTACGGATTTGTATTCGATAATACTATACGGGTCCCCAGGGCGTGTTTAAATAGTGCAGCGTTAGTTAACGTATCGATTAAAGCATATTTATGGATTATCCCGGTTAACAATATTACACAGACGATTACTGTATGTATTTGTGTTATATGATACAAATTATTATTATTTAAGAAAAAAAAAGAATCTGATAGAGTTCGTAACATCCTGCGTTCCATTACTGGGGTAATGGATGTAGGGAAGAAGTCAGAAAAATTCAAGTGGGAATGGGCTGGGCATGTGGCCCGAATAAACCCGTAAAGGTGGGCCAATATCGCGACTTCCTGGATGCCCATCAATGACTGCCGAGGACCCGACAGGCCCAGGAAGCGGTGGCGGGACGATTTAGGTATCTTTGCGGTACGTTGAGGATGAGATTGGCCCAGGAAAGTGGAAGATGGATCGAGAAGGGGGAGGTCTTTGACCAGCAGTGAGACACAATAGTCTAATTAAAAAATTATGATCATTTGTATGACGCTAATATACAAGAATTCAATAAACGAATGTCAATATATGAAATCAATGAACGAAGTAAATTTCAAAAAGAATCTTTTACATTTAATGAAGCAAAACTTGCAATCGCCGACTGAGCGAAATTCGGACTCAAATTTTTAGATTTGCATACTAAATGCTTATTTATGGCTATATTCGAAATTTTCGTTATTTGAACAACGATATTTTTATATTTGACAAATAAGTTACATACTGTCATGACTACGCTTTAACACTTAATCTTACAGTAAAATGTATACATGTGTGTATAAATCATTGTGCATTGGTGTGCGTGAGGTTTTATAATAAATTACCGAGAAATTGAACTCGTAAGTTTTATTAAATAAGAAAATTATACCTGCAGATTAAAGAAATATATATTACTTGTATGAAATAATCAATAATTATCGAGAAAATCTGATTTTAATTAATGTTCTTAAGGCATTTTGGCCTACGTATTGTAGGTGTAAAGTGCGCGAAGAGTTCTCGGCGCTGTAAATTGTGTGACCATAGATCAGCGCAACTTAATGAGGTGCCAAATTTCACCAATTATCCTCGTCAATAAATATTATGTTTTTTAGTATAATTTGTTACTCCTATGCGCTTTGAAGACTGAAACGATGGAGTATACAATACTCTGATACACAATAGTTGTACCTATATAGTAAAAAAGCTAATAAAACTTGTTTTTTTTTTTACTTTTTAGTTACCCTAAACGGATATAGTGCAGTCGGGTTATATTTTTTTTATAATTTAACTTATTTTATATGGCCTAATATTTAAATTATACGCAATACTTGCAATATGTAAAACTAATCCCAATATTAAAATTTTTCTGTTTAACTATAAACTCAAAAATGTCATTATTTAATGTGGGTATTGGATTGGGCCCCACAAACGTTTTCATACTTTGTGTAGTTTTTTAGGACTTTTAAAATATCAATCGGACGAAAGTACGTCAAACTAAAACACCATGATTAAAAGACTTGACAAAACACCGTGTTCCATATATTTTAATGGCTTAATTTTCCTTTTAATTTTTTTGCTTTCGTTTGCGATGCGAAAATAATGTCTAGTAAGACACATATGAGAAGATGGTTATTCGCATCTGCCATAAACGTAGGTAAACGTACCCTTTTACCCGTAAAACATTTTCCAGGGTACCAGCTTCCAAGGAGCACAAGAGATCTCTGTCAGACGCAAGCACCAACTCGCAACAAGAGACAACTGTGGAAGATGTGAGCTTTTTCAATTTTATATTTATAATTTAAACCTTATTACATTGAGGTTTCGAACTCTTTTAGCTAAACCAGTATTTGAATTTGCACAAACTACGTAATTACTTTTCTTCTGTTATGTTAGCGACAGATAGATTATTCGTTTTGTTAAATTAATGCGCGAATTATTTTGCATGAATTGCCATTAACTAAGGCCATTAAAGGACCTATGTATGTGCCAATGTACAAACACATAATATTTACAAATAATCTATATATATCAGCTTTTAGTTAAAGCCTTATAAAGTCGATTGGAAAGGATTTTAAATGAAGGACTAAGTCTCAACAAAGAGAAAACAAATTATATTTTGAAATTGAAAGTTTTAGTCACAATAAATTACGTCTTATCAAATCCTTTACTACCTAAAACACATTGTCTCTTATAGGATTTTGGCTATGGATCAGTGCGCTCCGTGGAGACATCCAGACCGGCATTGGAAGCCGTCAACTGGTCAGCTACAAATAACTCCCAAAACGGCCCGATGCCGGTACGTTTATTCTTTATATAATAAAAACAATATTAAAAAATGTATATTAATTTTCATTGGTTGAGCGTTTTAAAATTTCAAAAATGAATCTAATTGTATACCGAAATATTATACAATTTTTTATCGTTCTTTCCAAAAATTAAACTTCTCTGTTTAAGCTTGCCGCGTATGTGTGCTCGGTACATTAATTTTGAATATAGCGCACACGAAACGTATTTGCGCGCACATTTTTCTTTTTGGAACGAAAACATTGTTACAAAATTGTTATTTTGGTAAAAACTACACAATCATAAAAGAATGTGAACACAGCTCAAATAAATTAGAGGGAACACTGCATAATGGTGTGGATACATTTTAAATGATGTCTATGAATCCACCTAATCAATTTTGTAATAGAATTCTATACCTTCTATACTTTCGGTTGCCTGGAAGAAATCGCTAATTAGTGTACAATAAAGAATATTCATTCATATGAAGTCTGCGCCAGACATATTTTCAAAGATTTGAACATTTGCTTCATGCTATGTTTGGCATGGGACTTTTTATATAGAATATTAGGAAAACTTCCGAGGTATGTCTTATATTCCAGCTTCCCCTCCCACTAAGTTTAAATTGAAAGCTTGGGTTAAACGAGGGGCAATGGGCGATGGGGTTTGAACCGGATACCTTGCGGATTTCAGGCCTCCCTTTCTACCAATGAGCTATTGAGGCTCTAACGTCACTTTGAAGTCAATATATAATAATATCACACTCAGCAATTAAACCAGTGTTCAAACCTTTGAAGCTATGCTTGGCTCCGACTAATTAGAGGTAGCGCCACGCTTGTAGCCGAATTGGTCCGGCGCGTCCGGGTACCAGTACCTCTTTCTCACCATACGGACCGTCAGAATATCCAGCTTTGTAATCTATTCTATATGCAAAGCTTTGTCAATCAAACATAATGAAACGATAAAGACAAATGCATTTCCAGGATTCTATAAGCCATAGATACATTGCAAGGCGTTGAGAAACCGATTATAACAAACTTTATAAAATTAGTAGTTATAACTAGCAGTAGCAGCGCAGGAAGTGGCCACATCAACCGTTCCTCCAACCTCCGTAGTAACTTACTGAAGGTTTCGTCTTATTTTTGGGTTCCTCTAATCATATTTAGACCTATTTAATGACGAGAATATGACCACCACCCCAGATGACAAATCAACGAAACGTAATTCTTGGGGACAAAACATATTTTTGAACCGTACCCATACTAATTGCTTACAATGACTGTATAAAACACTCTCTTGAATTTCAAAGTAAGCGTTCAAAAGTCTGAAGGTTGCTGTCTTGTCGATTCGTACTAAAAGGGAATCGAAATTAGATTCGTAACTTTACATTTACAACTTCATCTTGTCGGATATTTGGCAAATCATCATATACATTCTATATTAAAATAAATGAAGTTGTAAAAGTATCTATGTCAGTATTATAGTATGAATTGATACTACGTAAATGTTATTAAATATTTTCTATAACTATTAGTGTATCCACGCATCGTATTTATAGTAAGCAAAATGTGCCTACATAGTTGTTACCAAGTCAACGGTCGTAACACAACTGACTCATTTACGTGGGGGTCCGTGTATTTATATTGTTTCGCACAACTACCCTCTCTTACACGCACACGAAAATTATTATTATGTTTATGACCATCTAATTTTTTATTGTATAAAAAAGAAGACTAGTAATTTAAAATTAAAACAAATACTCCTATTAAAATTCTCTTTTTTCTAACATTAGTTTCATATAATAGGACTATATTCAATTTCTAAATCTACGTAAACATGAACAAATTATGCTACAGTTACGTCAAAAGCAGTTGGAAATTCTTGAATGAAAAATGGGGACACAAATTCAATAAAGGGTTAAGCATCCTCAAAGTCTATCTTATTTGAAAGTAATTAATGATTAACATAATTGGACGTTTTGAAAAATGTCTTCACGTTCCGAAGATAAACTTCGGTACTACAATTAGTCTGGCAATGATTTACAAAATTATATTGTGCCTTAAATTGCTCACGATGCAACTTTGATTCTTCATTGAGAAACTTATCGAAGTTCTTACAGCCTCAGCATCGATTGATCTGCTGAAAAGAACCTTATGCCACTATTTTATAGAACAGAACGTCCGCAAGTTGCAAGTTTGTTTTGAGTTCGCAGTTACGCTAGTTTACAAGTCTTGGAGAGCCCCCAAAATAGTCCTTATTCCGCGTTTACAAGAACTGAACGGAGGGAAAACAAGAATTTGTCTTCAGATAAAACGGTTGTAGTTGTGGCCGATCGAAAATCGCCATTTTACGGTTGTAATAAGGATCGTCTTGAAATGGTGATTTATTTTAAACAATGTATACTGCCAACGGTCCTGTTGTACACGGAGTTATAGAGACTTGATAGGTTTCTTTGCTATACATATGTTAATACAATGCTGTTCGTGAAGAAGTGTCGCTTCTGTTATAGGACAGTCATACACTTTCACTTTAACGGCACGATACAATAGTAATCTCAACGGCACGAAACGGAAATTTCTAGCAGGATATTGGGAATACGTTTTTCGTAGGTTTAATATATCCGTTTACTCTCCTTTTAATACGGATTTGGACCCATCCTTTTTGCCGTTCAGGCTCTGAAATCTGAATACGATATAAACTGTCTGTCAAGCTGTTGATGGTGAGTATATACTCTTCAGTTCACAATAAGTAATCCTTATCATCTATCTAATATCTCATCTTATATACTGAAATTACTAATTTTAAATTAATTTAATGCTTGCTTACGTGTCAAATTTAGGGTTCCGTAGTACTACTAGGAACTATTATAATTTCGCTCTGTCCGTCCATCCGTCTGTCTGCCCGTAAGGTGGTCCCCCCTAGCATTTCCAAACTATAGAGACTAGAAGTTTTCCATGTTGATAGAATATTTTAGAACTTAGACTTTCGTGAGCGGAATTCATATTAATTATAAAAACGGTTTTTAAACTCACGCGTTTGGTATATCGGGATTGCCCGACTAATTTCGAATCCGTCTCTAAATACGCGTCAGTTTAAAAACCGTTTTTATAATTAATATTTATAGAACATGCTAAAAACTCATTCATCATCATCAGCCCGCGTCAGTCCACTGCTGGACTAGGGCCTCTTCATGCGCACGCCATATACTTTTGGTGGTATTTTATTCTATGTATAAAGATAATAAGGAAATGAAAGTGTTGATATAAAATTATCTTTGGTGTCATTTTGCTTACGGATTAACGATATAACCTTTATTAACTGAAAATACATCTTCTATGCGTTGATTTTGTTCCACTTAAGACATAAATTTAGTTCACCTTATATGCAAGGTCAATCAGTTTATGCGAAAACGCAGAAACAAACAAACAAACAATATGTATAATTTAAGCACTCATCGCCCAACGGTTGAAATCCATAAAGTGGTCGGTTCAAACCCCGCTGGGCTGTCATCGTAGCTACTTCTAGCACAAACTTTACGCTTAGTTGAAGAGAAATCGTAATATCAGGCATAACTAAACTATTCTAAGTTAAAAGAAAACACAAAACAAAGTCGTGGCGGAAATACTAACGATTAGAAATCTTTGAATGCTATAAACTTTTGATAAAGTAGCCTAGGGAGTTTTGCCGCGTTCGTTGTTTCCTTAGAGCATAGCTTTCCAAAGTTATAGCGTGTATGCCCAGCGCTGGGTAGGAGAGTTGTACGAAAATAATTATTTTTAATAATAGGAACAGCTGTTCCCCTTTTGATAAGAATGGGAAGATGAAAACGCCAATTTAAGCGTCTCCTTCAGTTTTGAATGTTACGATATGAGGACAGTGCACCCGAGTAGCTTATGAAAGGACAGGACTTAGTGCTTTATTCTGTAGATGACGAAGTCCGCTGAGTTTTAGTTGGTATGAATTTGCTTATGATTCTACTAGACAGTTAGTCCAATATTGACTTTAATTGATGATTAATTCTAAATTTAAAATTATTTCGTAATCGGAATTCTGTAAATAATAAATTTTGTCATTTTATTTAGTTGTGCAATTTATTGTTTGCATTAATTGGGCGTGATGTTAAAATGTTTGGAAACCTGTGATTTGGATGACGGTTTTATAGTGTTTAGATGTGAAGCGGATACCTTGTAGGTCTTAATTCAAAATATGAGATACGAAGCCATTGGCTGCTCTCTGAGAGCCCTGTTGGTTCGGAAAACACGAGGTTGCATTTGTGGAATAAATTCCGGGAACGCAATTATAAATTTTGTGCGAACGGACAGCTCGGATGTCTTTTGTGTTATTTTAATTTAATATTGTTGATACTATTTTAGCTGGAACCGGCGATTTGAGAATTTGTATTCTTCAGCTTGCTGATGTTTAAATTTATGCATAATATCAATTAATTGCTGATGGTAATAGTGCGCTTAACAATTATTGTACATAATTTGCAAGGTTATTCATCATCATCTAAAATGCTCAGGAAAAACCTTCCTTCGTATCATCCTATTCCTTATTTAAAACAAGATTTTTTTGTGGCATTTTATCTCTGCCTCTCTTATTCTTATTCTCTTATTCTTATTCTCGTGTCTCCTTCTCCAATTGAGCTTAAAGCTTGAACTAAAAGTTGATGCGACTATATCCCATTGTATTCCCACGCGGAATGAAGTATTCCGTCCCTGTACCCACTGATCTGCCGCGGTCCTAATCATTAGCGGACTTCATACGCCCGGTATTATTTATGACCTTTTAGGTTTTGTCCCGCCATATTCCATGCACTTAATGGACGCTCGAGGGACGTATAATGGGGACCGCTGAATAGACGGAGCGATGCTTTCTTTGGTACTTTGTCCTTTTCACAGGTCCTTGCCGAGTGTATGCGCTTGATTTATTACACGAATGGCTGTTTTCTAAACGACACACTCAGCACTTTAACTTGTTTTTGTTTCTTGAGCACTCTAGATGCACTTGAGATGAAAGTCAATAATCATTTACGTACACAATAATGATACCATTAATAATCGTCGTGTCGATAGTCGTTTTGGTCAATGGTCTCATTGCGAAAAGCCTCGGTCAATCGAACTTTAAGAGGACTTTCCTTGAAGGTTACATCAATCAAGGGCTGAACACAAAAGGCAGGACTGCTTGAAATGGCGCATATAGTGTGATGGCTAACTTTGGAGCCCTGACCATCGGCACCTTACCTTGGGCTGTTGCCCCACTTCTTGTAGATGATTATTTTTTTGGCTTTGCTTGGTATATTATTATATTTCTAACATTTTGGGCAATAAAAATACCTCTCTCATTTCCAACAAAAAAAAGATGAGAGGTTCTAACCTTTTTGGAGTATCTCACTGTAAATGAATGTATAATTTATAAGGTTTTTCTTTTTTTATTATTGCGTTGTATACTTTTAATCAGGGTGAAGAGTGGCAGCAATGCTGTCACGTCAAATGATGGTATTGTTGTCGCGTTTCGTTCGGTTTGTGAGACTTCCCGGTGGCCTAAACTCCTTTTTATAATACTAAAGTATAATACGGGAAAAACTACAATTCCTTAACTACATATTATATATGTAGTTAAGGAATTGTAGTTTTTTAACGTTAAACAAAAAAAAAAATAGACGTATTTAAATCGTAAAACCAAGCAATCTCTTCAGAAAGATTTATACGTGTCAAGAGTTAACTTACATGTAGGTACTTTATGTAACAGTTAAGTGTTCCGACAAGATATTTGGCATGGAGCTTTTTGGCACTGCAACTAAGTGGAAACTGTTCTAACAAACTTACTACAACTTCGTAATATAAAATCTCTTTATCTTCAAGCCGCGCGTTGAATTTTGATTTAAGTCCAATTGACATGCTTTTCGGCTTAGCCTTTTTTATAATTAAAATGTAATAAAATACACGTTAACTACAACTCATCGAGTACCCAGTCTTATTGGCAGAAATTTGAGACACATAATACAAAATGTTACGAGATACCTATACCTTATAGAAACAGTTATATAATCGACATGCGACAATTATATGCGACCAGGCAGACGCTGTCTTGCCCGAAAGTTCGGTTGCTTGCCAATTACTACATTCTATTACAAACCTTGACTTAACAATAACGAACACATCAAAAAAATAATTATCAATTTTGGTGTAGTCGTTTGACCGAATCATCTGTTTTAAACAATAATCTAGTTTTTTACATCCTCTTTGTTGATGCTTGAAGCACGCATTAACGTAACCATAAACGTTATATCAAACGCTATAAGGTTACATTAAAAAAAAATTTCAAAAGCGCTAAGGCTACATCAGAAATAATTAAATATGGCGGTAAAGTATTCTTAGATTTTCCAATTTTCCGCACAATTTTCTAATTTTTTTCTTTCATAAGAACCTTCAAGAGGTTTACTGGTTTAGCTCTAGATAGAGGAGAGTGATCTAAGAGTGGGGAGACCTTTGCCCAGCAGTGGGATATTATAGGGTAATTTAAAAAAAAAAGACTTCTCCTGACAATAACCAACACAACAAAAAAAGAATTAGCGAAATGTATCCAGCCGTTCACGCATGATGCCATGACCAAGGAAAATAGGGATTCCTTTTTATATATAAAGACTAGCGAGCCCAGCTTATTGATTAGATTCACATAATCGATCTTCCTACCACCCCGACACTCTCCCATATATTTATTTCAATGAAAATAGTTTTTATGACATCCACATAAGAGTTTTCCCTGTACATGCAGATGGTACAAATTGTGCGTAGGTTTGGGCGTGATAATGAATGAAGTTTGTAAACTGTTCTAGCACAATCAGACCACACTCGTATGCACCAGTTTAGTACAGACGTCATTTGAATTGTACTAGGTCCAAGGTTATTAAGCTATTGTTGATACTGGCTGATGTTAAATCAATGACACAATAAAAATGGGTAGGCATAATATACGAGCTCGTTATACGTATGTAACATTTTCTTTTTTATGTGACAAGCGAATGGATATGCCGCACACCTAATTTCAAGTCACTACTACCCACATCTAAGGACCCCTGCATAGTCCGAAATCTCGCAAAAGTTGCAAGCCCTTTGGGAATGAGGTTCCTATTATAGGTTGTAAAGTTTCGAAAACATATGAGCTCTCTTATCTTGAAGCGTTGAGAGAATTCTTATAAATATTCTGTTTTAGTGTAACTATATTTAAGGATTTTTGAAATTTGAATAATCCCTCAATTCACGCTGGGAGCCTAGCGTGCCGGATAAGTTTTCAAATCCCTCTATCCACTGCATGACAAAATATCTCCCTTTATAAGTCATATTTTCATAATGCACTGTATGTGGTTATATAAATCTTGGTCTTAACATAAGTGTCACACGCTTAAATGAAATTTCCCTAAAATATATAACTTGATTTTCTATTTATAAGGGTTAAATTTCCAAACAACAGATATATTTTTATGTCTACTCCTTGTTTGGAAATAAAACCAGCAAATAAATTCGAATAGCATTTTTTCTTTCATTTTCAGTCATGTTTTTGCGATAATTATTAGGTGAGAATAACAATGTAATCAAGTCTGGCCATTTAATCAAATCTAACAACAACTTTCGGATAAATCTGGAATTAGTGTCAGCATTTGGACTGCTTCATCGGGTTTATCTGGAACGCTGTGACTCAGCGGAAAGGAACAGTTAAGGCACATACGTACATTTGTCACCAAATGACCGAGCGCTAACTGCGGACTGCCAAAACGAATTAACCTTGATTTGAATTAGTCGTTTCGTGTAACTCCAGTTAGTTCTAGTTCAAGGTATTGAAATTTAATTATACTCCAAGCAAAAATCGTCCCAACATTTCACAATATAACGACAAGAGAAATTTTGTTTGCTTTTTTCTTTGTTTTATTTTGTGTAATTTAAATAGTTGTGTATAGTGTAGAATCATTTTTATAAAAATTCCAATAATGGGTAATTCATTACTCAAAAGAGGACTTTAGTCATCCGTATATTCTAGAAACTGTAAACAATATTATGCGAGTTCAATTCCTCGTATTACACGGGTGTCCCCCCAGATAAGGTGGGGATTTATCATGTTATATTTCTATATAACTTAAGTTACTTTTTAGTTACATATGCATAAGTTTTTTTATTAAAATGTTCTTAGTTTCATTTCAATAATACACACATATTTCATTCATAACATACTTTTTCTTATAATATTCCCGAGAGCAATTGCGTATGTGGCTAAGCAAACCCACACGGGATCCACAACTGCGTCCATAGTGCTGGCAAGTTAGTAAGTTAGTAAACAAGTATATAGACTCTTTGTTTTATATGTGCAAAAATTTCTGATAAGAACAAAAATATGTATTTGTCTGTTTTGTATTTTTGTACAAACTAATGTTTTGATCTAGAACACCTTTGTTTACATGCGGGGTCATTGCACTCATATCAAATCACTATTTTAGTCTGACCTGATTTGTTTTATCTCTGAACTGCTGCCCAGTAGCGTTAATAAAATTCAAAGTGGCTGATAACATTGTTTATCTATAGATTCGCCTCTTGTTGAAATACCTAATAAAGAATTGCTCATAGAGTCAACAATCTATTTATAATTTATATCAATTAGTGCTGTATGTTAGGAAAGCGGTATACAGGAACCGAATTCGGAATTAAAGGTTTCATATATATCAAATAATCGAAAGATCTGCTCAGTTTTGATTGTCAAGGTTGTGGTAAAATGACAAGAGAAGAAGTTAATATACATAAAGTCTAGAGATGTCACTTAGTACCTAGACAAGACCTAGAAATATTACTGTTGTATGTTACCATATGCAGAACAATGCAATATAAGTTGGTGCAACTAAGAAGATACGTACAATGTCATATAAGGGGGTGCAACCAAGAAGATACGTACGATGCCATATAAGGGGATGCAACCAAGAAGATACGTACAATGTCATATAAGTGGGGGCAACCAAGAAGATACGTACAATGTCATATAAGTGGGTGCAACCACGCAGATACGTACGATGCCATATAAGGTGGTGCAACCAAGAAGGTACGTGTGATGCCATATAAATGGGTACAATCGCGTGACGGTACATACGCGAAAGACAGACGTTCGTGTGTAGACGTAATAAACTAAAATATCGAACTACAGATTACAAGAGGTCAATTAATTACTAATGCGCGATCGAAGGACACTTGAAAGTCGCCTAAAACGTTCAGAATTAACATACAATAGAAATGCTTCGGGACTATTTTACTATTATAAGTGTTTGTCTATTGGCTATTAAAAAAAATATATATAAGTGTCTATTTTGGTGTCTATTCGTTACACGAAAATACTTCTTCTTCGTTGGAAATGTATATTCTTCTTAATATATAAAGCTGAAGCTTGTTTGTTTTTTTTTTACTTTAAGTATAATTTGTTTAAAATAAGATTTAGATTTTACTCTCTATATGTATTGTTTCTTTTTTTTCTGTATGTAGTGTAATGTTTCGCAAATAAATACGTCCTTATTCTTATTCTGAAGAGTATGTTTGTATGTTTGCTTGACGCGCCAATCTCAGGAATGAGTTGAAACATTCTTTCAGTGTCAGATAGCCCATTTAACGAGGAAAGCTATAGGCTATATATCATCACACTAAAATTGAACCTATTTTTCCATCTAAATTTGACGCGGTCGCGGGTAACAGCTAGTATAATAATAAATGGATATCGTAAAACATATATACATTCAGCTATTTACAAGATGTCGTCGAAGTGGCTGGAATTACCCACTTCAACAATAAATTAAAAACTTTCTTTGCAGCTTTGGTGGGCGAGAAGCCCTATCCGTTTAAGGCGCCATCTTCGCAGGACTTGGTAGCGCTGCGAAAGGCCATAGAAGCCGGCCTAGCGACGACTGTCCGCGACCGCGTTTGGGACAACCCGAGATATCTCGTTAGCAGCGGAAACACACCGGCTATCGTTCAGGTATAACAACAGCATTTTACACATGAATGCATTGAATACAATTTTTGTTAGGGTAAATAGGCCTTAGGGCCACAAAGATTACATACATTGATACATAAAGATATTTACGTTTTCTTTAAACTCTGTTAAAACCCCGAATCTCCTAGTGAGCTCTTGTAACGTCGCGGCCATTTGTAACGTAAGCTTTGAAAAAAGGTGGCCAAGAGCGTGTCCAATTAATAAACATGTGTGTGAAAGTGTACATCGTTAAGACCTCACTGCCCACTGCGTCAACGGGTCAATGGTCAAGAAGTAACAAATCTTAGCATATTGCACATTAATGTAACCCTTTGTTACTGCAAGTCACCTTTTGATTTCTTCGAATCCAACGATAAAGCAGTTCGTATTAATTTCAACAATTTTATTAGGAATTTTTTCAAACGCATCATCGTATCACTTATCGAGTTTCGTTCTTGGGATTTTCCTTGTTTTGACATCCAGTGATAATAAATAGTGCACATTGAAGATTGAGTCATTACACTTTGCTGTCCATACTTCGGTTTAAAATGTAGAAAATGTATGTGAGAATATGAAGTAAATTGAGGTGTCTGCTTTCTTAAGGTACAAATTCGTTCCTAGCGACCGCGACCGGCGACTGCGCTTTGATTGGGCGCAGTGTTGCAAATTTAGCATATTGTTCGACTATCATATAGGTAACACTGGTCGCGCTACTGCATTGCTTAGTATTAACTTGTAAGAAGTACTGAAGTAACCTCGCGACTGCAACACGCGACCGGTTGCTCCCGAAGCAGTGCCGTCACGCGACGCAGACGGTGTCAGTAGGCACTTAGCTGCCAGCTACCTGCTCGTTTGCCCCTTGTAACATAAAAAAAGACAAAATTTACAATATAAAACTCGATTTACGAAGGTTTAGTAATGTATCGAGATTTAAAGCATTATCTGAAAGAAAATCGCAATTTAACCGAAAAATTCAAATGTTAACGTATTTTAATATGCAGGTAAACAGAAGAGAAAGTTCAAATGCAAACAAAGCAACACTCACAAACCACAGCTCTAGGTGAGTCATGATTATAATAATTGTTCAGAATGGTAGCGTTTTCCTCGTACAAGTGTCGCAAGAAACGTTTTTATCTACTATGAAAAAAAAAAATGTTAAAATTTACAGTAACGCCGGCGCCAGACATAGCCTTCATTTGCATGATAATTTCATCGATCATGTAGTGTGGCCGGGGAGTTTGTGTGACTGCGCAAAGTTATGTAGTACTTTGTAGTTTTCAAGGACAACCATGTTCGAACGTTTTAAGCTATGTATGTCTGGCTCCGGTATAAGGCAAGTGTTTACAGTAATGTCACCATTAATAAAATCGTCATTTTTAAAATTAATTTGAATACCAGTGTCTGAGAAAACTTTTTTTTCTGATGTTTTCAATGTATCTGCTATTCGACCAATCAAAGAAAAACAAAATTCAATAATCATAAAAAGCCATTGTTTAGTTTATTTGTCTATGTTTGTCATCACTTATAATCTTATGAACTGCTTAAACCCCTTATTGTATCAAATACCAGACGTAACAGATGCCTATTGTGCGTAACAACGCCACGTTGGCTATTACACGCGTCTATGTGTATTTCCATTAGTAGAATTACAAAAGAATTACAACGAACTACTGTAATACCCTCGCGAACGTTTCCTTACTGTATAATTAGTACCAAGAAACAAAGTAATTAATTAGACTTGGAAATTTGTTCTAGGAAAGGAAAATTAAAGTTACTACAATCGCTACCTTCCAGGTAAGGTAAGGTGTTGTAACCCAAAAATTCTCAGCTTTACAGCTGAACGTAAATGTACTAAATTGTAATAAATAATCACTTCTCAATATATTATGGAATACATAATTGTATATACAACTGTGTCATGCTCATGTCATATAATGAGGTTTTTATTTCAATTGTTTGTAATTTGGGATTACAACAATTTACGTGGGAGGTATCGAAATCTCTACCACTCTTTGTTAATTAATTTGATGATCGCAAATTATGTGCCTATTAAATCATTTCTTTTAAAATGCTTAAGGCATTTATCATGTATTAGAATATTAAAGGAATTACGTAAAGTCTCTAATCTCTGGATAAAAGCCTTCGCCAATTCTGCTAGATATACTAAAAATCTAACGTGTCCTTTCAAATTTCTATCAAATTGTTGACAAAATTTATTATCACGGCTGAACTGAGCTTCATCCTAGACGAGAACCTTTCCATGTTTTATGAATAATATTGCAAAACTGTACAATTTAGGGATTGATGAGGAATGAGGTCGTACCTTAATCAGTGGCCGGCTTTTGGATCGCTAGGTTAAGTGGCTCTTACCACGGTCGGGTGATCAATTCTGGCACTGATTTTCAAATATCCGAACACGGAGAATTTCGGATATTTGATCAGCGTGGGACGTCCACTGCTGAACATAGGCCTCCTCCATTGATCTCCACGAATGGCGATGTTGTGCCGCTTGTAACCAGCGTCATCCTGCGGCCCGGACGTAAAAGGCTTATATTTCATATCCGACCTCCTCCGTGTTTCGGAAGGCACGTAAAACAGTGGGACCCGATTAATGTCACTTTGTGAAATTAGTTGTAAGGTTGTAGAGATCGTGGGGGTTCCGAGGATGACGTCAGATGGTAATTGGTCATCTTAACTTGCCCCACAGCCAAATCCTCTGCAATTTAAGCAGACCCTGGTACTTAACTGGGATAACGCTAGGTAGAAGAAGAATGTCAAGCCCAAGAATTTATCCTTATGAAAACAGAGGCCCTCACAACATTAGGTTTGTTATGACATTAAGTTTAATAATTTCACAACTATATTTAATATGTTAATATGAATAAATTAAAATAGAAAATATTTTATTTCCATAATTATACAATTGCAATTTCTATAAATTAAACTGTGTAGTTAAATAAAATATAATAATTGTTATATACTTGATGTAAAAACATGATTAATATTGAATTTATCTAGAAAACAAATAATTCCTACTTTTTGCTATGTTATCAATGGGTCATCATCATCATCTGTTTGTTAATAACCTATTTTTAAATAAAAAGAAACACCTTCAAAAAACATCAAGGAACTTAAAACACCAAAAATAATTAGTACTTTTTTACAATTACTTAGTAGACACCTACTACTAAGCCAAAAAGGTTCTCCGCTATACCTATGCAGATGTTACTGACTTAAACACATGAGTAGTCAGTAATCTTTTTATTTGAAAATACTTTACTTTTTCCATTTATTAGTGAAAATTAGTTGTATTTTGTCCAGATATGATATGGGTAGGCTAACTAAACACACTAGTCTAATGATAGGTGAGGTTTAGGAATAAACGGAAACATCTTCAATGTATAACATTGTTTATGTATATAATTTTTTAGAATTATGTTTGTTTCTTTAAAATCACTGGGCTGATTTAGATAAAATTTATATAGGAGGTGGAGTACTCATGTAACATACAAGTCCTCAAATTGATAACCTCCACCTTTTTTTTCAGTATATTAAAAACACTTTAATTATGAATAGAAATTAGACATACATGCTGTTCACCAGGTATGCTTCAAAACCATTGCTAAATTCTCAAATAACTTCATTCCTGACAAGACCTTGATTGGATAGGCTAACCAACTTTTACACATTCACTTTTTATGTTATTGCAAATAATTGGAATTGCAAACCTGACGGCAGCTTGTCGATATGTGAAGAAATGAACAGCTCCCAAATTTGCACCCAAAGAAGCAACCCTTTCTGGTAAATACTTTTGATTCACTATCTCTTGTATATCTTTCATCTGCGCCCACCATATTTTTATATCTTGAATAGTAAGAGTAGGTATTTTTTGCATTGCATTGAGAACATGCATACTTGGGTTTTTTTCGACGAAAATTGATAATCTGCTAAACCATTCTCCATCGCGCTGAATCCAGGGCTTCCGCCATTCCGGATATTCCTTGCCATGGACTTTCCTAGGTTGTCGACCAGCTTCATCTCGTTCGTAAATTGAGTTATAATCGGAGTAACAACGCGAGACTGTCCACAAGGGCCGAAGCAGATCACTACGTCTCAAATAAAGTGTCATGATTAGATAATAATTTGACACAATTATCCTAGAATGTTTAGAGTAATGAGATTTTGTTACATTCTCTTTATTTGATGATATTGATATTTGATAATGAATTTGAAAACTATTTTCTCCTGCCTTTGTAAGTTTGACTTTGACAATTTGACACTGACAATTGATAAGTGAATACGACTACTGACAGTGGACTATAGAAAATTAACAGACTAGACAAGAAGTTACATTTATAAATGTGAAATTATGATTAGAATACCTCTGCCCGCAACTTAGTCCGCGTAAAAAATAGGTTCAATTTTATCATGATGATATATGTGTAATAGGTTGTAAAATATGTAATGGCTATTAAAATATAATATTAAAGGAGGCGGAGTGGTGAACATCCCCGATTCAAACTGGTTGGGAATCCCCCACACCGCTCCCCCCACACTACATTTAAAAAATAATAATATTAGAGTTTATTGACCATTGAGCCTACCTACGCAACTCAATTCTGCCCAAAAAAAATGTTTCTGGGTGTAAAGAAAACAACCTTGAACTATTATCACTCGAGTCAATTCTGTCCCGGTTAGAGTTTGTGGGTGGTCAAAAAAAAGAAAACTTTAATCTGATGTCCCTCGATTCAGTTCTGCCCCAAAAAGAGTTTCTAGGTGGTAAAAAAATTAACCTAATTTCATCATAATTCATTACCTCGATTCTATATTCTTCTTCCAAACATCGATTCATCAATGTGCACATTCTTTCCTGTCTTTTTTTTATTTTTCTTTACTAATCATGGCAGACGTTATAACTTAACCAAAAATATATGAAGTACGCATTTGCAAATTTCTCAGGCAAATTTACAAAATGCAATCATATAAACAGTTATTTTTTTAATTTACATACAAATACGATGAGCATTTATTAATTTTAGTATGACACAATTTTGTCCTTTTACTATAGGTATATAAGATAAATTGGTCAATTCATTCTACACCATTGTCATTTCGGCGAATCTTCGAACGATAATTTGCTGTTTACGAATGTCCACTTTTTCAACTAGCCCCTCATAGAAAATGGTCCTCCTTATATTCTAATCTCCATACTTTACTATATTTGGCGTATGATTCACCAAATCTTTACTTTTTCAGTCTATCTATTTAGAAAATTAATTGTTCTGTAATTTATGTATTACTAAAGTCTTTTATTTACTTAATGCTCTTTTATTTAGGAATAGGAAATATTTCTTTGAAGGAGAGTAAAGACTGTGATGCTATGTAATATTAATCTTAAAGTAATCTTTTACTGAATTAAAAACAGTCTGTAAGTGTAAGCAATTAAGTTTACTAACAATTCAGAGTAACACTAATGTAAGGCAGCAAGCTAGCACTTACCATCTAATTCCGAAAGTATCCGGAACACTGTTGGACAGTTTCTCGTTAATCTTGTTTTTAATGCTTGGAGTGGGACAGGCGACGGATCCAAACAATGTTAAATTGAGATTGGATTGAGAATGTGCGGCCGTAATTGTGATGTTAATTTGATTGTGCCCAGGAGGAACGCAAATTCTATTTGGAGAAACGACTTGAACAGTTTTAATGCAATATCTCTGGTGAAGAGCTAAGTGCAATAATGTTATGTAACTTCAATAGGATCGTACCAGATTTGATTATATTGGCAGCGAATTTGAGTGTTAGTGGACACTTTAAAGAGTACTCGTAAACCTGGGTCGAAAGTAGGCAATGATATGGTTTCTTCCTCTGCAAGGTGATGGCCCCGGCATCGTCACGGCGAATCCAAGGAATATTGAGAGTCTCTCTTATGCCGACGTTAGACATAGCTTCATTTAAATGATCATATCAATGGTCACGTAGTGTGGCCAGGCTTTGCGTAGCTGCGCAGTTTTGTAGAACTTTGTAGCCTACAAGAATAAAAACGAATAAATATTTTGAGCTATGTCTGGCACTGGCATTAATAATAAGTGTTGAAATTATTACTGCCTTCTATTATATTATGATAAAGTTGATATCTCGAACGAATGAGTTCGAGCAAAGAAGCAATAGAAAATATTGGTTGTTATTTTATGATCTAAATAATTTTCAATGCGTGGATAATTACGTAGCTTAGTATTCAAAAAGTTGACGGAAACTATACAATGTTTTTTTTTTAAATATCATCATTTGTCACCACTCATTCTTCCCATATTTCCCGGCAACACGAACCAAGCGCCATGCATCTTCGTATTTATTAAGGACTGCCAAATTGTGGAACTCAATGACGGAATCTGTTTTTACTCACTCGTATAAACTACTTTAAGAGAAGAATGAATTATTTTTCTGGACAAGCACCCTACATCTTTGTTTGAATTCCCATCAAGTGCAGGTCTATCTTCCTATATCATAAAAACCGTGAGCTGATTCTCTTTCCTATCAGATTTCAGTTTTGCTAATAACGTTTCTAAATGTAGCAAGCAGTGTGAGACGTTGGCTTAATCCAATTCTCAGGAATGTTAACCTAATATAAGCTAGCAGTTGCCATCTCATTCTGACAGCATCCGAAACGCTATTAGACAGTTCCTCGTTAATCTTGCTGTTACGGCTGAAGCGAGAATGGCGAAGGATACAAATGGCGTTAAATCTTAGAATGTGTGACCGTAATTGAGATAATAATTTGATTACGCAGGAGACAGTCTCTTCTCTCGATAGCGGTAGGAATGCAATTTGCTAGATGTCGTATTAAGTTGGCAATACAGAATGTCTAATCTGAGGTTGCGAACTTTTTGTTTTGTGGTCAAAGAGTATTTTCAACTGACATCAAAAAAGGATTTGCGATTCGACTGTATTTTTTTAAAAATATTTGTAACCTTGGAACTTTCGACTAGGTGAAACAATTTTGATGATTCTTATTGTTTGAAAGTTGGGCTTTTCCGTGAGTCCATTTCCAATTCTGTCCATTTCTGACAATTTGAGGCAGTTTTTATTTTTTAAGAAAGATTACATGTTTCTTTTTTTTGAAAGCAATCTTTTTGTATTATGAACTTAGCCATTTTGTCTTTGTTTATGGATAAGTAGTAAAGCAGCGTTAAAGATTTAAAAATTCAGTTTTGTGGTTTAATTATCTCTTCTTTTAAATTATCTCTTTCTATAATATATATGATAATACAACAACGTTGTTTCTTTATAAAACATCATAATATCGATTTACGTTCACCTCAGCTGAAGTTAACTCTATTTCCCGCGCAAACTGAATTTGCAATATTTTCTCTCCTGACGAAATATTTCAAGAATCGAATCAAACTTGCGCGTAGAGTATGCCCCACGAGATGCTTGTTTGCGAAACTGAGATTTATCTTTTCACACCAAAAATTGTGTTTGCTATTTTCTGATAGATTTCTTTAAAATTCACACTCCGTTATAGTGTTGGTCGCGAACCACGATATTTGTTACAACTGCTTTAAAAACTGACTTCAAAAGGATGAGGGGTCTCATCTCGATTGGTTTGTTTTATATTGGTTACCTCACAACTTTCGACGGGGCGAACCGATTTTGATGATCTTTTTTTGTTTGAAAGCTGGTGGTTCCCATCCTATTTCAATTTGGCTCAGTTCGCACAACTAGAAGTTTTTTTTTTCTTTAAGATTTTATGTATAAATTTGTAATTTACTTGAGCATGAATTCTATTATGATTATGGTATTGTAGTCGCCGCTACACGGCGAGGGTGCGATGATGTTGAGTGGAAAGTTTACACCAATACTATAAGAGATGGCGCTGTACGGAAAGGTTGACGGACGCGGTACTTTGTCCCGTCCCATACAAAATCCAACTCACGCTAGCGAAGTCTCTTCAAAAACCTTTTATTAGCAAAGTTTCTTAAAAAAAGCTTTTACTTAAATGTTCTAAAATTAATTAAATAAGCTTTTTCATTTGAACTTTTACTATCAATTTATTACTATTATTATTAGTAATTACTCAATTTAAATGATATAAAACCTTGTCGCGAGATTTATGTACTCGTATTTACTCAGTTTATTTTATTTTAATTAAAGGCGATAGTACATATTAATGTCAACGCAGAACATCGTATATTGTAACTTATGTCACGGTTAGGACTTATGTCACACTTAGGATCCGGCAGGCCGAGGAAGAGGTGGCGCGATGATTTGGAAACCTTTGCGGGGAAGTTATGGATGAAATTGGCCCAGGAAAGAGGAAGGTGGATCAAGAAGGGGGAGGCCTTTGCCCAGCCGTGGGACACAATAGGCTAATATAAAAATAAAATAAAAATGTCACTGTTAAGCAATCCGGCAACGCAACCTCCGCTGCGCTTGGCTTTCGCAAGTTTATACTGCTTACTGTGTAAGAATACAAAACTAACCACTAGTTGCCAAGCAATCGCTATACGATCGCCATGATCTAATCTATTCGTGATCGAAAAATTCAGTTTTAATATTTCACCCGAACAACCATACGTTGAAAGTTACATAAGAGCTTTTAAAAATAATGTTGCATTTGCTTTTATTGCGTTTATTATGCGCAATGAAATACTATTATTTACGCAAACATACTTCGGTAGTCATTTCACCAGTAAAAAAAAAATTAATGGCTATTATTTTTAAAACAGTCGTTTGCAAATGGAATTCTCTAAAATTTTAACCCAGTAAAATATTATGTTTTACCTACTTTTAGCTGAGAACTTCCAAAGAAATATAATTTTATAGACGAGTAAGTTTTATGGGGGTTTCACGGTTTAACATTCCAAATTGTTTCAAATTTGCGTAAGACCGTTATTATATTTTATGTCGGCAGTAATAAATTTAATAGAAGCATAAATATCTCAAATATTCTTCAAATTTTTATTATTAAAATATTTATTATTTTATATAGAAAGAAAGAAAGAAGGAAAGAAAGAAAAACCATTTATTCAAAAAGTGTTACAAACAGTGCATAGTAACAGAAGTGATCTTATGCTATGAAGTAAGTCTGTCTGTAACACCACATAGAAAGGATGTACAGCTCAGCATAATGTCGTTTATCACAACGCTTATAACACACGACGCTGATTTTCACCTGAGACCCAAGTGGCGTCACAGCATAAACAATAAAAAGAAGCACGTATATTAAATTTTACATTATAAACTATAGCAGCAAATATAAATTATGTATATTTCCATAAACAATTCCATTAACAATTTTTTTCGAAAATAAGTAGAATTGCAGTTTTTTTGTCTAAACAAAAAAGGTACATATATGGATATCGTAAGGTCGGCTCAGGGAGACCTTCAGTCTCCCTGCGCGCGAGGGGTTCCTATAAAAAAGGTCCCTCTCCGGGAGAGAACCTCTGTCTCTCCACCCCCCCCTCAACTACCGCTGACGCTGTCGAGGCCGATAGGGCCAAAAGCAGAAACCACACAAAAAAAAAACAACTAGCCCGGACACGAAGATCTTCCTTTGCGGTGGTTGATCATATCAACCTTCGGTCCCATCTTTCATTCCCCGCCAAAACTTTCCACCCTGTACTTTTCCACAAGTCGATTATATTTAGGATGAAAATATTCCTATGCTAAGCCTACGCGAGTCAAGTCTTTATCGTGTCAAGCTTTTAAGTATACCAATGCAACCCGCGTGTCAACGCATGTTGACACGATAACCTTAGTGTCAACTAAGGAGGATCCGATGTGCGCCCAGCACACGAATATTTTCAATGTCGAATCTTCGACTCATAAGATTCGTTCCAGGACTTCTGGTATTATCTACGTAATACCAGTTTCTAGAAGTTCTTCATAAATTCAAAGAAGAAAATGTAGAGAACAATAATAAATTCAGAAATGTTTCTGAAAATTGTTTTAAACACTTCCTTTTGAATAAACGTCGTGAAGGCAGACAAATGAAACCTAATAGTGACTTCAAACAATGTAGAATCACGTCTTTGTTTGAGTTATCAACCCATTGTTGAAAATTGTTCTAGTAATCGCTGTTAATAGTTTTGGAACTGCTTTAATGTATGTATAGTCGACCAAGAAATTGCTTTACCATTTTGGAGGACAGCTTCAGGTGAAATAAAATTTTGGTAAGGGTTATTGCAAGAAATTAACGTATCTGGTTAACTGTAGGCGAAGGTCTGTTTCGAATGCCATTAAGTAGCTTTGCAACTTGCAGAGTCTGCTGTGAAGAGGCGAAGACGATGGTGCACTTGTGCGAATATGATGGGCGGGCTAAACTGAGACCAAATCTCTTCAGCGTGGCATATCCAAGGTCAGAAGACTATGGTTCCTTCAAGCTGCGGGCAATTCTTGAACTACTTATCGCATCTTTGAGGACTGCAGTTGAGAGAACAAAGGGAAGGTTCGAGCATAAAAGATCCAATAGGGTCGAAGTGCATCCGCTATACGGGCCCCACCTACATACATTACAATACAATAACTGAAGACCAATGAGGAGACAAAGGTAGAAATCAAATTATGCAATTGTACTAATTCTTTTGTTGATATATATATATATATATATAGAGAGCATTATTTCTACTGGCAGTGGACATTTTTACAATAAGTAATACCAACTACAGTTATCGGTAACGCATAAGTTACAGGAGGTCTACTTACACTTGAGAGGCGCAACTTCATCTAGTAAGACAGATAGGGGTCTAATTAAAATTGACGGAACGAAAAATTGTACTGAGTTCTCGATACATTACCATTTCAATTGACCCCCCGCCGGTGTACGACATTTGAACACCGCCATCGATATCTGTGTTCCTAGTACTCAAAAAATAACACTCGTCTGGCTTCATCCTTTTATATTCCAAATTTAAAACGGGTACCAAAACATAAAGAAGAATTTTTTGACGTAATGCCGGAGCCGGACATAGCTCAAAGTGTTCACACATTTATGTCCTTGAAGACTACAAAGTACTACAAAACTTTACGCAGGTACACAAAGTCCCTAGCCACACTACATGATTATTGAAATGATCATACAAATGAAGCTATGTCTGCCTCCGGTATAATGCATAACAAGCAAAAATAACCCTTCTAACTAATTGACGTCCTAACGACATTGGACCTTAACGTGGCAAACCAAAATCTTGGACGACTATACACATCAGTAGGACAAACTTGAAAGGCTCGTTGAGAAGGTTGTAGGTGGGCTGTGACAGACGAGGACATTAAAAAAATTGAGAAGAACCTTATTATACTGCAACTAGCAGTTCCCGCGACTTTGTCCGCCTAAACTTGCGAAAGCCTACTTACCTAATCATAAAAAATACCTTTCGCCGTTTTCGAAATTTCGTGTTATGTACATATATCAATAGGAGAGGTATGATGCTACAGACAGACAGACACGTCAAACTTATAATCGTTTGTGGGCGCAAGTATACGATTCTTTGTCGATCGATTGTCGAAGACTATATTAAAGATAAAACTGCTTGGAGTTAAGTCGCTCCAGATTTCTACTTGAGTTAACAAGCAAAAATGTGAAAAACTAATTTCTGTAACAACTATTATTGAAATAGTGGCTAACGAGTTTCTTGCTGATTCTTCTCGTGGTTCGACTCTTCCGAATCAGTGGTAGCTTTTAAAATATTTGAAGATTCAAAAGGCCGCCTTTGCACTGTTATATTTTTATATATGTATTAAGCAAATTCATGTATAGTCTTAAGATGTCCTTTTTTTTTTGTGCAATAAAGTTTTAATCAATCAATCAATCAGTCCCTACCCATCACTTGATATTCAAAAGCCCTTCATGCGATTAACTAGAAATTTCTTTCCTTGCACAATAATGGAACTTTTTGTCAGCTGCAGCGTTTCCGAGCCGATAACCAAGACCTTTAAGACAAGAGCATACCCAGTTCTGAAAGGCCGTAATGGTTCTTTTTGATTGACCGGTCTATGTGGTCGCTACGCCAGAAAGAATAAAAAAAAGTGTATTGCCATAAAATCATTAAGAAGGACCGTCAATTTAAGTCCAGAACGAAATCAGCTTTAAAGTGCATTGTATTTCCAGGTCCATTTATTGCTGGGTTTACAGCATCCACGATCGGCAGAAAATGGGGTCTCCTGCTCAGCGCTATTCCACTCCTCATTGGCTGGATTCTGGTGGCTTGCGCCCAGAATATGGGTTATCTTTATGCTGGCAGAGTGTTCTGGGGGGGTTGCTGTAGGCATATCGTATACAATTTCACCGATGTATTGCGCTGAAATTTCTACGGTAAGACAAAATACAAAGTAAATAATTTGCTTTATGTAACCAGTGGTAAACGGGGGGCGGTTCACCTTAGTGTATACCGACGTCCATGGGAACATCTGCCCCACCAGGAGGCTGGCATATGCTTTACAGGCTTTAAGAAGGGGTTCGGGCCACCGGGAACTCTCACAAATCGAATGAAACGCGACAACAATACCATCACTTGACGGGACAGTATTGGTGCCACTTCGCGCCCATCTTATGTAAGAAAGAATACAGGTACCTGGATACGCCTACACAATTCGGCTGCAGATCAACATGGACTGCAGGCGTGGCATGGCTCTGGCTAAAAATTCGTGTTCGTTACTGCTCCTTTTTGGTTAAGGTAGTGCAGCACAATTGAAACCCATTCATTATCATTTAACAGGTGGATTCAAGAGGTGCCCTGGGGTCCTTCTTACAAGTGTTCGTCACAGTTGGGTTTATGATAGTATACGGCTTTGGACCCATCATGGATTATGGTGGGGTAGCATATTTAGGTATCGCGGTCGCTGTACTATTCGTGGCGTGCTTTTTCTTCATGCCGGAATCCCCCACTTATCATCTTATCAAAGGTAAGAATATCATTTAGGCCATATGAAATTAATGTGGTATATGTATATTCAACATATATTTGGATAGTTCTAGAGGGAGTGAAAGCTAGTGCTTTAACTCAGGACTTCGCTCGTGTTGTATCTATTTAATGTTCTTGTTATATTTTGAAGGTTTTAATTTTTTGAGAGGAATATGAAATTATTCTAAAAGTAAAGTCGGTCCAACAGTTTCAGAAATTATTCATGACAAAAAAGGGAAGAGAAAAGAGTAGAGTAGGGTAGAGTAGCGTAGTACAATAGAATACAATAAAACGGAACGGAATGGAACGGAACGGATGGCTTTATTTCCTACTAATAATGTTTAATTGTACATTTTTATTAAATGTCATTGTTTTGTTTTTTTTTCTTTTGTGTAGGAAATAAAGAAGCAGCGGCGGAATGTTTAATGACACTGCGTGGAAGGTCGCGAGAGGGGGTCGAGGATGAGCTCAACTTGATGCTGTGCTAAATTTCATACATCTTCGCCCGCACAAGATATCGCACGCTTAATCGTAAATCGTTCGTTTTAGGTCTAAAATGAGTTAATTATTCGTTTCAACGTCAACCTCTATCAGCCAATTAAAAAATTATTTCAATATCACCATCCAATACTGAGGTACAGCAATTTTTGTCTTAAAAAAAAAACTAATTTCAAGTCAAAAAGACAATTGTAAATTATCATTAAAATAACATTTTAGTTTCATTAATCACATCATTAACTATTATTAAACTACATAATTTGCTACTATAATGCCGTTTTTATCGAATTATACGCGGAATAAGGCGTAAATGACGAAACGTTTTATGCGATTTGCCAAAAATCAACTTTTTTGAGTTAGGTCAGCTTATATTATATTTATATGTTATAGCTTTCGCTTAAATAAATAGACAAGTAAAAAAAATTGACGTCCATAAATGTGTATAAAACTGTAAATATTTTAAAAACATTGTGACTTCGACTTTTATTATATTACTAGATTTTACATATAATAAAAATTTAGTGGTAGTTTTAAGGTGACTTGTTTAAGTTTATTTTTTAAAAAACATCACATAGGTTTACGTATCTGTTTGTAAATTCTATTGAAAAAGTTTAACTACCCGCTAGAGATAGAAAGGGCTGGCAACGCATCTGCTTGCCTCTTGCCCGTGCAGATGTCCATAGGCGTCAGTAGGTACTTAGCTGCCTGCTCGTTTGCCCCTTGTAACATAAAAAAAATTCTCCCATTTACCGTGCTCGATATTTAAAAGGACATGTTACGTTTGATGCAGTCTTCAGAGCGAAGCAACGGCCAGCCTGTATTACGCTTGGCATCCAGTGCAACAACCAGCATAGCATGTCTACTAAACAACGTTTATAAAAAGCGGTGTGGACTGAGAACTGGAAGGACACTGACAGAGTATTTTCTGCAATATTCTAAGGAAATGTTACGTTACCATATCCGAAATATATTACAGATCTCGGTAACTTTTATATCGTTTGCAAAGTACAAAAGCGATTTGCATTCAGCTAGCACTGGCAATTGTGTTCATAATCGGGATTGAGCTATATTGACTTTATGATAGCGTATACGATATTACACCGCTGCATCCATTAGCTTATTGCAGCTGATCAAATCATCCAAAAGCTTGACTATAAAGGCATCCCCTGTGAGTGAATTCATGTGGGCGTTGTCAAACAACTATCTACACCGGAATATAAACTAGAATAGGCGTATTATCCACTTTATATGCGCCACGAATTCACAATTTTAGAAATTAATTTCTATTTTCTGCTGTTTTGTTTTAGGAGTTTATGATAAATAAATAAATATATACAAGACTATATGACACACGGACGTCTCTGTTCCTTAAGTAGACAGCTTAACGCCTGTGTTATAGGTAACAAACTCCTGGTATACACAATTTTTCGTAGAAATATATAAATATATACATATAGATAATAAACCCAGGCCCGAGGCGGGAATCGAACCAACTATTACTTTCAAGTTGGATGAAAGTACATAGGGTGCGCAGATTTGATTAAAATTTAAGTAGTTTAGGAGTACATCGCGGATAAACAACGTGACGCGTTATTTATATATATTAAGATTTCATTCATGTTAAGCCGGGACGAGTGGCTAGTTTGAAAAATAAATGACTATGTTCATATAATGTTTGCCGTATCAATAGTTCGAAGCTCGTTGTTCATCTGTACTATGCATAGTACAGATAAGCTGTTGCCTACAAAACAGCTGTGCATTAATTTCACTGCGCCATTTATACTGTTATATGGTTTGTTGGTGTTTAATGAATCGACGATATCCGATTGTGTATACAAGTGTAGTTTATGGTAGAGAAGGACTGAAATCCATAGGGTAGAAGGTTCAAATTCCATTGGGCTATTTCCTTGCCCCCACTCCCAGCGAGCCTATGAGCTTGGTTGAAGGGGAAACCGGCATATTAGATATACCAATTAAGGAAAAACTGCTGCTAGTTATGAGTAAAAGAATCGCTCCAGAAGATCAGAAGTAGGTTTGGCCTAGGCTCTCCTACAGGGATTCGAATATAATATTTTTAGAGGCCTATAACATAAGCATATAAATAATAAGAATAAATGTTGGAGTTAATATAGATTAATTTTACCATATCTATAAATTATAGATCAAAGTACTTAATTTAATATTATAACTTAACTGGACATTACTTTTAATAGAAAACTAAGTAATAATAATTTTTCATTTTTGTTTTTCATAAAAACTAAATATACCGTATCCATAGATTAGTGTTCCTTGTGACGTCCGTATATTGCGACCTATATAGCGATTGTGCATTCATCCCGCAGTGGCAATTGTTGTACTGTATGCGTTTGTGAATGCGGTTGGTGTAAAAAGATTTGATGATACTGCGTTGTGTGTGATATACACTTATTGTTGAGAGCACATAAACGTAGCCATAATTGAAGGTAGCTCTTTAAGGCTTTTTGCAATTTAATATAGCGATATAATAATAATATATATAACGCATTCCGAGGTATGAGAACTGTTGATAGGGAGACGTATTTTTTAGTACTCAATGGATTTACATTGTGGCTGCCGAGTGGAACCCAAGTATAGATTTGAGGGGTTCCTGCATTATGCGCAGTAACGCACATATTCACTATCACTGTATCCCTCTTTTTTATGGGCAAATGGCAAATTTGATACAGTGTAATCGTATCAACGTATTGACGTACGAGTAATTAAATGACGTATATTAAACTTGTACATATTGTCGTTTTTCATAAACTTTCAAATAGTTTCTAAATAATATGAGATTTTGTGATCTTCATACTATCGTTGTAGGTCGTTATATACTTACTTACTAGTGAGTCTTGGCCTCCGAAACAAGAGAACGCCATCGGCCCCGATCCTGCGCCACCCCTTGCCAGTCTGAAACCCGGAGCTCGCGCAGGTCAGACTCCACGGCGTACCATCGGGAAAGAATACAATGTGATATAATACTTTAAAGATGACACGGGAATTTAGTCTATGGTGAAAATTTTATATAACTGTCTTGCAATCTATCATATCTCCGCCATTGACGTCCTTTATGGACTCCACTCTTAGGGTGCTTCACCCTAACTCCATCTGAGGACCTATGCGTGGCAGCAACCGACGGCCCGCGTCAGTCACTGCCACAGGTCCTCCATTATATGGGGGACCTAAATATATTTAATAATTACGTATTTTCTTTACAGGATCATTAGGAAATACGTGGAGACAAGGAGAATGGCAAAGTAAATATAATCAGGGACCCAAAAAGGTGCCCTTAAGGCGCCCCCACTCAGTGCAATCTTGCAAATGTACTGAAGAAAGCGTCAGATGCTGTGATAATACCGATACTATAGGAAACGTAGATAATAATAGAATCACAAGTTGTTATAAGACTAATAAAGTAGACGATACAAATGTAGATAACAAAAATAGCGACAAAATAGAAGGCTATAATTTTGACAATAGTGATATAGTTGTTAATAAGGATGTCGATTTTAGAAACAATGCCCGTGCCAGTTACAATCGACAAATAAAACGGCATAAAAGTGAAGAAAATAATCCTAAAGAAAGAAAGAAAAATTGTGGTAGTAATAATGAATTTAATCATAATGAGAGAAATGACAACAAATACACTGATGATAAAAATATAAGTCAGGGTGTTGATAATTGCTTTGCTAATGAAGAAATATTTAGAGAGGTTAAAGAGAAATTATATAGCAATATGCAAAAAATATCAGCCGAAGACAATTTGTTTATAACCGAGAAATTCTACAACAATACGCTTTTGGACGAAGTGAAAATAGGCAACTATGAAACTCAAGCGCAATTCGTTAAGGATTTATTCGAGAATAGTGTTAAGGTGAAAAGTGATTGCGAGTGTGATTCCAAATTGAACGTCACTTGTGATAAGTGTTCGAGTGAAGTGAAGGCCAGTGGTTGCAAGTGTGAAGACAGGTGTGAAGTTGGTTGTGGGTGCATTTGTGATGACTGCTATTCACCCTGTTGGCCTAGGGACTGGATACCAGTGGACTATCCTGGAGCCAGGGTGATCTCTATTAACTACACTAGCGACCCGTATCTTTGGAGGCCGCTCTGGATAAAGGAAAGTAAGAGGTGAGTATTGTTTAAGACGAGTACTATCACGCAGTTTGTCATCATGATTCAAAGTTATACGCGATTATTTTTTGGTCGATGGTTGGATTTAATTATTCGAAGGTTTCATACTTGTTTCAGTTGAACCCTATTGTTGTCATGGTCAAAACGTTATGTTCTTTTAACATCAGTTATCTGCGCACGAAACTCCCGCTCAGTCCGTCCAGCTATTTCACAGTCTGTTATTGAATTTGAAGCGGACGAAATTGCCGTTCAAATCTGGTATACAATGAATAGTGAAAGATGATTTTCTTAGTATCCCTTTGCTTTCCCTGTCAGTGCCGGGTCAAGTACATGACCCAGATGTAGGTTTAAGTGTGGTCCTTATATCTGCCAACACTCACCTTTACTGCCAGTGTTTCCTCCCCTGTCTAGCCAAATCTGGTATGATCCTACTAGCGCGGTTTTACATGTCCTTTCTAATAAAGTATGACAGTTCTTGACAAGCCAAGGTGTTTTAGTCGATTCAAGTGTCAATATACTTATGTATATTATTGGTTTATAGGCTGCGTCTGCACGAACGCGCTGAACAGATGATCTCCCAACTCCTGGATCTTGGAGTAGGGGAGAGACCCATTATTTGGGTGGGACATTCCAAAGGGGGGTTGTTTATCAAAGAAATCTATTGTGAAGGTATGGTCCTTTGTTTTTTTTTTTCATATTTTTGTAAGGTTTAGGTATTTCTTTCGTATTTGGTTAAGCAAATGTTTAAACGCTATATTTCAAGTAAAAATAATAATATTAGTATAAATTTACTTTCAGGTTACGAAGCCCACTTAAAAACATTGGAACAAAACCAAACTAAAGAAAAATCAGGTAACCAAGAAATAAATGGGAATACTTCGCAATGCCAAGACAATCAAACAGACATAATTATCGTTAGAAAGACCACTGATATTGAAATAAACCTAAATAAATTTAATGAAAGTAATAATTGTGCGAATGAAAGTTTAAATGGAAAATTAAATGAATGTAAAACAAATGAATTAAATGATAATGATGTCGCTGTAAATAACGATTTGAATGTAACTGACAATGGAAGTTCAATTGTAACTGAAATGAATACAAGTGATTGTAATGGAAACGTAAAGGATTTAATGCAGGAAGATGGGAAATTAGTAGGAGGGGAAAAGGGAATATTAGACATACCTAAAAAGTATTTCTAATATTCTTTAAAAAAAAAAAAAAAAAAAAAAATATCCGTTTATTAACGGTCCGTGGTTCGGATAATACAACGGACGTATGCAAGCGCGTTTAGGCTCCTATCTCACCGAGACGCCATGGCGACGTTGTCGGCTACGTAGCCACGAATTTGCGCAGTTGCCAAATGCCTGTAATAATTGTGGTTACGCTTTTAATTTGACGACGTCGCCAAACCGTCGCCAGGTGAGTTACCTGTCCTAATTTTTAATATCAATTGTTTGGATACGTAACCGGTGACGTCTCGGTGACATAGGGCTCTTATTCTAAAGAGAATTTGTGTGCAGCAAGAAATTACTAGCAATCTATTAAATTATTAAAAAAATCACATGGTTGTCTGTGGTGATGTATTGTGACATAGGTGGGGGGAGTCGCGAAGTCCGGTGATGAAAATTCGGTAGTAGTTTTTTCCTTAGAGAATCCAAGTCAATCCAAATCCATTCTCAAATAGTTCCACTAAGCGCCTGCCTGGAACTTTATAAGCAAATGAAGCCACATCTTCTAATAGGTATTGTAGTTGTGAAACAAATTAACTTAAGTAAAGACTAAGAGATAGTGTAATTATGCACACTGACCGCTCGAACACCGCTTACATGCCGGCCGATGGAGAATGACCTGCGGGTAGGGTTGCCAACATAATCACAACTAAAAGTTAAGACAAGTTAAGAAATATAAGTTGTCAACCTGGAGTCCGAAACCGAGCCTCAAAGCAGTGATACTATGTTTTTATTTTGAAAGAATACTAGGAATACTTTTTAGGTATGTCTAATATTCCTTTTTTTTGTGTTTAAGGTCTTTAAATTTTCATGATTAAGCTCTAATCACCTAGATGAGCAAAAGTCAACAATCCTACAATTTTCTAAAGATATCTTATCTCGCACAACTTCCTTTAGAAATTAGTTCTAGATAAGATACTTGAAAAGGTTCTACAAAAGATACTTATATAAACATCTAGAAAAGATACGCTTACTCATTTCTCAAATGCCGACAACGCATCTACGAGCCTTCTGGTGGCATTTGCCCGTATCGCTACTCAATGAATTTACCACAATATGCACGAGATGACTTGCAAACAATAACTCCTAATGAGCTAAGCCAAAGTCCGTGTTTAATTATTCAACCGTTAATCGCTGGTTTAATTTGATAAGTAAGCTCTCGTCTCGGACAGGTCCCAGAAGCTTAATGTTTAATTTCCATTTGACACTGCGAAATGTCGTAATGGAAAATTAATTTTGTTTGCAAAAATGGTTTCATTTTGCTTAATTTTTAGAAGTGAATTGCAAGTAACAATTTCACCAGCGGACCCCACCTTAGTGTTACAAAGTCCGCAAACGTGCAATTTTCTGGGACTTTTTTAGGGTCCGTAGGTAGGTTTCCGTAGCACTACAAGGAACCCATATAATTGCAGTCTCTCTGTGCGTCCGTCTGTCTGTCTGCCCGAAAGGTGGTCCCCCCGTAGCATTTCCAAACTATTAGACGTATAGACTTGAAATTTTCCACGTTGATAGAACACGCTAAAAACTCAGGAAAATTATTTTGAACGAACAACAATTCTTGAAGTTATTTAACAAATACGTTTATAGCGTATCAGATACCGAACCCTTCTATATAAGCGTGTCTTGATTCGCTCTTGGCCATTTTTTGTAGACGTGAATTGGGAACAACTAATAATTACACCAACGGACCCCGCCTTAATGTTAAAAGCCTGCAAACGTGCAATTTTCTAGAACTATTTTTTATAAATAAATAGCAAAGGCAATTTCATTTGGATTTTACTTTTAATTTATTAGTTGGGCAACCCTGATGCTGTGCTTCCGCGTTAGCATGTGTTAGGCTAATGGAATACAAAGTGTTTATCTTGAGTGCTTCGTACTCCGGGCCAAGTAGGAACGCTGATGAGTGCAAAGATTAGTTTTAATATGGTGTTGATAAACGTTGAAACTTATATCAAACTATGTGGCCTTGTTAAGAAATGTCGCAGTTTTATCTTTTACTAGCGTTAACCCGCGGTTACGTCCTAGAATGAGCAAGGTGGCGTTTACGGAGACGCGAGGCATTATGCGTCGCGTGCGGCGTGGCGACTCGCGGCGTGTAAACTCTTTGGAAGCGTAATCGCCTCTCCGTAAACGCACTCGTACAACGCCATATGATTTAATCCGGTGCCGGCCACGTCGCCACACATAACGCTGTTGATGAGGCTTATGGTTTTTTCTTACACGATCCTCAGTAATGAGGGCCTACTAAAAACGGATCATACCAGATTTGGCTAGGCAGGGGAGGGAACGCTGGCAGTGAAGGTGAGTGTTAGTGATCACTATAAAGAGCTCGCTCCTAAACCTACACCTGGGTCACAAGTCCCGGGCACTGCTATGGTTCCTTCCTCTGCAACGCAATGGACTCGGCACCCGCGCGGTGAATCGATGGAACGCTAAGAATGTCATTTCAATTCTTGTTACGTAAATATGGTAAATATACTGAAGCGAATGATATTCCGCTTTATAGCGTGCACATATTTATAGAATTCTGAACTAGAGGATTGAGGAAAATCCGTTGAATTTATGGAGTATGTCTGCGTAGTTAAAGTATTAATGTACTAGGGACCCGCCCCGGCTTCGCACAGGTGCTATGTAAATTTATGCGTGTATTTTACATATAAAAATTGTATCACTCTGTTTATTGGTGAAATTAGCATTAAAATCCATTGCCTAGATTTAAAGACTGGAAGTGACTTTGCTTTCAACCGACTTTAAAATAGAGGTTCTCGATTCGACTGCATTCGGCTGGGTGAACCGATTTTGATGATTTTTCTTTTATTTGAAAGCTGATGCTTCCCTTGTGGTCCCATTTTAATTTGGTCCTGTTCTGACGATTTGAATTCGTCGCTTTAATTTTTAAAGAAAGAAAGATTATATACAAAGCGAAGTGAATCACGATGTAAGATTATTAATACATCGTAACAATAACACACGCTTTTATTCCGGTTTGGCTTAATTCTAGACGTCGCGTTTGCTCTGGTTGCGAGTCGACAACTGGCCATGGAAACGTGCCAAATAATTATAATATGTAGCAATGTGTCGAATCGTTTTGCGTACTTTGTTATAAAATATTTAGCTGTCAAGACCCGATTTCGCTCGGGGAGTTGTTTAGCTCTTAAAACTCGTTTCAGTGTCTCGTTTTATGTAGACGCATATCTATACATATTTTTATTATTCGATTTTTAGGTAATTAAACCCTCATTCGCACAAGAACTTTTTTTATCGAGCGTTAAAAAAGCGTTCAAATAGAACCCGCGTTCACACGACAGCGGTTTTATAACGCGACGCTTTTTAATCGCGCAATGTTCTATTCTTTTTCATATACGCTATGTTTCTGTATCGACGACGCTAAAAAGCGCCAATGCCGCGAGTTAAAAAAGAGTTGCGTTAGCGTTTAGCCCTTATTCGCACGATAGTCAAAAAAACGTTGCGTTAAATCTCGGCTTTGGCGCTTTTTCAACGTTGGTACGAAACTATACCGTATTATTTAAAATCTTATAAAACGAATATTCTTTCACGATACTCATATAAAATTTTCACAAAGTTTGCTAAACGATTTTCTCTTTCAGCTTATTGCCAAAAATTATAAATGGCGGAATCGCTGGTATTATTGGAGTGTCCGTGGTGTTTCCTCTGGATCTGGTGAAGACGCGATTACAGAATCAAACCGTGGGTCCCAATGGAGAAAGACAGTATAAAAGCATGTAAGTTAATTTTACTTATATCTAGGTATCGGCACGAATCTTGACTTAAAATTACAACATTCTCAATAAACGTTTTAGGTGTCAATTGAGGGTATCCGAGCGTAATAGTTGAATTTATAATTATAATAATTAATTAACAAAAACGCAGCAAATTTTTCAAAACTCATCGAAACAAATGCCTACTTAGTTGGCTACCAGTTGTCATACTTTCTATATAATATTTTATTTTTATAGAGGACAAAGAGAAAAATTGTTCACATATTGTACTATTGAACAAAACACACGAAGCGTTGAATTATTTCACGCGATTTAAGCACAATGAAACCGTAATATTTTATATCTCTCAGGTGATATTTCAAACTCGGATATTAATTTTTGTATTCCGTTTTATGTATTTTCTATTTCTGTGGCTTTTGATTTACAATTGTATCACCTCTCTCTTGTTTTAGACATTTTCAAACGGGGCTTACGGATAGTGATTAAATTAATGCAACATTCACTAGCGTAAATCCACTTACCAAAAGTAACAAGCAAATCAATCATGGCCGTTAATCTTTGCAGAGGTCTTTACCAATTAGTACCAAATAACCAATTAGGTAAAACAAAATACGTTTTTTGAATTAAAAAACGAAGGCACGGTTTGGAAATAATTATTATGCTGTTGCGGTTTATTTTTAAACGTAGATTTTAAATTTCTTATGAAAAATAGATTTCATTCTGGATCTAATTCAGACGATTACACAGATGACGTTCCGGTCAAACACTAGTGCTATTTGGATATTTAAAATTTAATTAATAGTGCAGTAAACGATATGCTTTGTGCGAGCAGTATGCGAACACAAAATTTGCAGCGCAGATATTTCGCGGGCCCCTTGAGAATCCAATTATAGATCGACTAATATTTAACCACGGGGAGGGTAAACAGTTTTGAATGCATTATAATCCTTGTTGAAATCGGAAAACTGCGATGTTTACAACGAAAGAGAGTTAGAGCATAACTGAAGTGTCCATACGTCCTGATTTGGGCAAAGCAGTCCTGATTGTAGGTGGTCAGTCCTTTTTTTAAGCAGTCAGGCCTTCTTTTAAGCAGTCAGTCCTTTTTGTAAGCAGTCATTTCCGCTTTTAAGTTGTCAGTTTCACTGTTTTCATTGCGCCTAAATACATCGCTTTAGCAAAAAGCCTAAATAATCTTATTAGAGTTAGACGTGATCAGGAAATCATGTGATAAGCTCAAATTCTTATTAGAAAAAAAAAATATTTTGACTGGCCCGTTCGCGGTTACTAGTGAGCTTGCTTCCGCTCCGGAGCATGTAGGCTTGATTCCCGCCTTGAACTGGGTGTGTAAGTGTATATGTATGTATTTATATATAAAAAACAATTCTTTATCAGTCTGCTGTTATATATAACATAAGGTCTTAAAATTCCTTGAGAACAGACGACCTTAGGAACTTAAGGAACTTACGATTTTGAAACTTCTTGATTGGCTTCTCTGACAAAAACTTTCTTTTATGAAAACAAGGAAAACGTTTGAGGCATGCCTATTACCTACTCCTGTTTCCCCTCAAACTAACCTTTAAAGTTTGTAGTTACGGGTATGACAACAGGGCAGTGTCAGAAATTGTTCTGATTTGAACGCCATACCTTATGGATTACAGTCTATACTTGTTCCGTTGAGTTATCGAGGTTTCTTATGTAAGGTCTGCTAAAAAGGTGGGAGTGTCGGTTCATGTTTTCGTGTGTTATTTTCGTATACAATTAAAAGTTGCCAGCAACTCCGCCCACGTACGAGCACATTTCATATCAAAATATTGTGGCTTTCAGCCATGTTGTGTTTGTGCCCGCGTCGACACAACGATGTTTGTTTTTCATTCGGATTTGCTCGCTCCGGTTGAAGGGGTTCTGCTTGGTTTGAACACACCCATGTTTAAAACTTTAAATTTTGCTCAGGGACTTGAAGAGAACTACATTTACCCTCGCTTTGATGACATTCATCATGTGCCGGTACATCTATCTTGATAATGCCTTTAAACGGGCAATTCTTGGATATATCTATACTAATGTATAAAGCTGAAGAGTTTGTTTACTTGAACGCGCTACTACTGGTCCGATTTGAAAAATTCTCTCAGTGTTAGATAGCCCATTTATCGAGGAAGGCTATAGGCTACATCATCACTCTAATATTGAATCTATTTTTTTTTGCTTAATTTTACGCCGAAGAAGTCGCGAGCACAGCTAGTGTATAAGTGTAATCTGAAACTTGAAAAAAAAACTCTCCAACGATTTTCATCAAATTTAGTATGCAGGGGGTTTCGGGGTCGATTCATTAATCTAGTTAGGCTTCATTTTAGAAAGCGCTGTTTTATCCGAGTGAACCTCGATTATCCAAGTACTATTTTTTATACTAGATGGTCGTTTTAGAGCTATGTATCTCAGAACCAGTACTGTTTCTGAGTGTTTCCTACTTTTCCCTTCAGCTACTTAATTGAGCAGAAAAAGTTTTTTTTAATACTAAGTATGCAAGAAGTGTAGAAAAAAAAAAACAAGAAAAATTTATAAAATACCTAACAGATTTGAATCTGTAGATCCATTCCAGTTTTTTTTTGCTATTTAATTTATGCAACACAGGTATGAGGCTCGTGCCATTTGTTATATTATATTTATCTTTTGTTTTTTTTTTATCTTTTCTCTCTTATCGTTTCATTAACTCTCTTTATATTTCCATTTTTTTAGGGGCAAAGATAAGAAGTGGACCAAAAACTTTGATAGGAAAGTCACCCCGGTTCACATGCAGTACTTTGTTTCAGTTACCTCTGTCTAAGCGGCATCATAACGCGGGCGGAGAAGGCGGGAGAAGTGCGCGAGAGCATCCAGACTCTTCTTACTGTTTGCGCAGACTTGTGTCATCCGTTCGATGCCGACTATGTAAGTAAATGGTGTCTTATATAACCGCAAACGAAAGACTTCTTTGCTTGATCGTTGATTACCCAAGACTCATACATATAATTAATACTCACATATTGTTGCCTTTAAATAGGTGTTAAGGCCACCCGGAACTCTCACAAACCGAATGAAACGCGACAACGATACCATCACTTGACGAAAATATAATGCAAGTATGCCTCGAGCTTTCAAAGGAGAGGCCGTCCCTCACGTAGCGTTAAATTTACTACTCAATCTGACTATGATTAATATTACAATACATTTTCTGCTTGTAAAAACTCTTTATAGCTATAAAATCTGGAAGTTTGGTAAGCCTGTAGAGGTTGCCTTCTCCGGTAACCGTAACGTGGATGCCAGACATTAGTTCAAATTAACGTACGATCAAACGTATTCATGTCTAAAGGTTGATTTATATTAGACAAGCAAATACTAATTCTACCTCTATTCTAACTCTTATAGTTTTAACAAACGTAAAATATTATTTCGTTTTTCTGTCTGCGTTCACAAAGATTCTAAGTCTTATTCTAGTTTTTGCTCGTGGATATTTTTGTGTATACGCCAAGAATGAGCTTTCGTTTACACTAAAGTATAGAGAAAGAATTCTCTTGTTGTAGCTCTAACTAGTTCGTTCGTTCTAAACCCACCTTAGAAGTATCCTAATTGATTAGGACACTTCTTAAAACTAAGTTAGCTCGCATTGCGCATCGGCGTTCTATTAGGACGACGTCTATAACCAGTCGTTATCAGTTACATGAAACGCAATACTTTCAACTTTACACTAGTAAAGTTCCTGGTTGGTACCTTTAACCGCTTGTATACGTGTGTTGTATTCACCGGACAAAGGACCGGTAATGTGATGTCCACTGACGCGTTCTAGTACCATTTGCCTCGTTTCCATTAATCACGAGGTAATGTAATGCAAATATAGTGCTTAATCCGGTGAAAACAAGGGTTGTATACAAACGCCCTTACTGTTGCGATGTCTGAACTTCAAACTTTATGCACACAACACTGGCAATGTTATCACTCACCCAATCACAAAGGTGCAGTTAATATCAAAAAGAAAAAAGCAATTCAGACTTTAACATTTATTACTATATAACTAGAATATTACAATACGCTTAAAATTATATAGGTACTTTAATATAAGTAGATTCTTGATAATTTGTGCCAACCTGAAACAAACTTAATATTTAAGACTTACTGACCACTTTGTGAATACACGTAATTATTATAACGACTTCAATTCTGGACATTTTAGTGTATGGTTCTAAGCAGGGGTCTGCAACCTTTTGGCAGGGAAGGGCCAAATCTTTAAAAATTAGACGTTGGCAGGCTACATTTGTATTATAATTATTTGGAAAAAGGTATCAAGTTACCTATTTGTATACTATACATTATACGCGATATCAAAAACACAAAATTTTAGTACATCACAACAAAACTTTGCGCCTGTGTAAGGTTATTATTACCTCTTCATAAGAATTAAATTGGCATTTACAAAACAGTCCCGGGCCACAAAGAGAGGGGTAGCGGGCCACGCTTTGTTGTCCGCTGGTTTGAAGTAATATACAGTATAAGAGGATCAATAGAATTATACAATCCAATTTCAGTACCCAAGATATAACATGAGTGGACTCCTTAAAAAAGTTAAAACTGAATTTACAGTATAATTAATCGAATAAAAGAATTTTTAAAGTCTCTGGATTCGTCTCATTAGTTCTCCATGAAAACGCACCCAAACACTATCTTTCAAGTTACATACTCAAATAATCTATCAATTTGACGGAGAATCTGCTTTAATTAATAAGAATTATTAATTACTATAAAATGATATGAAATAAAGAGAAAAGAGGGATAAAAGGGGGCAGCGTTTAGGTAAATCTGATTATGTGACTTCTAACTCCCATGAACAACTGTATTCGGTTACGTCGCTTTTGAGAAATTATAGTCACGAAGTCACCTCCATATCGGTTAGCGAATATCAAAGCTGGCTATTGGTGGTAGCGCCACGCATGCTGTCTTTTTGGTCAGCATTCGAACCTCTTTCACACGTAAGATAGGCGTGCAATGGTGGCAATGCTGTGACGTCAAGTGATGGTATTTTTGTCGCGTTTCGTTCGGTTTGTGAGGGTTTCCGATTGCCCAAACCCCTACTTAAAGGCAATGCATCTGTTATCTTCTTGGTGGTACAGATATCATTGGTGTCGGTAGTAACATAGGTAAAACGCTTGTCTGTTGTAATATAAAAAATGTCTTAAATTATTCTTTACCTTCCTCTGTTTTTTCCACTAGTTTGAGGTCAGGGCAGCCATTTCTATCTATCACCACTTTGTCTTCACAGGAGATTCTTCAAATTCTATCTATCGCTGTCATCTCAGCATTCCCTCCTTTTTAGATTTATGTCCTACAAGAAACGTTAATAATTTCACTCTGTGTTTCTGTCTGTTGTAATATAAAATGTCTTAAATTATTCTTTACCTTCCTATGTTTTTTCCACTAGTTTGAGGTCAGGGCAGCCATTTCTATCTATCACCACTTTGTCTTCACAGAAGATTCTTCAAATTCCCACAATACAATAGTATCTCGCTCATTGAAGTTAATATAAACGTTTTTACAATGTTCGTACGTACCTATTATAAAAATATAGTTATACGTAATGTAGTTTTCGTAAGTACCGCAATGAAATTGGCAGTGACGAAAAAGACATCAGTGTGTCTGCAGCTAGTCGCGACCTACTTATGAACTAGCGTCCTAGCGACAATATACGCGTTTTGTGAGCCGAGAATTACTCGCAGCGTACCCGTTGCAAGTTTTTTCCTTTTCTTATTACTAGGCCAACCGTTCTATATCATTATCACATTACACTAAATTGATATATAACTCAGATTACTTAAAAGCACAAATCTCTAGTCCAGGTTAAACGAGTGCCCAAGTTGGAAACTTTTCAAAAGGCCATGCATGAAACGGCAAGCGAAGATACATTTTAATCCTAGGAGTGTAAGGATATAGGATAGTATGGAATATGGATATGGAATATTAGCTAGGATCGAGCAAGGATCCATACGTATATTCAAAGAAAAACGAAAATAAATTTCATAAGGCTTTTTATTATTTATAACCTTTCATAAGAATGTGGTTACACATAACGATTGGATATAATTAGGTATTTAAATCAACACAAAATAAATTCGTTTACAATAAATGCGTTATCATAATAAACACTAGCTTTAGTAATGTTATTACAAAAATATTTAAATATGTATATAATTACGAGTCTGAGCATATTTTTTTAGCTTTATTAAGCATCACACATTGCGTTAAGACTTCAAGTTACAGTCGACGTTTAAAATTTAAACAATATAGCTTGGATGTAATAATAATATGATTTCAGTTTTATTATGACATACAAATATTAAAAATTCATGTTAATATGCTATTGGTTCCTGGAACTTGTTTTTTTTTATATTGACGAAGATCATTCAATAGGCATGACGACAGTAATCAAAAATCATTTAAATTATATATTTATCTGATAAAATAAGATGCATAAAGCTTAACAAACGTATTTATTTTTATATTGCGATCGAGATTAATACGGATTAACAAAAAAAAAGAAAGTACAAACTACAACAATCTGCCATTTTTGGACCTACTGTTTTGGAGAGAATTTGAATATAATTTCTTTTTCTGCTTCAAAAACGTAAATTTCCGCAGGTATATTAACTTTTTTGGCAATAATAGATACTTCAGAACATTATAAGCCTATTTTTCAAAATTTGTCCTCTCGCCTATCGTAGTTAATGTAGTTACGGGGAAAGCAAAAAGTTTTAAAAAATCGAGACTCCGTGATTATGATGCAAGTATTTTGACAAAAAATTTGTACTGAATTGAGAAGCGCACACTATATTCTTCAGCTTTATTTGCATCTTAGTATTGGTTACACGAACTGTTTAAATTGTGATGATATCACGTCGGCTATTCGTCGAAGTCTTAAAATAATTTTGTATTGTTATATTTAAAATAAAATATACCAGTAATATCATTGAAAAAGTATTGCACGGTAATGTGGTATATTTTACTTAGTACAAATTAACATTAAATATTACTTATTGGACTGAAATATACAAAATATCTATCTATAATTTTCATAGGTCTATGGCCAAAGTATTTAAAAAATTTAATTTTCCTTGTAAATTTACTAAATTAACGTTTAATTAGTTGCTTAGATAATGTGGACAAATAGAAGCTATTGTAGTTTATGTTAAAAACATATATTCATGAATTTTTTTGTTCTGAATCTTTTTATAATAATTACAACTAAGAAAAGTGCTAGAAACTATTTGGCACTGAATTGTAATAGACATCACTTTTCTGGACAAGAATAACTATAACAAAGTTAGAATAAATGAAGGACATTTTGACTTTATTATATACTTGCACCTAAAATAACACACTACATATAACACCCGACTCGCCACCAAATATTATGCCTATGACACATTAGAATCGCGGTAGTTTTATTTGAATTTTCACAAAAATAAACGCCAATTCATTTTTAGATAATTAAATAACATTCAATGTTTATTTAGAATTTATCAAATTCGGTTTTATGTCCGTTCTTCATGACTTCAAATGACGTATCTATAAAAATAGCAAAAACCTTATAAGATGGTGCAGTTTGCAATAAAATTATTTGTATCAATACATTGGCAAACATCAATGGTTAATGACATGATTAATATTAAATAGAATTTAGGATATTTTTTACCAATGCAATTTATGGCATTGCATTGAAAGAAAAGCCATTTAAAAAAAGGCATAAATCGTAAAGGCCTGCCATTAAAGAGTCAATAATGTCAAATCTGTAAATATTTAGTCTCCGAGTGAAATTTTTGTATATGTTTTTTGAACAAATAATTTCATTTGCTCAAACTGAAACGCCATCCGCTCCTTTAAGACCATAAAAAAATTGCGTATACACAATTCTAGACTGCATGGACAAATACGGAGGCGTGCGACAAAAACCATAGGCGCACGCCGAAAGGGACTCAGGGACCGGAGACCACGCGATCAGTCCCCGCGCCCGAAATCCCCAGCGGTAGGTATCCTCGCGACCTCGGCCGAAAACCACGTACCCGCTAAGCCAAGCGGTTGAATGATGAGTCCCGATACAAACAGTATGAAAGTTTAAAAATTGTTTGTTTCAGATCCAACAAAATAAAAAAAAAAGTGCTTACTTAAAACACGATTCAAATAAAGTGTTTAATCATTTATTGTGTTTGTAATACGTAATACGTGTCATTACGTTTACAACTTGTAGTTGTCGCGGGCAAATTGTTTAATTACGCCGTTAACATACGGCGTCGTCAGTTTTGTAAACACTCGCAGTTATGTAAAATGCGGAAGGCAAAATGTATATTGCCGTGACATTATATATTATGCCTAATCATTTGACTAGAATTTCAACTCAGTTACGGATAGGTCAGAAGCGGAAAGAGGATCGCGCAGCGATTAATTACCCTGGGCGCTTCGTGGTTATTTTTTATATTTTAACACAGAACAGGCAACGTATCATGGCAAAATACATTTTACCTTCGCCATTTTAGATAACTGCGAACATTAACAAAACTGGCGACGCCGTATGCAAACGGCGTAATTATACAATTTGCCTGCGACATATTCATCAATTAATACTTTACAAATTTTTGTTACAATATTCAATAATCATAAATATAATATACATAATCGTAAAAATAATTAACAACTGAAAAATTTAATCATATTTTCAAAATAACAAATCATTTCAAGTGAATAATAATATGCATAATTTATAATATGAACGTAAAATGATGACCACTATTTTAAATATAAGCTGTTATATATTCCGATTTAACAAAATTGTTACAAAAATCAGTCTTCAATATGTCTAAAGGAAGAACTAATTACAAAAAAAGAAACTAAGACCATAAGACAAACAATTTTGAGATCAATTTTGTCTCATTTTATTGCACTCATTATTAGACGAAATTTTTGATAATAAAGAGGATAAAATTCGTTGTAACAATTAATTTAAAAACACACTTAATGTATTATTTTACGGCGTTGCTAACTTATAGACGGAAAAATTGCACATTTCTTAAATCTTACTGTTCGGGGTGAAATATTAAATTTGAATAGCATACAGTTAAGTCTCAGTTTGTAGACAGTTGTTTATATGAATTGATATCCTTTCACGAAAAACTTTGAACGTATACAGTGGTGGGTCTAATACACACGGTGGCAAACTGTTTTTACATACGATTCAATAGCTTAACTTAAAGTATATAACTCAATTCTTATAAAGCTAGCTAAAATTTAATAGTACACTTCAGGACTGCTACGACATAAACATTGCTACAATATAAA
>JANCMC010043217.1:4465171-4686415 GCA_024363005.1 Charaxes varanes
ATTGATATGCTGTGTCCAATCTAGGGCAAAAATAAATTATTATATGTCATACCTTTCGCAAAACATTACCTGGTAATAAATGAATTAACTACCATTTCTGATAACATTTGGAGCGGCTCTGGTGGTGTTAAAGTCGATATTTAGGACCATTTACAAGAAGCATTTTGGTGTTATGTATATCATTCAATGTGGTTTGTTGGGTTTAAGGAGATATTTCTTGTTAAGTTAAGTATGTCTTTTACGCTCGTTCGAGAATCGAGTGCTAAAACCACTAGCTGCATATCAAAATTTTCACGTTTCTGTACAATACCCACAACTAACACTTATACCTTATTTTAAAATTTTCCTCGACTAGTCCATAACTAATACCAATAGTTCTTACAGTAACATCTTTTATAAATTTCTAAATACTCTTAAATCTTAATAAGAATAAATGCCGAAGTTACGCATATATTAACTTTACAATGTTTTTGCGATTAGTTAGGGTCAAAAGAGTTCATGTAATGTCATTTTATGTTAAAAATTTAAACTTGACACTACGAAAACATAATACACATAATTTTCATTTCATTTTCACATAATTTTCAGTTTGTGCAATAGGATAGATGGTTATTGAAGTTCATTTAGTAGGATTTTTATTTAGAAATCATTTATTATTAGGATTTATAATTTAAGAAATCAATCATTTGTATAAAGCTTGAAATAAAAGAGATATAGATTTTTTTTTAAAGAATCTTTGCAACATTTTTTATAATAACAAAAGTTTTATTCATATTTAAACATGTACATATCTATGTGGCAACTCAAAGTTAAACATATAGAGACGTACCTAAGTAAAAAATATAAAATACAATAAGCTAAACTCATAAAATATATACTTTGGTCAAAAAACTCAATTGTAATCTGTTACCTAATTATTAGTTCGCGACTTCTCATTTGACTAAAAAAAAACATCGAGTATCGTTCTCAAACACAAAGTTACCAAAACATCGATTGTTAAAATTAATTATTTGTTATTTTATTGAAGCAGCACCTAATTGTAAAAAGTTTCCACCAGCTCTAACCAATTCTAACCTTGCTCTGTTCGACAAAAATAGTCAATGTATTTATAATTTTCACTACGTGAGGTAGAAACTTAAAATACAACACGTATTTTCCCCCCCAAAAAAAATCACATAGTATAAAACTAATAAAAGTGGTCCCTCTCAACAAGTATTTAGAATATGGAATAATATCTTATTTTGTACTAATGTTTTAAAATTTGCACGTAGATTGTGTTTTAATCCAAATATCGTATTCAAATTCTAAAGGCAAAGCGGTTGTTTATGCGCAGCATTAACTCTTAAAAATTTTCTCTGCACTCTTATTAAAGAGTTAATTTTTATATACATCAATGTTAACAGAAGATTTTTTAATCAATGTAATCTAACTTAAGTTTTTTATTATCTCTTTTCGTTACTTTATCTTGGCAAACTTAAGACTATTCACAGGTCTGATAAATAATCATAATAGTCTTACGACCTAATGAACATCTCTTTTGACCATAACCATATAATTTGGCAATTTACTATTAATACTATCCGACTAACTAGATACACCATCCCAAAAGTAAGTAATTTGTGGAAAAATTTTTGAAAAATATTTGCTATATCTTATAACGACGTCATCATTATGTACAACTTAAATAATTAGGCAATGAATCTGACTACCAGAAAGTATTAAAAACCATGCAATTGGTACAAAGAAAGGTACAGTCAAACTGGATTTCCCCAAATCAAACTGGCTTTCAGCATTCGCAGCTGAATCGAAAAATAGTTGGAGCATTTACTCTTTTTCTTAAATTATCTTCTTCTTAGTGTCAGTCCTGTCTTGGCCTTTGGTAAAGTATAAGTAAACAAAACACTGACAAGTTAGTTAAGTTAATTAATTTCACGTTACTTTAGAGCTTCTTTGTTCAATGCACCATAATTTTCAACAACTCAAAGTCAATAAGAAGCATATCTGTCTAATGCGATGTATATGTGGCAGGCAATTTGTATAATTCCGCCATTTACATACGGCGTGATTAGTTCATAAACGCTCCTAGTCAAATAAAATGCCCAAGGTAAAATTTACATTGTAGTGATATTATATAGCAGTCACATAAAATGCCGAAGGCAAAATGTATATTGCCGTGACGTTATACATTATGCCTAAACATTTGACTGGAATGTCCATTCGGTCACGTATCGCTGCGCGATCGCCCGTCCGCTTATAACCTATCCGTAACTGAGTTGAGTAACAATGATACAGCAATAATATTTTGCTCGCAACATTTTAAATATTTATATTATAAATCGACAACACCGTATGTATGTAATACACGGCGGAATCATACAAATTGCCCACAACATGTATCACAATCAGTTGATACAAATTGAGTTTATATTATTGAAATTGCATTATATGTATTAATATGATCATGATTCAACATTCCACAATTATTCTTTACTTGTATTCATCAAAACAGTTTTAATTGCTGAAGGCAGAAATGTTTCAGTAAAAAAAATCTCTCTCATTCTTATTCCTTGAATGTACATATTAGAATAGGCAAATCGTATAATCTGTTACAGTATGAATACAAGTAACATATTTGTATACATTTCAAAGAGCTTCGCTAGCCATTGACTAGCCATGAGCCAGAGGGGGGCAGGCCAAAATAGATGATGGTAAAGAATGATTTTTAAATACAACTTAGAACTACAACGCGAACGAAATGTCTTATCTTTAGAAATTTTACCGGTGAGATTTGCTTTATCGATCTAACGAGTCTTGTGAATGGACTGAGGGCCTTGATATATTTCGATTTAGCCACATTTTTAGGGGGGGTGGAAAGCAAGTTTTGGTGCATAAGAACCAAAGCGATCGCGAAGTAATCGCCTCGGTCGCTTCGCGGTAATTTTTTTGGTTTTAACACAGAAATGCATGTATATGTGTGTATGCATGTAAATCTTAACATTAACGTCGAAATGCCCCAAAGTGCCCTCTTATATGTAGCATACAATAGTATTCATAACTCGAAAAAAAATTCAGCCTCCCACTACGGAATTTTACTCATTAGAGTGCAAACAACAACTTCAAGAAGAAAAAAAAACAAAAATATGCATTTCTGGGAAAAGATCTCAAACTGCATAATTACCAAAATCATTGTTACTACAATCGTTACGACATGAAAATAATGTAAATAAATCCAATCGTGCACCCTGTCACGCAACCATTTATTACCCTAATGCCGGGGCCAGACATAGCTCAAAGTGTTTCTACATTTTGATCCTTGAAGACTACAAAGTTCTACAAAACTTTGCGCAGCTACACTAAATCATGATCATTCAAATGAAGCTGTGTCTGGCCCCGGCCTTATAAATGTTAAAACGAATCTGCTGCGACTTAGAAAAGTAATGATTTTCATTCTAGTGCCCATCGTTGAAATTCTGAACGCGACTACATTCACGTCCCTCAGGTCGTTGGCCTCCAAGTTGGTTCTCGCTGAGGAGATGGGTAAAGCTTTATATTCTATGTACTCGTATATATCAAAAACCAGTCTGACCACAGCTTTGATTTTGACACGATGCCTACGGACAACCTCAATACAAGAAGGCTCGGAAATGCATTGAAGTATGACTGTTCTACATTCTAGAAGGTCCCTAAGTGGTTTCAGTTTGGAAAGAACTGCATGAACTGTAAAAACTGCGCAACTGTCACTTCGTTCCACAAAGATTTTGTGCGAAGTAAGAAATTTCTATAAAATCGCAAGGTTGTGTACTTTTGAACACCCAATGCTTAGTTTTAAAAGTGTTAGATACATGAAAATGTTCATTAAGACTGAAATGTGTGTGTCATGTCTTCGTCAAGTAGTCGGAAACACCGAAATTAGAAACTTATTCCACAAAAATGTGTGAAATAAGAAATTTCTATAAAATCGCAAGGTTGTGTACTTTTGAACACCCAATGCTTAGTTTAAAAACTGTTACGTACATGAAAATGTTCATTAAGACTGAAATGTGTGTGTCGTGTTATCGTCAATCGGAAACACCGAAACTGGCAACTTCTTCCACAAAGACGTGCGAAGTAAGAAATTTCTAGAAAATCGCACCGGTTGTGTACTTTTGAACACCCAATGCTTAGTTTAAAAAGTGTTAGGTATAAAAATTCTCCTTATGACAGAAATAAATATGAAAGATACTTGAAGAATCCGTCAACAACATTTTAATCTTAAAGTATTAAATGAACATTATATCTCTTACAGGTAAAATGAACTCTCTGTTCAGTTTGGTGGAGACTTTGGCGGCACTTGTATTTGATCCCACTTACTCTCTGCTATACTCTCGAACGCTACCGATTTTCTCTGGAGCAGTGTATATTTTCAGCGCTTGTATGACCATTCCCCCGATAAGTGCTTTGTTGTAAGACATTTTATTTTATATTTTTATTTTAAAATAAAATAGGGCACTTTCATACCGTTACACATACAAAACTCAAATACTGTAATCCCCCCTATAACGCGGTACTTCTTTAACGCTTCTAACTCTACGTTACTACTACTACGTTAATTTTCTTCGTCATATATAATCATGAAATATCTCTGGCCTCGAACATAATAAGTGTCTTACCAGTCATATATATTTACGCAGAATAACACTACCGTGTTATATTATGCAGTATACAGTATTGAAGTCTCTATAGTTAAAAATATATATAAAAAATAAATAAAATAACCTTAATTCACTAACACACAAAAAGCATTACATAATTAATATTATAGTTAAATAAAACACTTAAAATATAAAGTGTGTCAACGAAATGGCTGTGGGCTCAGCTATCAGCTGCATTTCAGTCCTTACCCAATATTGCTGCCAACGCAGTGTGTAAAATTATATAGTCTAGAATACCTTTGTAAAACAATTCTCCCGAGAGAATTATAATATTTTCCTCGCACCATGCAAAGTTTACAAATAGAATAATGAATGGTAACAAAGTTTCTTGTTCTCAGGTGGCTGTTTATACAACACCGACGTGAAACGAAACGTAGGCGTCGCGACGCTCTAGAGAAGTAGCTAATTGTGCACAGGATTGTAAATAAACACAAAGAACTTTAAAATATCATGTCACAAATAACAACAACCTCCACTGAAATTGTAAGATGGAGCGAGATCCAATTATGACGCCCCCTAGTTACACGTGCTATATGGTGTATGAAGGAAACGTTTATCTTAAATAGTTCTACAAAAAAGGCCGCGACAACATATACATATATATCTTTAAATATAAGCCATTATCGCTAAAATAGTGAAACATAAATACAATAAAAATAAGTAATTATTTGGCAAAAAACCAACGTTCGGGCAGGACAGTGTCTGCCGGGTTCGCTAGTGAATATTATAAATATTTAAAATCCTTCCAACACAATATCTATTGCTTTCATCCTAAGTTTATCTCTCTCATATACACCTTTTAAAAAAATCAAGATATGGATTTGCCGGAATCAAACTCACCTTGTTTCTCCGTTTTCTTTAACCACATTCTCATAATTGTTTTCGTGATTTTCATCGAATTCGACGCAAGTTCTGAAACGAAGCAGGTTAAGGTAAATACCTTAATTGACAGAGTCATATACCCTTTATAATAGTAGACTTCAAGGTCAAAAATGTACAAACACTTTGAGCTACGTCTGGCTCTGGTATAACTAACAATAGGGCCAAAATCAGAAATTTATGTAGGGTTATGCTTACCTATGTAAGTGTGTTACGGTGTAGTGCTTTAACACAGCCCTTTTGCTGGTAAATCTTTCTTTGCACATAGTACACTGATACCTTTTCTTGTGTTTATTGCTGTGATAATTGAAGGACACCTCCGAACTAAATGAGCAGGCGCATATTGAGCATATGTAATTGCAGGCATTCTGGAAATACATTATCAAACCATACATAATTTTAATTCTTGCACACGCACAAAATACACAAACAGTACAAATCTATTATAAGTGTCTTTTGACTGCGTAGATATTATTTTTACTAACTTTTTTTTATGTTACAAGGGGCAAACGAGCAGACGGTTCAAATAAGTGACTACCGACGCCCGTGGACGTCTGCATCACAAGGAGGCTCGCAGATGCGTTCCCGGCTTTTAATAAGAGATTAGGCCACCAGCAAGTGTCGTGTTACACGTAAACGTGACAACAATAGCATGACTTTACCTGACAGCATTGCCGCCATTTCACACTGATCTTATGTGAGAAAGAGGTACTGGTACCCTGACGTACCGGCCTAATTCGGGTGCAAACCAAAAGGATTGCAAGCGTGGTGCTAACTCTAACTAGACTTTACTAATTGTATATGACTATATATAATATACCTAGAACAAAAACGCAAGTTAAAACATTTTTGTCTCTCTGTCAATTTGTTCCAGGTAATCTTTGAAACAGCTGGACCGATCTCAATGGGACTATGCACTGACAGAAAACTGATGTTATAAGGAATGTAATAGGCTACTTTAGTTTTAAAGAAATATTTAGGGTTCCACATAAAAAAACAAATGAAAACCACCAAAATTTTACAGTCAAAGTTACATACTAGTTTATAGTACAAAAAAATATATAGATAAAACTTTTTCTGAAGTCTGTAGGTTAAAGTCTATAATTAATATTATCAAATAAGTAAGTAATTATGGTTAATAATGTAAATTTATGGTAACAAAACTAAAAAAGATATGGTTGCAAAACCAAAAAAAAACAGCATAAAATAACATAAAAAAAAATTGCAAATCACCAGTTCATGTTTTAAGCTGATATGGTCCTTCAAGTCATCTTCATTGGGAAAAGACTTAATACATTTCTCACATCTAAACATGGCATTCACATAATCTTCACTCAGTGCCAGAAGTCTTCTTTCATCTTCTATTTCTGTTTTGCTTAAATCAACTTCAACAAATTCACCCTTTACATTCTCATCCTTTATTTTACCATTTAGTTTTTTCTTTTTTCTTTTAACCTGAAATTACATCATAATTAATTTTTCACCAACAAAAGACAAAACGTTTCTGTCTTTCACTGCAATTCTTCATCAATTAATAAGGAAAATTTATGAAAGTACATTGATTTAGAAATAGTATGCTTAAGTAATAAATGTCGATATTATCGTAAATAATTAACATTCTCTCTTGTATCCTTATTTGTATTTTTAATGAATTTATCTAAGGCTTTAAACATAAGAGGAGTACAAAATTGTAAGTTCAAATAAGAATAATCTCAGGAACTACTGGTCCAATTTGAAAAATTATTTCAGTGTTAGACAGCCCATTTATCGAGGAAAACTATAGGCTATAATATCATCACGCTCAAATGTTTCCCCTGATTTTAAGCGGACTAAATCGCGGGTAATAACTAGTAAAGAAATAATTATAAGAAGTATTTTTTTTTATTTCAAAATACTGGGGCTACTACTATTTCAATATAAGAAATAGATAATTAAAAAACAATTCCTTTTCCTTGTACTTCATTGTTATTCGCCACTGGGAACTTTCACAAACCGGGCGAAACGCGACAATAATACCATCTCTTGTAGAAGAAGACAGAACCGATCTTATGTGAGGAAGAGGAACTGGTATCCGGACGCGCCGACCCAATTTGGCTGCAGTCCTGAAGAACTGCAAGCGTGGCGCTACCTCTAATTAGATAAATAGATAGGAGTAGAGGAAGGGATGGTTTAAAAGGATATAAAGATAGAGGCAAAGGAGAAAAAGGATGCGGATACTACTGTCACGGACGATATAGGGGTAGTGACAATATCAGCTAGGGTAGACCTTGGTCGCGTACCCGTAGTAGATCTAATCAGTTACCGGACAGATGAAAAGGAAAATCCAACCCCCGGAGGCTATATATAACCTTACTTGTCTGTGAAATTTCCAAACAACAACAAACCTTTTCAGTTAAAGTATGCTTTGCATCCTTTAAAACCTCTAATTAAGTATAGACAGAAACTTTTAAAACTTCTGTCAGAAGAGGTCAAGAAGGTAGCACAATTGGAAAGAGATTTGATTTCAATTCAATCCGTCTATCCATTGTGCTATCGTGACGCAAAAGGCTGTTTGACATCGAGTGGAAAAGCTGTTTTTCTTAAAGATATCCATTGTGTTAAATCTAAGACCCCTACAAATATAGGATTACAAAGCTTATGACGTCACAATGGCGACTCGTCTAGTTGTCTACGCCCTGTAGTGACGTCAGAGTTGGTATCAGAAAACAGTCACCTACTAATAATATTGAGTTGCGTCATTCTTCTACGCAAGTGCTTTCCAAAGTACGGAAATTATTTCTCCTGTACAGCAATAAATATTTTCGAGAACAACTTTATTTAACAATAATATGACAGTACTTTTTTATACAACGAGAGTTAAACCAACAGGACAAAGGGAACAATACGAACTGTAAGTAAGTATTGTAGTGTACACAAATTTAAATGTGATTCCGTCATCTCCGTCTCTTAGTAATAATTACTTAGAGATTAATTATTAAGAGGTTAATGTAATTGATTTTTAAATTTTAATATAATGGTTTTAAAAAAATTGTATAATATGTGGACTTAAAATATGTAAATACAGCAATACTTTCTTTTTTTTTCTTTTTTCTACTATACAAGGTATAGTAGAAATGACTAAAGCTTATTTCAGACTGAAATAGAGTAAAGAACAAATTGATTTCATTTTACAATAACCTAGCGGACACTGCAGGCAGTTATTTAGTCCAATTAATGTTTAGACAAAAGGCTCAATACGAACGTCATCTATTAACATTATTCCAGCGATGCGATCTGCTCACCATTTTTTAGTATATTTTAAAAATTCTTTTGAATTTTCCTTTCTTTTTTTTCCTTAAACATTCCCAGAAATATTGCGAACAAAACAAAACAGACAGGAGTACAATAGGCCCAGTCGTTTTTGATTTATACAGGGAAACATAGGTAATTTAGGTTATATAGTATATAGCAGAGTATATTTTAAATATTCTTTTGAGTTTTTTTTTCTTTATTTTTCCTAAAACATTCCCAGAAGTAACACGAATGAAACAAAACAGACTGGAGTACAATAGGCCCAGTCGCTTTTGAGTTATACAGAGAAACATAGTTAATTTAGGTCACATAGTAGATAGCATAATATATTTTAAATATTGTTTTGAGTTTTCCTTTCTTTGTTTTTCCTAAAACATTCCCAAAAATAAAGCGAGTAAAACAAAACAGACAGAACTCAAATAGGCCCAGTCGACTTTAACTTTTGTCGAGAAACATAGCTAATTTAAATTATATACCGATAGCAGCGGATCCAATTGTCATTCCATGTAATTTAAGAACCCCTTGAAATATACACAAAAAATAATATCCAAGTCGATCCAGCATTAAAACTAAAACTGCATTAAAATCCGTTTCGTAATTTTAAAGATCCCAACGAAGAACGAGGACAGGGCATCAACTTTGTTTTATACTTTGTTAAGATAAAGGCAAAGTAAAGATAAAGAAAGACAACTAGTATTAAAAATAACAAAGAAATTTCTAGAAAATAAATTATTGAAGTAGAAATCCCAGTAGATAGAAATAACCCAACACACTATCAAAGAACATCTGATTGAAATACAGAGCTATTTTTATCTTTCTCAATTTATAGATGCTCTTGAATATCATTATGCAAATACTCGACTCGTAACAAGTCCCTCTGATTCCATGAATGGAGTAGGTAGTAGGAGGGTCGGGTGTAGCTACCCCCTACCCCCCTTGTTGTGTCAGGAGAAGGTGCTTATAAAAGAAAATTAAGAAAATTGCGCGAAAAATTAGACAATTTAAGAATACTATCATGAATCCCTGGTATATATTTACGAGGTAAATTTATTGTTCTGAAAAACTATTTGTCTAAAGAAAATAAAGGAAGAAATACAATTAAAATAAGCAGGTATTAACTCTTTTTAAATTAGCAGGCTACACGAAAATTATTTTTACGTAATATATACTGTTTATTATAAAATGCTTATAAACTTTTTTGGACAATTTTATTTTAGTATGTTTTATTTACAAAAATACTAATTATTATCTGTATATGCATATATATATAGTAAATGTTTACATGTATTGGTAAATTTGTTTGTAAGATTATAAGCTACATGCATTTTATAAATAAAAAATATAAAATACAAGTTATAAAAAACTTTCAGCGTGGTTTTGATGATGTTATTGTATGAAGGATAATAACATAACTCGTAATTCTTAATGCTATTGCGGATAGCAATTATCTTCAATTGTTTGTTCAAACAACCGTGACCGGCACTTTAACCTATTGTGAATAAATACATGTTATATGTCAGCAAATTACTGAATATATATATAGGACAATCGTGTCCTGCTTACGATAACGCGCTAGTCTTTTCTAGAGATAAGTTTAGATCTGTGTTTAACGAATGTTAAAAGTTTAAGAAATAAAAACTACGAAAATGGCAATGTTAAGCTTTTCTCCAATTGACAAGTCATACATTAAAATAATATCAACTTTTTCACTGACGAACTATAGTTTATGTGTGTATCAGCAGCAGCAGCAGCAGCTGCTACGCCTGATAGTTTTGGTTACGTTTTCTAAGTAAACTCAATAATATCGCCAACAAGCATTTTATTGTTGAACTTATAGATAGAGGGACTACTAAAGTACCCTCAGCAGTCTAAATTTACATATTCATACAATCATAGTTTAAATTCATTATGATGAAAACATTGTATAACTTTGCTTATTTATTGAAAGAAAAAGATGCAAGGAATTTATTTAAATAAAAACCAGTTTGTTATCAATGTCAACATCAGAGGTATATTCTGGTTGTTTATGTTGCAATTCACAAGTGAATTCATCTAGGGAATTCACTAGAATTGTACATTAATACTCTATGGTATTACTATCTGTTTTTGGGCCGATATGAAACTAAGAGCTTTCTCACTAGTTCGGCGTGTGTTCGACAACCCTATTGGTATTTTGAAAATGATAGCAACCAGGTCTGGATCTAGTCTAGTCAGACTGTTGTGGGCTTCACGATCCCAGCAGTTGAATGCAATTTTAATTTTTAGTTTTTAGGGTTTAAGCATAATAACATAGATATAAGTTGAACTAACCATAATGTTGAGATTTAATTTCATGAAATAAATTATTATTATTCCATTATAATTATTAATATCCAATTAGTATTATTCCACACATCAGTAACGTATATAATTATTAATTTTAAATAATAATTAATATATATTCCTGACAATTTGAGATTATTCTAGATTAATGTAATCGAGACGAGATGAATTAAAATTCTCGTGATAATAGTATGAATATATATTAGTAATATTAGTTTTGTGTTTGCTGTTTGAAGATCGTCCACAACAGTACTCTCGGTCGTACATACATACGCGTAGACAGTCGACCTTTGTCTAGCGAACTAAGATGACGTTCAGGATTATTGTAATTTTATGTGCAATTTATCATATGGTATGTGATCAAATTAAACATTTAAAGCTTTAATTTAAAATGACAATGTAGCTGTACATAATTCGCATTATAATTTGTGATGACAAACAATTTTACTGTACAAGACACAAAAGATATTTGTACAGGTATTACTAAGAATTAATATATAAAAATACTATTATTTTTCTCTATTTATTTAAACTCTACACTGTTTGAATACGTATGTATTTATCACTGTATCAACATCTTGTTGTACGTAAAACGTTCTTGATGCCGGAGCCAGGCATAGTTTCATTTGAATGATCATTTCAATGATCTAGTAGTGTGGCCGGGGACTTGTGTTGCTCCGCAAAATTTAATAGAAATTTATAGTCTTCAAGAACAAAAATGTACAAAAACTTTGAGCTATGTTTGGCTCCGGCATAAGGAAATCATCAATAAATTTAAAAATATTGTTTAAGACTCATATTATTTCTTATATTTTAATTTAAAGGGAAGTCACCTGTTTGTACTTTAATACAATTAATTAAAAGATTTTCATTATAATTAGAAAAGTGCTCTGTTAACTTAGTATAATATTAATTATTAACCGTTTTATAGGCGAATTTTAAATCCTACATAGACTACGTCTTTGCAAAGTTAATATACATATATTGTTTATGATATTGGTCCTTTATCTGTAACTCGATGGGTTGAGGACAGAAATATTATTGTATCTTAATGCTAGAATATGTATGGAATTAGTCTTATAATATCTGTAACAAATTACCTTAAATTAGAAGCTTGTATTAGTAGTGGGTGCGACAATACCCCAACGGCGGTGGGGTTTGAACCGGGTACCTTGGGGATTTCATTAATTACTATGCGTAAATAACTAGCTATCAGAAAGACTTTCTTTGAATGTAAATATTTACGTGTAGGGAATACAGGTCTTAAAGTGTATTGTTAAAAAAAAATAGTAACTTAATATTAAATTAAAAAAAGAATTAACATCTTAAAGGCCTATCTCACCATCGAGTACCATATTCATGTAAGTCATTTCGTTCTGCGCCTCAAATGTGCATTCTCCGTCGTATTTTGTCATTACCCTGTTGATTTCGTCCCTTGCCCTGTCCTGAATGTGAGGGTTGCGAGCCATTTCGTAGGCAGCAAACTGACCGGTCGTTGCCGATGTCTCGTAACCAGCAAACATATACAACATGGTATTTGCCGCTATATCCTTGAAAGTAAACACGAAGTTTTGGGTCAGTTCGTCCTTCGCTGAAATATTTAATTCATTTGTAATATTAATAATTTATATTACAATTATTATTCATATAATTACATCTGTAATCCATATTTGTTTTACACATCACGCAAACTATGTTTAATTGGTTAATTTAACCTTTCTTAGGATTTGGTTAAATGGAAAAAATACTGCTAGTTTTTTTTCCTTATTCATAACATTGTAGGCATAATTTTTTTTTTTTTTTAATGTATCATAGGATAAAACGGAGAGGCCGTAAAAAAAGAAGAAAACAACGTACAGAAAAACTGAAAATTGAGAACTTTTGCCCCCTAACCCTACGCGGTGGAAGCTTATATGACTTTCACAAATTTTGATGCTAGATATCTGAATACTGCAAGTACAGCGCGACACGAGTTTGTCATTCGATTTGCAATTGACAGTTGCACTAACGCCCAAATACAGGCCACTTTCTTTTGACACTACAAGAACTATTGTATAACTAAAAAGCAATGAAAAGTAAATAAATTCGGCCAATCCACATACCTATCTTGACTAAGGTGTAGAGTAAGTAGAGTTACGACGTATAGAGTAAGGGCGTGTAGTGCTAGAGGCTTAACTTTTTAACACTACGAACCATATGGTATCGTCGTGGTAACATTTTACACGAAAATGTTTTTTTGGTTGATTAAAAATACCTAAAATAATTGAAGAAACAAACATTTAGCATTTTTAAATGTACACGCTGGCAAAGGTTTTAAAGAATTAGCAACTGGAGTTTAATTTTGAAAAGGGAACTAGATGGAAAAGACTTAGATTATTCCTGTTGTCAGTTTTTTTTTCTTAGAGGCTTTCAACACATTTACCACCTTTCTGATGATCTACTACAATTGGCGAATGACCTGCACGTTTGCCACTTATTATTTTTAAAAAAATGAAGTACCTTGTTCACTTTTTCTTGAGTTTTCCTCTAATTCTATGAGGGTTTGCAGAAAATCGTTGCGTTTGTATTGATATTTGTGCCGATAATCCACAGTCTCCTTAACCAGGTTGTAGAAAAACTGTATAATGTCTGGATTAATGCGTTTTATCTTCAACGTGCGAAACACATTTGGCATACAAAAGGCGATTGCTCTTACAACGGTCCTGAAATAGCAAAATACTAAATGTAAAACAATTTATAAATTGTTTTATTTAAATTTACTCTATCAAGTCGGATGGAATATTGCGGAGTCTAGGACGACTAGAATTTAATAAATAAAATAAAAATAAAAAATAATTTCGAAAATACAAAAGGTCCCTATTATTATTTATTATTGCTATTGGGTTGTTTATGGTAAAACACTTCTGTTTAAATAACTTAATCTATGCATTTTTCTCAATAAATCCTCTTGAACATCAAAAACTTGTCGATAGATGGAAAAGGTTCTTCGGTTCGTTTTGATAATTATAGGATTAATTTGATACTTTTCTGTATGTGATACATTAACTCGTTTTTTCAAGATAAGAGAATTACTCTTAATTAAATTATCTTAACATTTATGTATTATGTTTAATTATTTTGATTTCTTGTACTAATACAGCGATATCAGTAAAAACAGCTGTGCGGAAATGGAGTAGAAGTTTTTAGCATGATAACGTCTTATAAATCGATGAACGCCGAATGCACGCACGAAAATGCATGACTCATTGTCACGTTCCGTCTGAGTCGAGCGTGCAAATGAAAGTGCAGAATAAGCAATAACACGATCGGCCTAAGCGTTGGGCGTAATTACGTAAAATTATCGTCCGAATATCGGATAAAAAATTTATCCATTAAAATTGCAACGCCCTAACGGGACATCATGTACAATTATAAACATGTGCAATTAAATATATGAATATGAATATAGTGCAACCTGCGTTGATACTACGAAAGATCCGCTGTAGGCGTAGCAGGAATATTTTCAAAATTGACGTGTTGATGCATTGAAATGTTCGTGCTAGGGTCTCTGTAAAAACATAAATGATTATGAAGATATTCAAAATCCAGAAATTCGGTAAATAGTTAACCCAATTCTTGATCTGTAGCTTCACAATACACTTGTTTGGATTTCTTAGTGCGTAAAATAGTGATGGGGTGTCTTTATGTCGGAAAATCCGTCTAAGTAATCCGCTTGGAGTGTGGGACTTACTCCGAACATCACAATCGATATAATCCTTATAGATATAACACTGCTATACAAATATATATCTTTACACGTTTATATATCAATACTTGTTATATAATAATACCTTTATTCTAAGACACGAATGCGAATTGTACTTGTAAAGCTTACAGTTCAATGGGAGACCAACATCCCTAAAGAGCATCTGATAAAAACGAACAAGTACTTTGACCTAACCTATGAGCTCACCAAAAACGGTTACAAGACCAGTTGATACGCGGTAGAGGTAGGAGAAAGGGGTATTCCAGAAAAAACCCTGTACAACCTACTAAAAGACCTTGGCTTGTCGAGAACTATCACAACTTTATTACTAAAAAGGACATCTAAAGCCGCACTAGTAGATCATACCAGATTTGGCTAGGCAGGCGAGGGAACACTGGCAGTGAAGGTCATCATGCTCTTTATAGTGATCACACTATAAAGAGCGCGCTCTAAAACCTACACTTGAGTCACAAGTCCCGGGCACTGCTATGGTTCCTTACTCTGCAACACGATGAATCCGGCACCCGCACGTTCCGTAATCCATGGAATGCAAAGAAATTCGTCTCGCCTGAAGCGAAAACTTGAGGTACCATTTTAAGAAAATTGCGCGGCCGGAGGAGTATGAGATTTGGCTCTATTGTAGTTCATTTAGAGGAAGGTGTTCGAATGCTAATATTTTTTATAAGATACAATATTAGTGTTTGAAATTTTTAAAATTATCACAAACCACAAGCGCACCAAAGCCAAGCGATTTTCACCATTTTCACACAGATGTATTAGATGATGTCAAAACGTAATCGTGACAAGCGTATGTTATATTAATTGACAAATTTTATTTCTCTGTGCATAGAACACAAGACACGAGATATATGTCGATGTACGCAAAAAGGTTTGTGGGCGAATTTTGACCTGCCAACGATCTCTTGTACAAATAAAATCATAGTGTCCATCTGTAAATTCAAAGATTTTTTTTTTATAAATTTCTAACCCTATTACCAGTAAAACGAAAAACCTTGTTAATTCTTTTTGTCTAATTTTCTGCTGGAATTTATTTTTCACAGGAGAAAAAGGAAGTATTAAAAATAAATAGTAGAAATGGGATATATACACAAAATTTAAAATACAATCACAATAAAGGCAACGTTTTACACTAGAAATAATTCCATGAAATCATTGGAACTAATTCTCAGAATCACCTAGACTGGCTTCTGCGCAATATAATGGTTTCTCAAATACATACAACGAACGTTTTAACAAGAATCTCCTTTGATACACGACTCTTCCCAGAATTCAGTAATTCGCTGAATACATATATATGTACAATGCTGCTTAAACTTTCATAATGATTTATGTTCTGTTGCACTTTTGGAACGAAATAATTAACCACAGATATGATTGAATAAGTATAAGTTATAGGAAAGGAAAATCTGATAGTTCTGGACCTTTTAATAAGAATTATGCAATTCTATATAGCAATTTAAAAAAATGTTTGCTGTACATTGCGTGGCATTCTTAATAATGGAAATACAAAATAAATAAAGATGCAGCATTGCACATCAAATTCATTATATTCCCTATAGACTATAATTTACATTTAGCCACGAAGGCGACGGTCTTTAATGGGTTCAATTGTGAATATAATTTCATTGGGTTCAATGGATCTGTAGAGATTTGCCTGAATTTAAATTGTTTTGTTCAGTTGTTCGCAAATGGAGGGCAGAAGTAATTGACAGTGCTAATAATAGTATTGACCTTTTTTCTTAAATACGCTCCGAACAGAAAATTTTCAATAATATCTTTTTATAATAACACTTTTAGGACTTTTTGGCCAACTTGGAAACTACTTAAGAAACTGCGAACACTGGTTATAAATAAATATATACAGGACTATATGACACACGGACGTCTGTTCCTAAGGTAGACAACTTAATGCCTGTGTTATCATTATATACTGTCACTTGTTGTAAGTTGTAACAAATTACAAATCAGTTTTAATTAACATATTATCAGGCAATAGGTTAAATAAACGCTTTTATTAATGTTTGAATGTGAAATATTATGGAATTAAGTGCGAATTTGCAAATATTTGAGATTTGCACAACTTTAGAATTTCGACATTTCTCGACACGACTGTTCAGAGAAGAAACATTATAAAGGTATTAAAATGCAAGGAAATTGATTTCGTTGAGATTTGTAACGAATTTCCCAGATAGCACAAAATATTTGTGGAAAATGTTGCCAGTTTCGTGTTTTTGAACGTTTACAACTTAGATACCTTCTAAATATTAAGTTCAAAAGATTTTTCACTTGCTCTAATCTCAAAGGCCTGTATCACGTATGAACCATAGCCGTGCAGTTATCTATGGGCGTCCGTAGTCACTAACAAAAAGGCGCCGTTTTTTTCTTCCAAGCCTTACCCCGGTCTAGTACCGGTGTTCGCTAAGATTGCAGAGGATGTGGTTGTGAGCCTACTTAAGATAACAGAATGCCGTCTACGTCATCCCCAGAATCCCCACAATTACTCCTCAATCCCCAAAAACATTTGAATATTTTCGAGTTTATCAATTTGCTTAAGAAACTCAAGTTGCTACGAAAAATTAAGTCGCTTTACCTAAGACTTCAACACATGAGTAGATAGATGTCTAATAAGTAATCGTAAGGAAGAACTATTTTTTTGCTTTTTAGTTCCTTGGTGTGTTTTGAAGGCGGTTTTCCTTTTATTTAAAAATACTTAATAATTAATTAAGCTTGTTAATAAAAAAGTAACTAAAGAAAATTGAAGGATTTCTTAACCTAATAAATGGCCGGTTTTTGATTCGATCGCTATCTTTAGCAGATTTTGTATACTGGATGAGTGACCCATTGTAAAACTGGTCAAATAACCAACCTACTCCGTGTTTATGTGCCTTGGCACATTGACACGGTTGATATTAGTTGTGAGATTGTAGATATTATGGAGATTCCGCTGATGATGTCGCGCTTCTGCCTTTTAAGCAGACCCCAAGGTCCGGCGAAGAGGATGTGGCTACTGCTGGGGCTATGTATACTAGACCGGAATGACGCTAGAAAGAATAAGATACTTTTAATAAGGAAAACAGAAACCTAGAATGGAGGGGTACCAAAACTGTTTTGTTTTTGTTTACTCAGATACACATATAGGTCAGGTCGATACAGGAAGCAATGTAAGGCAAGTAAATAGTTACCTGGTTAGATATTTAATTGTAAAAGAGCATCGATAAATATATGATTGACAAGATTTTGTAACAATTGGATTTATGTGGTAATTTAATTTTCATTTCTGAATCTTCACTATGATGGAAACTCAAAATTATACTAAAGCGGTAATTATACAGATGAAAATAAAACAAGTAAATTACATAATAATAAGTGAATACTATTTCTTAAAACGTACGTTATTTTGCCCTCATTAATTAGACTATAAAAAATAGATCTGTAGAATAAATGGATCAATTTCGAGGCCACTAGGTCTATAAATCTGTGTGGCCTTAACCTTGGACGTTTGGGCTTAAGGGCGCGAAGAATTGTAATAGTAGCTGTATATCTTTTTTATATAGTAAATAAAGAAATATTAAGACTTAGATGGCGCGTTCTATATTCGTTCTTAGGCCTACTCACCTTAGAAATCACAAAGTTTACATTCAGTTGTTTAATCGGTCGTTTTTTACGACGAATACATCTTGCTTAGTTCAAGAGTTCCTTCGGCCCCCTTCCACCCTTGTGGAATAAGTTCTCAGTCCGAAATCGACCAATTAATCTAACTTCTTTAGTCGGATAAAGAGTTTGTCGGACCGTGTAAAACATTTTTCAGATTTAATAATTTAAAAAAAATTACTGGTAAGATTTATACATGAAGATTTTTTTAAATTATAAAATCAAAATTACTGTTAATATTGACTTAGATTAAAGGTAAAAGGAAAGGAAGATAAAAGGAATTAGATTGGTTGTAAGATTTCGGACTGGAAAAGTTTTCCACAAGGGCAGTTTCATCTTTAGACCCTGCCACTGTAGATGCTCAAGTTTCATTAAAGATTTGAGCCTAATCGAACGGTACGAAGTGGCTTAAATTTAGCATCAAACATCCCGCGATTCTGAAAATATTACAACTTAAATAAAAGCTTGTAAAATTAGCCCAGTTTAGTTTGTATTTTAAAATGACTTGAATGAAATGAATCACCACCTTTTTAGTAAAGTAATTTATGCCGAAATCATTGACAAAAGATGTAAACATAAATGACAATGAAGGCGAACAAGGTACGTGCCTTCCGAAACACGGAGGAGGTAGGATATCAAATATAAACCAGTGCTAGAATGGGTCACCCATCTATCACCAGGTCGCAGCCAGAGCAGCTTAACTTAGCGATCGACTCAAATGCCGACCACTGATTAGGCCACGACCTCCTCAAACTTTAATTAATTTAATTATTAAAGTTTGAGGAGGTTTCAAAATTTAATTAGTTAAATAGATAGGTGTAAAGGATGGGATAGAGTAAAAGGATGCGGATAGTACTGTCATGGACGGTATAGACTAACAATAGCAGCTAGGGTAGCCCGGGATCGCGTACCCGTAGCGGTTCAAAGCATTTATTGGACAAATAAAAAGGAAGATCCATCCCCTGGGTCTGCTAGTAAGAAATAAAACAAAGTTGAAAATATGAACAGAAGTAAAAAAGGGAACTCCAGTATTTATTTCTGCTACTTTATTACTCGAAGCAACTTTCTACAATCAGATGGGACTGATAAAAAACTTGTTCACCTGTCGCATCTCCTAATTCAGGCTGGTAATCTCGACTCCGTATCGTTACAAAGTAACAAAAACATTTATCGGACTCGCCTTTATTCTTTAAGCTGCGAAGGTCGTAAATCTTAGTCGAGGGCGTGATTCGGATCGCCAGTCGAATCGGAATTATAATTCCGTTTGAAATGTCTTGAAGTTCCGAAAGCTGGTATAAATCATAACGACAAATTATTTAAAAAAAAAAAAGAAAATCGCCTTCCAAGAACACCAAGGAACTAAAAATTAAAAAATAATTAGCACATTCATTCGATTAGTTAGTATTGAAGTCGATACCAAAAATAGGCTCTCCGCTAAACCGACGTATAAGGATGTATAGAAAATATTTTATTATAATGTTTTATTACTTGGTCAAAAACCGCTTGATTTTAATAAAACTTATATGGAACCACCTCTGAAGTATGGTCTACCAAACAAAAAAGAATCATCACAATCGGTTCATAAATAGCAGAGTAATCGCGGAACATGCATATAAAAATTAGCTTTAGTAAATCAAATTAGAAGTATTAATATTTTATTAGTATAACTTAAGCAAAGTTATAATTAACAATGAAGTTATTTGTGCGTTATAAACTGTCGAAAGAAAAATTTCTGCGTTTGTTTTTATAACCCACTAGCTGTATCTTGCGACTTGGTCAGTATCATTTCAGTGACTTCGTTAAATTTTGAGGGTATTTATTATTTTTTGTGCAGAACTCTAATGATTAAAAAAAAATTAAAGTTGCTTATGTTACTACTTATAAAATAAGTTACCTACAATTGAACGGCGAAGTCAAACAAAGGTATTTGATATTACAAAAAATGATATGTTTTTAGCGTTGAAATAATTGGTTGGAGAGAGTACAATTGTAATGGAATGGATGGATTTTGTTTGCTTTTATTATTATACCCATAACTTTTATTACTTTCTTTTTTATTACTTTTAAAATTTACCACAGGTTTGGATCCAATCAAGAAAAACCGCAAAAGTTTCGTCACATCCACATTAATTTAAAAAAAAAAAAAAAAAAAACTGTTCTTAAAATCATCTAGCGTTAAAAGATTTTAATCTGTAGAACGTTTCAAAATAATTAAAAACAACGTCGTAAATTAAAATCCAAGTTCCCGGAGTCGTCGCGACCGTCGAGTTTTTCCAATTTCATTTAAATGCAAATGCCTTTACTAATATTTTGATCTATATTCAGGGTATTATGAATGTATGAAAAATTCATTTGACTTGTTAAAATTCAATAGCGAATTATTTCAACACTATGTCAACTTTACTACGCTTTATTCTAGAATTTTCGAATTTAAAATATCTTTTAATCAAATAGATTTTCTTAACTTACAAGTTGTTATCTGCGAGTTGGTCCGCGTAAAATTAGGTGAAAATTTTTACCGTGATGCTAATATAGCGCCTGTAGCGTTACTCGATATGGGCTATCTAACACTGAATGAATTTCCAAATCGGGCCAGTAGTTCCTACGATTAGCGCGTTTAAGTAAACCAACAAACTAACTCTTCAGCTTTATATATTAGTATAGAAAAAACCTTTCACGTCTACCACTGATTCGAAAAAATGTGGCCATCGAGAAGAACGAGCAAGGGACTCGTTGCCTACTCTTTTAAAAGTGACTCTTAGCAATAAATTGTAAAATAAATAAAACTAAAGCACAATTTTCTTTATAAGCATTTATTTTGCTGTGTAAGTATATAGATCTAAATGAAAACGTGATATTATAATTTGTGCATGTGAATAATATGAAAAATTAATTAAAACTCAGTAGTGCTCTTAGAAATTAAGTTAGGAAAAGGGATCCGTCCCGGATTTCCTTACGTAAAAAAATAAACAAAACCCATCATCGCACGGCTAAGAACTGGTTAACCTAGCGATTGACTCAAATGCCGGCCACTACTGATTAAGCTTCGACCACCTTGTATGCCACCTGCTTGTAATTACATAAAAAAAGTAAAGAATATTATTAATATCAATAGACCTGTTAGCTATTAAACGTCGAGCTTAGAAAGATGGGAATCACTAGAGAGTCAAACCATAAGCATAAAGCACTCAGCAGAATAATATTTTACAGGGTCATAAACTCAGTCATTTACGATGGACAAATTTCGAAGAAGACCACACGTATCAAATCGACGGTTACTTGTAATATCTTAAATGGCTTCCGTGTTATTGGGAAATCTTTATGGCCTATTTAGTCGTTTGCTGGTAAATTGCTGGACGATATATCCTTATTTTTCTCGCAAGTAATTTATATTAAAGTTATTTATGCTTATATAGGTTTTGTATACGGTTATTTTTAGTTATACACTAGCGGACCAGGTAAACGCAGTTCTGCCCGAACGTGGGGGTTACTTAGTACATTCTATTATTCTATAATATTATTCTGATTCCCATTCCCGTTCCCTTTCCCGCTCCGCTCAGTTTTCTTTCATAAAAACCTTTTCCTGGCAATAGCAATAAATATATATGGCCGGCAAAGCATCTGCAGCCCTTCTTTCTAGTTACTTTCTGTCAGGTATGTTGCCAGCTTCTTTGTCCCTAGTCATTACTATGCTGGCAACATTGTTCTTTAAATGTAAGGAACTTCAGTTATAAAGTCTTTGAAGACCTATATCTAAGATTTAACACATTAAAAAAAAGATTCCTTGATTATTGACAAAGTTAAAAGTCATTTGGTTTATATACAAAAGTTAAGTCGAAACACTCAAATGCTAAGTCATAACTCAGTTCGTGATGTTCAAGGAGAATTCCTAAGACCACACAAAGATCAAATTGGTAGCCGGTCGCTTCTTATTTTGCATATTTTCCGCATTACCGAACGGGCCTTTTGTAAATATTGAATCTCCGTCCATTCTCTGAACGACATCGAAAGTCTACTTAAATGTAAAATGTAAATTGCTTTGACAAAGCGGCATATTTATACTTGATATTTGTTTGCATTTCCATTTCTTTTTTGAAATTTAAATGTTTCTGCTTTACTCGATGATTTAGTCTAGTTTTCCTTACTGTAGGTACAGTAGTCAGTCTGCTGTGCACTAATTTGAGCTGATGATGTTGGTGTATCGTTTTTAATAAAGATTAGAACAGTAATTTGCGAACGTCATTCGCTTTGCAATGATGGTCTGTAATAAAGAGTAGTCCGCTTCCATTAATAAGCTCGGGAAAACGTCAGCTGTTTAGTCTTTACTAGGAATCGTTCAGCAAAGTATCATACAATACGTACCTAATTTATAGACTCATGCCTTAGACGTTATGGCGTCTTTAAATTTCTTCTGCCTAGCGTTGTCCAGGTCTAGTATCAGGGACTGCTTCAATTGCAGAAGATGTGGCTGTGAGGCGAGTTAAGATGATCGACTGTGGTATGTCGTCATCTCTGGAACCTCTACAATCTCATGTGATGGTATTTTTAAATTTAATGTTTAACCGTACATTTCGAAAGAAATTAATAGAATGAGGTGTCGTGGCGACCTGGATGCTTTTGCGGAAACAGAGCTGTTTGGAATGCTCAGGATAGAAGAGAGTGATCCAAGAAGTCTTCGGTCAGCAGCGGAATATTTCAGGCTAATTAAAAAAACACACATATCAAAGTACATTTATTTTTATAAATAATCTAACCATGCCCGCGAATTCGTCCGTGTAACATAAGGTAAAAAATAGATTGAGTTTTATCGTGATGATATACCTATAACCTTTCTCGATAAATGGGCTATCTAACACAAGAAGGAATTTTTCAAATCGGACCAGTAGTTCCTGAGATTAGCGCTGGAGACTTCTCGGTAGCCTAAACTCGTAATTAAGGCTAGCTAAGCATCTGCTTGTCTCCTGGTCGTGCAGATGTCCATGGGCGTCAGTAGGTACTTAGCTGCCTGCCGCCTGCTCGTTTGCCTCTTATAACATAAATAAAAAAACAAACAAGCAAACTTTTTAGCTTTATATATTAGTATAGATACCCCACTCTGCCAAGAGTGAACGAATAAGAAGAAGAAGAAGAATTAGTATAGAAGTATAAATATAAATATATGTAAATAAATATAAATATAAATAAATACATAGAGGACTATATGACACACGGACGTCTGTTCCTAAGGTAGACAACTTAATGCCTGTGTTATAGGTAACAGCCGCCGTCAAAATTCACCCACAAACCTTTTTGCGTACAACGACATACACGTATTGTTCTATACGCTGAAAAATAAATTTTGACAATATTTTTCAGGTGTCACGTGACAGTAAGAAAATCATCCAACACATGTGTTTGTAAATGGTGTAAATCGTTTGGTATTGGTGTGCGTGTGGTTTTATTTTAATAATTAATTATAATGCATATTATAAAAAAAATATTGGCATTCGCACACTTTCCTCTATATGAACTAAAATTGTGGCAAATTTCATACTCCCTCGTCCGCGCAATTTCCTTAAAATAGTACCGAAAGTTTTCGCTTCACGTAATTAATATATAAATTGATTGGTTGCAAATTTATGTAAGATGTTAATATGAAGTTTAACTTTCTCGTGAAAAGTTATGTACTGGAAAGCGTAGTTCAAATTCAAGGAATACTTAAAAACAAATAAGTTCTGAATGATGATTTCATCTTAGCCAAATTTCACTTATAAACAAACAATACTTAAAAGCGCCCGTAAAAATTTAAGAGCAATAACTTGACACTTGAGAATTGCTATTAGCAAGTTATCCTCATCTTCATATTATAAACTTAGTATTACTAATTTAATTAACTTTATTCGGCATGACGGAAGTTAATGGTTTAAACATAAAACACAGAAGGTATATGCTGTCTTGGGGCTTTTTTTTTTTTTTGTAAAACTATTTAAGATAAACATACAATGTATACGTGTAACTTTGCAGCGCACGCCAGAATAGCTCGCAGATAGCCGAATTTTTTCCTACTTACTTAACATTTATCGTTATATTTTGGACAATGCGCACAATATCTTTATAATTTATAGCCTATGTGTTATTGTGATGTGTAAACTACATTCTTGTAAAATTTAATTAAAATACACTCAGTACTTTTTCCATGTCAAACATACATCCGTACATACATGTGTACAAACTTTCGCGTTAATTATATTAAGTAGGATTCTTATTCTAAAATACATTTTTAAATGTTACGAAAAATACAACTATTTAATATGTACAAACAATAGGAATAGCATTGAGGTTAGGACTCAAGCAACCGCTGATTAGGGGTCCAGATTAAAAAACTTCCTCACAAGAAGTGAAGGTTTCGATTCAACATTCCACATTACAATTGCAATTAAAAAAACTATCTTGAATCCATTAAAATAGCCATCCGTTTAGCTCTAACATTTAATTTGACGCAAACTAAAAAGCTTTTGATATATTAATTAAAAATATCTTTATCGAAAAGTGTTTTCTTTTACGCGATGCGACGAGAAAATCTGGCGCGCTGATGGAAAATTAATTCGAACCAAGCTGTAGCTGTCATTTTTTAGGATCTCGTTTAGATAGTGACGACACGACGACGATTTGTTTGACTAAAGATTTATATTGCCGTAGCTTTATTTAAAAGAAAAGTTTATTGCACAAAAAAGTAGATCTTAAAAGTGTACGTGATTTAATTAATAAATAAAACTAGATATCGCCAGCTGGTCGAAATCGAAAAGGGCCTCAGATCTCTATGCCGGCGCCAGACATAGCTTCATTTGAATGATCATGTCAGTGATCATGTGGTGTGGCCGAGGACTCTGAGAAAAATAAAAAATAATTTTAGTGTTAGATAGCCCATTTATCGAGTATGGCTATAGGCTATATATCATCATGATAAAATTTTTCACTTAATTTTACGCGGACGAGAGAGTCGCGCTTAACAATTATTAAAAAGTAATAATAATACAACTTTATTGATGTCTTTTTAGTACTGTATCCTAAAGGAGGTTAAGGCTGGATTACGTTTGGCTGTTTGTCAGCAAAATAAAGTGAAATTCCGAAGAATTTTTTGTTACAGCCAACAACACATCTGGCCCATCAAGTTTTTTCTCAAGTTTGCCGAATTTTAAGCTGTGTTTTGTTATTCAGTTTTGGTAAATCGATGTTAGGGATAACTTGAGACGTATAAAAGTACAAGCGGTCGGATGTTTTACATATTGCTCCCGAATTTTGGACGCCTTTTTACTTTTACGAGCCTTTGTTTTTCGGTTCACGTCTTAAGAATTGTTTTACATATATAATAAGCAGCGCCTCGGTACAAAAATTGTATGTACAGTCGACCAAGAAAGTGCTTTATGATTTTGGATGACAGCGTTTTTAAAGAAAATTTTGCTAAGGGTCATTGCTAGATATTAACCTAACGAATTCTCATTCACACGGCGGTACTTTTATAACGCGACGCTGTTTTATCGAGCAATGTTCTATTTTCAACGCTATGTATATACATATACGGTATATTTTCGTACCGACGTCACAGGAAAAGTGCCAAGTTTGAATAATTTTTCAGAACATTCCCCGTTATATAGAGCGACACCTCATCTCTACGAAGTGGTTCCAATCTGCTTGTTAGTATAGGATCGTCAAAAATTCGAACGCTCGTCTTTGGATCCGGTCAAATGGAATTAATACATATTGGCGTGCTCCAGCCCAAAAATGCGAAGAGAACTCCATATGTGGATGTACTTGGGTTTTGTAGAGAAGAAACCGATGTTTTGCGCGGAACTAGCGTCTCGCTGTATTAAACACCTGAGCTGTTTTGTTGCTAATTTTTCTTTACGTTCAAGCTAATCACGAACTTGGACTTCATTTGAAATGTTGACGGCAAATATTCATATACTAATGAATATCGTTAGAGGAATGTTCTGAAGGTGAGGAGTCTTAATAAACGGGGATTTCTAATAATTAGAATTATAATCTTTCTTGTCATAGTAAAATCTAAAATAACCAGGGTTCCTTATGTCTTTATCTGAGATGAGTCCAGAAAAAACACAGTCGAGTGTACTTTTTACTCGCGTAGTTAAACTCGTTAGCTATTTATAGTTGCACAGTTCAACAGAACCAATGTACATATTAAAAAAGATCAAAGTGAAGAAAATTACGCTGGTGTAATAATTTATGTACACGGCGAAGTGCACTTTGTGCATAATAAAAACTTAATTTCTTGGATAGCTTATTGAGTGTCTTATTACTTTATACATTATATATTTGAAGATTTCCTCTTTTGAATTTTCCTAGCTATTTAAACGTATTATATTATAGGGCACTAGGAAGAGGTCTTATCGGAATGGTCGGTCTTAGAGTCGAACGCTTGGTTAAAAAGTTCTTACCGCAGCCGGGTGACAGATGGGTAACCTATTCTAACAATGATTTCAAAAATATCCGACCTCCTCCGTGTTCCGGAAGGAACGTAAAACAATGGGTCCCGATTAATGTGACAGTGATATTCGTCGTGAGATTGTAAAGATTCTGGGGATGACGTCAGACGGCAGTCGGCCATCTAAACTCGACCCTCAGCCACGTCCTCTGTAAATAAAGCGGACTCTGGTACGAGACCGGGATAACTCTTGCTGTGTAGACTAGGGTATATAGAACTGTGTACGGCAATTCAAAATGCATAATTGGTAGCTGTAAAAGGCGAGATAGAGCCAGGAAACATTCAGCTGCATTAGCAACGAAGCGATTAGCAAATTTACAAGCGCGGTGAATTTTCGTGATGCACCACAAAGATACGGTATCGTCAGTAATGCTTTACCGCACGCAATTATGGTGTGCCCATACTTACGTAATAATAGGGCGGAGAAATTTAGCGTCATGTCCTATATTCATTACAGTATTATTCGCAAGAATATATAAATATAAAGATAATGATTGTTTCGTACATAGTACATAAAGGCTACTGGCTACGGCTGGCTGGCTAAGGCTACGAAAAATTTAAGTTATTTACAAAGAAAATGCTTAGGAAATTATTGCATATAATTTTTTACATATATTTATTTGTTACGCAACATATTAGGTTCTCATTTTTATTGCAAGGACGCTTGACTACATATTTAAATTAGCAAGCTTTGAATGTGACTTGGTCAGAGACTTTGATGATGAAATCAATCCTTTAATGTCAAAGCCTATCACTAGGTACTTCGATCAACAAATTTGCAAGGGGTCTCTACTCAAATTGATTTAGGTAGATATTTGCACTACTGTGGACCATCAAATCATCTTTAGAATATACGGAGACTTGTACCTATAGCAATCATGTTAGAACTAAATGCTGCTGATAGATGTATATTCTATAATATAATGCTTTTGAATCCATCCCTATTAAAATATTACTCTTTAAGTTCGTTGGCGATAATGTAGAATTCATGTCAGTAAGCCTTATACTAGAATATCACATAAACGTGATTTTTACATACATATGTCCTTTTTCGTAAACCTACAAATTTTCATGATAATGATGAATTTAGTTCAGAAGTTAAGTTATGAAAGTAAAACGAACAAATTCACCTTATCATTTATAATTTAGAGTATTTAAGTTAGGGGTACATGTGGGTCATAACTGGTCGTAGTGACTCTCTATACATTAAGTACACTTCTGAACACAAATAAGCAACGTTAAAAAACACTAGAAGTCAATTTCCTTCGTAACGTAAGCTCGAAACCTTTTTGGGAACGGAACATTTTGGGTAATGAAAGTTAATGTTACCCGGAGAGTAACGAGCCCATAAAATATCTGCTATGCCTTAGCGATATCGGATGGAAAATGAAGGAAAATTGAGTGTAAACGAGGACTGAGAAACACGTGATTGAGATTTAAAGTTTTATGTAAGGTAATCTTGGAAGGGTCCCGCATTGCGGATGCCCTTTTATTCTACTGAATCATTTATATTGTCCTCTTCCCTACATGTTTGAATAGTATACAAACCCTCATACCTGGACATGTTAACTTCTGGACCAATAAAACATATTTGCAGCAAGCAAAATTACAGACCAATCACCCGTATTTGCAACAACACGAAAAATTACAGACCTTTCACCCGTATTTGCAGCAAGAAAAATTCGCACCAAGGTTTCAATCCAGCTCCAGTTATATTACGTCAAGTTTAGACAAACAGGAATTCAAGTCATGAATAAAACATGGCTCCGTCGACCGATTCCTCCGACGATATAAGGCCAGCACCAATTTATAAATGCAATACCAAACAGCTTTATGGCGAAGCAATAAGAGCTATTTATTTTATTCGAACCGCTCGGCTCGGTGATCCCGTTCAAGGGCGACGGCGTAAGGGTTATGATAATTTTTGACACTTTCATTTTCGAATATGTAGCTTTAGAATTTGACATCGAGGATTTGTTTTTCGGATGATTTACCATAAATTTGATTGCGTTGATGGAAATTCTGTTTGGATGTGGGTTAATACCGGATTAGATTAAACGACCGTTTATTTGGGGAATGAAGAAATGAGAAACATATTTGCACAATAAGTTGTGTACTATTGCCAGAAAAATGTTCCGAAAACATCGAGTATTGCTTAGTAGATAAGTCCTCTTATATATATATGTCTGATATAATATATGAGTCTTGTAATAAGAATAAACACTTATTTCAACAACGATATGGTGCGATTCTTTGCGGTAAATTGCTGCGTGGTTTTGTGCGATGCTGTGGGTTTCGTTGTAGTACCAACATTGTATGGATAGTAAAATAAGTGTAAAAATGAATATATGAAATTTTTTGTACCGATTGATTCTTCTGTCTGGAAAATCTGCTCCCAGATAGTAGGAACTTCTGGAAATGTGCAGGATACGATTGATTTTATGTCCTGCAGTGAACCTTTACAGCGGGACGAAGAAAGCGACCGGTAAATGAGTTACCATCCATTTAATTAGTTATACATTTTTTAGAGTTCCGTACCCCCAAATGACAAAAGGAACCCGTATAGGATCACTTCGTTGTCCGTCTGTATATCTGCCAATTATATTCAGGAACGCATAGTGCTATAAAGTTTTTTGTACCACATACTGAGATCTGCGAGGGACCGCAGGGATTCAAGGGATTGAATCTGTGAAAAAAGCCACCCTACAAGGGTGCACAATGAAAAGATATACTCAAGAAAAGAGCATACTCGTTCCTCAAAGGCCGGTAACGCATCGGCGAGCCATCTGATGTTAAAGTTGTCTATGGGCGTCAGTAGTCACTTAAGTGAAGGCGGCCTGCTTGTTTGCCCTTTGCCATATATAAAAAAAGATATGATATGACTGTTTATATCACATTTTGCATATATTTGGACCGAAGTAAAGGCAAACAGAGGGAACTAAAGCTTATAGGGTACTTCCTGTTGTCCTAGAACCTAAATCTAAAGAAGCTAAATCTTGTAGCAGAAATAAAGAATAAAATACGAAAACTGTATTGTTGCATCGTAAAAAAATGTGATGACTTTCTCAAATTAAAATAATTCTTATAATAGTGTAAATTTTAAAATAACCTGGTAAAGTCGTACGTAATCGTACGGAACCCTTAGTGCCCGAGTCTGGCTTACACTTACCGGGTTTATTTATTTTCTTTGCAAATGTTGCGGTAATTTATCAAGTTACGGGTTTAACTGATTCCGGTTGGTACAGTTTCGTGCGACGTTAACCGATTTTCCGATCCAATGATTCGTCGGCAGTAATTCAGTTAGCTGAAATGTTTTCGATCCACGTCTTCAGCGAGTTTATTTATGTTGCTATTCTATTACGAAACCTTTGATATATTTATATGTACTAGTGTTTTTGCCTTTCATCTAGAACAAAAATATTGCACCCAAGGGATTGTAAAATAGCGATAACACGGTCTTCCGGAGCGAGAAATAATTTTAAATGACAACCCAGTCCGATAATAATTATAAAGAAATAGGTCACAGATGAGTGAAAATGCTAATAGATTTCCATTTCTACCCTACATTCATTAGGAGATTAGGATTGGGATATTCTTGGTTGATTCAGGCAAGCCAGGCTTTTAGACATATATGACAGTACAATCACATGTCACACAAATAATATGACCCACATTTTCAGTGGTTGACGATATTTAACATTATTATCCGTGCGGTTGAAACTAAAAAAAGCCAGAAAATATTTTGTGCCTATTTTGCGAGCAGCCGCGCGGAAGCGTTGATAGAATGGCGAAATGTAAAACCGACTTGTTTTCGCTTTACAAAGGATTTTCGGCGCAATTTTTTCATCAGACGCTCTCATTCGGGCATTTTTATCATCAGACATGATAAAGTAGCTCTGTTACTTTTGTCAAGCGTTTCGTTTGTATGGCTACTTATATTACTGGTTAAAATAAAACAAATGCATTGCAAAGCAATGTTGTATCAATGAACAATTAGTATTCTATGATATAGTACTTTTTCTTTTTCCACTGTTATCTCGGTCTAGTACCAGGGGCTTAGATTACAGATGTGCCATCTGACGTCATCCTCGGAATCCCCACGATCTCTACAACCTTACGACTAATATCACAAAGTGACATTATTTCGATCCCCTAATTTACGTGCTTCCCCAAAAAAGGAGGAACTCGGATATCAAATATAAATCAGTGCTAGAATGGGTCACCCATCTGTCACTGGTCCCTGCAAGAGCTACTTAACCTGACGATTTATTCTAAGGCTCCTAAATAATTAATTTTTTTTCGCTCTAAAGTTTCGCGGGTAAAGCTAGTCACAATTAAAATTTCTTAATCAGTTTTAAATCTACGTTGAAAGTATAACGTTAGCAAGAAACCTTTAAATCCGTTCAATTATACACTTTAACACAAAATTCTCGAAGATAATTAAATTAGATGTCTTGTGTAACCGCAGTCACGTCTTCCAATCCAGGTCGATATTGAACGTTCGTTCTAAATTAAATTTTCCAATACCTGAAAAATAAAACGTAACTTTAACGGACTTTAGAAGACAGATTTTTTTATAGGAAGGAGGAAAGTCACCTGACACTCAGTAATCATCATCGCCCACAGATACCTGAAATGATGATGTACTGCATTCATACTGATCAATTCAGCACTTGTATAACATTTTTTTAAATTAGCCTATTGTTTCCCATTGCTAGGCAAAGGCCTGCCCCATCTTGATCTTAGTCTTTCCTGGGCCAATTTCATACACAACTTCCCCACAAAGGTATTCAAATCGTAGCGCCACCTCTTTTTTGGCCTGCCGGTGGTGGGCATTCAGGAAGTCGCGATATTGGCCCGAGTTTGCAGATTCTGTATCATTAAAAAAATAAAAAGAGTGCGCAAAACAGGTTTTAGCCCAATCATGCATATACTAAATTATAAAGATATGTGACAAAAATGTCTTGGATATTAAATTTAAACTCAGCAGAAAATATCGAAGGTACATCCATCATTTCCTTGAAAAGAACTTCTAAGAAAAGTCGAAATGATTTATGAAATGAATATATATTTTTTTATTTAACAGCTATTTAAAATGTATAAAATATTAAAACGTGACAATAATAACTTTACTTTTAAAGCAATTACTCCATTACATTAAAAAATATTAATTAGTGCATCTGTAAAATGCGGTAAACGATATGGGATTAATTAAGGAGCAGAAGCCAACAACAGCGTACACCCCACTACAACAGGGAAACACAGTCGTCCAACAACACCAAGGATTTAGACAGCCGTAAAAGTACGCCAACGCCGAGCAGCAGGCGGCGGTAAATTAACCTGCTCAATCAATAAGGTTACGGAGACCTAGGAGATTAAATACCTTCTAAACAATCCAACGTAGAAGGTAATGGGAACCCACTACGATTACAATCCCAAGAGAACTCCATGATTATAGAAAAGGATAAAGATGATGTTCTGTCGGGTGACCCGACTGACCCTCGGCGCTCGTTGATACCCGGGTTGACGAGTGTGAAATATGATACCGAAGACTCCTTGGCAGTAAGTCATCAGGCTACCAAGGCAGTAAATGCGACTGAAGACGATAAAACAAAACCATCACTCCGTCCCAAACATCGAATTGGAACCTGGAATGTAAGAGGACTACTCCAACCAGGAAAACTTAACATCATTGAAAGAGAAATGGACGAATACAGAGTAACAATAATGGGACTATGTGAAACCCATATGAAGGGAAGAGGCCACTTTACAACCCCTAATGGTAATACGATGTTTTATTCTGGTCACGAATCTGGTAGCAGGAACGGTATAGGCATGTTAATATCCCGTAAACTGTCTCATTTTATCAGTGGCTATAATACAATAAATGATAGAATAATGACCATCCGCATAAACTGCACCCCACTTCCTCGTGGGTTCGATTCCCGCCTCGAGTCTGGGTGTATTATCCATATGTATGTATTTATATATTTACAAAAAAAAATTGTATATAACAGGCGGTTGTTACCGATAACACAGGCATTAAGTTGTCTACCTTAGGAACAGACGTCCGTTTGTCATATAGTCCTATATATTTATTATTATTATTTATAGTTTTTCTTACTTTTACATTCGAAACCGAACGTCAATTGAAAAATTACTGCTAGCATTTTACGCAACTTATTTCCTACGTATTGCTAGTACGAATGAAATCAGAATCCGCATGTATCGAATCCTGGACGTTACGGCCATGTAAATCGTGTAAAATGAAAGCAAGAACCTTCGTTTGACGTTTCGTTTCGAACGAATTGTAAGTAAGGCTATCGAAAATTAAAACTACGCGAATAATACTGTTTGCTCTAGTCTACTACTAATTAAAATTCGAAAATTCACAATTCAGAACTCCCATTGAGAGATATTATATTTTTATTATTGAGAAAGTTTGTCATATTTTGTAGGTATTACTTTTGATATGATTGCGTTTGTTAAGTTCGGCGGGTGTGTGTGTGTGTTAGTGTGTGAGTTAAGTAAGGCGGTATTAACAGCTTTGTACTATATCGCCGTTGCATTATTGATCTTTACTAGTAATCGCCAGTTGGTCGTTATAAACACACACAAATCTTTAGATTTACGAACAAAAAACGTTATTACATAAAATTTTACTTCCTTGTACAGCGACATTTTTTAACAGTTAATTTACATACGTTCGTCATCACTACGCTTTAACATAATCTTATAGTCAAACGTGTACATGTGTGTGTAAATCATTTGGTACTGGTGTGCGTTTGGTTTTATATTAATAATATAATGAATTTACCATACATATTTTATAAAAATATTAACATTCGTACACTGTACTCCATATAAACTACGAGTAGGTATAATTGAGTCTAATTTCATACACAATTCCTCCGAATGCACAATTTTCGTAAAATGCTACCGAATGTTTTCGCTCTGCCTATAAATACAAATTAAATTTATTTCATTTAAAAAGGAAGTAATCAAATTATATTAAAGGATACCAATAAACAATAGATACATATAAATTGGAAGACAATACTTCAACTTTAAAAGCGGAAAATGCAGGAAAGTCGTTTAATTTTAGTACTTTCTACATAAAGTCATACTAAACTAATAGGTACCGTTCCGGAAATAAAAGACACGTACCCGTAGTACTTAGAGCTTGAATATATTACGCGTGACACGGAATAGGCGTCGCCTGGTCAGCACTTAAAGTCTTCTGTGGTTACGTTTAATTTTAGTTCTATGGAAATATTTGTGCCATAAAATTTAAACAACCTCATTAAAGTTTGCAAAACTTTCGGTGCTTTAGTCTCTATCACCTACTTAAACTATTTCCTGATGATGATGGTGGTGGTGATGGTGGTGGTGATGGTGGTGGTGGTGATGAAAATAGGGAAATATTATAATAAATCAAAAACAAAATCTTCCATACTAAAGCTGGCTTCAGAAGTCGAAAAAAGATGGCGCCACGTGATATAATATGATAACTAAGTTGAACTAATTATTTGCTAACGCATTAAGATAAAAGTACCAAAAGCTTCTGTTTCCAAATAGGTGAAATTTGAATATTTAAACCACCAAAAAAGCCATGATCAGCCACACATTTCTGTTTTGTGTGATGGTTTCCCTATTGCCAAATTGATTTTTAGTTTAAATTTAGTCTTACATTGCTGACGATGGCTTATTGTTCTGAAAATTTAAAATATTAATTTTAATTGGATAGTATTCCTATAATTTAGTTATTACTAGCTGTGCCCGCAACTTCGCGTAAAATTAGGTAAAAAAATAGATTCGATTTTAGCCTATAGCATTCTTCGATAAATGTAACACTAATAGAATTTTTCAAACCGGACCAGTACTTCCTGAGCTTAGCGCGTTCAAACTAACAAACAACCTCTTCAGCTTTATATATTATGGTATAGATATAGATTAGAATATACAATGACATTTACGTATATATGTATGTAATTGAATTATTAAGGTATCTTCTTCTTCTACGCGGGCTGCTTTTACATACATACATATACATATACAGGACTATATGACACGGACGTCTGTTCCTAAGGTAGACAACTTAATGACTGTGTTGTATGTAACAGACGCCTGTTATACAGAAATATTTTTTTTTTTAGAAATATTTAAATACATATATAACGATAATACACCCAGACTCGAGGCGGAAATCGAACCCACGACCCCTGGAACGGAAGGCAGGGTTACTGCCCACTGCGCCAACGGGGGTCGTGCAGATGCCCATGGGCGCCGGTAGGCACTTCTGTGCCTGCTGGCTGCTCGTCTGCCCCCTTGTAACATAAAAAAAATATATATATATTTTGATTTTTAGTACTAGTGCTATTTGGAGCTAATGCACAATTCATCTTAGAAGATCATAAGTACCTATTCTCACGCTGAATTTACCGATAAACGCCATCACACTATTCCGATATGAAATTACGTAAAGATTTATAACTATTCACGATAAAATCTCGCACTAAAAATACAAATTATATGAGAACTATAGCTATAAAGCTCATAAAGTTTACTCTTTGAGATAGATGACTCAGATATATGAAAGGTCTTGAATTTTCGTGTTTAGTTTTCAAATTGTTGTAATAAAAGAGTTAGAAAGGTCGTCAAAGTAATTGTGATACGGGTAACATTCGAATCCAAGATTGGATGGTCAATGATTTTGTCACTTAAGGAACTACACGGCGTTCAATTTTATAGGCGGCCAATTTGGGTTCCAGCGCGTGACCACCATTTGAGAGTCTACCCTCACCAGCAATGCCATAGTTTTTGAGTTCCAAAGTAATGAATGGAGTGCATTGTATTACAAGTGCCGTCGTAAATAAAGGCATTCCGGTGGTTCAGGTACTTGAACCTTTTGTTGTAAAACTATCTTACACTATTTGTCTTGTGTCACTTGAGGTGATTGTTGCGTTCCATTGTTTTGTTTATTGCTTAGTTGTATACAACAGTCTCTGTGACTTAAACTGTACACCCAGAATGCACAATACGGAATTCTAATTTAACACTGTTCTTTTGTTATTTTTGAAAAAAAAAATATGTCATACTCAAAAACATAATTGAAATTAATATGCAGGTTATTTAATAAAATTAGTCGTATTATATTATCTTATAAGATAAGATTACTTCATGCAGATTTAGGAATAAACAATTCAATAGAAAACAGGTGCAGGTACCTACTTTGTATTTAAGTATCATATTCATACAATTAGGTACTAGCTGTACCCCAGGACTTCGTCCGCGTGATTTCAGCGATTTTTCTAAAAGTAAAGTAGTATATGTTATGCTCTGTAACATAAGGTATCTGTCCGTGAAAGTTTGGTCGAAATCTGTCTAGCCGTTTCAGAGATTACCCGGAACAAATAAACAGACAGACGGACAGACATAAAAACATATTTTAATTCGTATTTTTGTAATAGCTGTGAATGATATGCAATTAGTAAAACAATTTAATTTCAACGTTGCAAAAAAACCCTTCAATTTATATGTATGCTAGCTGATCCCCACGACTTCGTCCGCACGTGCCACTCTTATCACTTAGAGGTTTAAAAATAGTTTTCGGTTGAGGATTAATATGTTTATAATAAAAAGACCTACACAAATGAAGCATTATTTTGAACAAATTTGATTAGCATAAAAAAGGTTATACTAAGCCAACCTTAAAAGATAGACATATGCTGTCGCGTACTTTTATTTGGAAGTTTTAAAGGGGAATTATTTTATCATACATGACATTTGCGAAACTTTAACCATTTACGCAGCGCACGCAGCGGAAGCTCTCAAATGGGGAAAAGAACCCCCGATTTTGAAACATTCTTCCTCGGTGCTCCGCTCCTATTGGGCCTAGCGTGATGATATATAGCTTATAACCTTCCTCGATAAATGACCTATCTAAAATTGAAAGAATTTTTCCAATCGGCTCTGTACTTCCAGAGATTAGCGCGTTCAAACAAACAAAGTCTTCAGCTTTATGTATTAGATATAGATGTCTAGACAAAACATCCTTCTCCCATATCCTAATAAAATTTATACCAATTACTAGGAAGTAATAAATCTAGGTCAAGCGTTGAAAAGTGTCACGATGTCAGATTTTTAAATTTTATCAAGGATTTTGATGAGGATAGTGGTTCAATTACATCCGACATAGAAATTCGCATACACTTATCTGTAACTTGTTTGAGTGACTGAATAATGATTGAATGATTGAACGAGCAAAGAAAGAATGCATCTGTAGAATCTGTAACTATTTTAGATTGGTATTTCTACGTGCTGTTTTAATTACACAATAAGGGGTTATGACAATTTGATGATAATTTTTAAATCCTTTAAAATGACCAACCTCCTTGCCAAGAAACGCAAGCGTTTTTTTTGTCACAAGGGGCAAACGAGCAGGCAGCAGTCAGCCAAGTGCCTACTGCCGCCCATGAACATCCACACCACCAGGCGGCAAGCATTTTCGTTTCCGGCCTTTTAATGACGAGTTTAGGCCACCGGGAAGTCTCACAAACCGAACGAAACGCGACAACAATACCATCACTTGACGTGATGGGTGACCCATTCTAGCATTGGTTTATATTTCATATCCAACCTCCTCCGTGTTTCGGAAGGCACGTAAAACAGTGGGACACGATTAATGTAACTTTGTGATATTAGTCGTAAGGTTGTAGAAATCGTGGGGGTTTCGAGGATGACGTCAGATGGCAATCGGTTATCTTAACTCGCTCCACAGCCTCATCCTCTACAATCTAAGCGGACTGGTATTTAACCGAGATAACACTAGGAAGAAGGAGTCTCTAAAGTTAATAAAGTTATAGACTTTCATTATTATAGGACAATTTTATATACAAAACAATGTCAATGTCATCATTATGAATTATTATTATCAATCAACCAATGTTGATAAAAAGTCTTGCGGTAAAACTTCGTCAAGTCATTGAACTTACTGGATGGAAACCGGCAAGTTTACGGAGCAGATTTTCCGTTTTTCGGAACAACCAGTTTAATCAAATGATTAATTACATGCCTTGACGCCCTCTGGAGCGATTCCATTCAAAAAGAAAATTCTCGGGGGACCATTAGAGGTGAGGAATGGAAAGCTTAGTGAAGGAAGCGTTCAGCTGGATGGATCGAAAATACAAAGAGCGTTGAAGATAGAGTTATAAGAAATGTTAGCATATTTACTTCTATTTTGTATAAAATATATGTCTAAAGTATAAATTTTATTTCCTTTAAGTTAATCCATTTGATGAAGACGTTAATCCTATTAGTTATATACATAACCTACTTATCACACGTGCGTAACTCTGAGACGTTAACATCAACGTAAAATAATAATTAATCGCTTAACACGAGATATTACATTTGTAGACAATGGAATTAACGCGGCGAATAACAAATTAACTAATCCTTCTGTAAAGCGATGGATTATATATTAATTCGTCATATTAATACCCAGTTTCAGTATTCATCACACTGATTGTTATTGGATAGATTACTGGTGTTGCAGTCAAAATAAATAAAGAGTAGGTCGTGGCCTAATCAGTGGTTGGCATTTAAATCGATCACTATGTTAAGTAGCCCTTGCTGCGATCGGGTGATAGATGAGTGAACCGTTCTAAAACTGGTTTAATTTAATATCTGGCCTCCTCTGTGTTTTGGAAGACACGTAAAATAGCCGATTAATATCACTTAGTGATATTAGTCGTGAGGTTGAAGATATCGTGGGAGTTCCGAGGATAGCTTCGGATGGTAATCGGCCATCTTAACTCGCCCCACAGCCACATCCTCTGTAATCTATGCGGACCCTAGTACTGGACCCGGATAACGCTAGGAAGAAGAAGAAGCAGTGAAAATAAAGACTTAAATATCATACTCATAATAACATATTAACACCAAATTTCATCAAAATGAGATACTTTTATATTGTGCAATTTATTGGCTTTTTTCCTTCGTGTCTTCTCGTGAACGTGACATTGGCGAAATGAATTGTGCATGTAAACAAAAGCAAGCAACAACAAAGAAAGAAGAAGAAGATACGCGTACAATAAAATAGTGACGTAAAAAGTGCTTGTTGAATCCGAAAATTCAAAAGCACTTCTTTTTCTGCGTAAAAGATAAAATATACTTTGAATACGTATTTGAATAATTCCCTGAAAGTGCATTTCACTCTTTAGTATTTATTTTATTCATGCTTATTTCACTAAAAGTTTGCATCCGGTCGTTATTTAATTAATACTGCGATATCGTATGTTCTGTACGGAGTAAAAGTTAAAATTTCTTTATTTAATTTGGCTGTTTTTTTAAGTATTCATAGCCCTTTAAGCTATACCTGGTTCCGGCATAGGAGAATAATTAGTTGAATACCCTCTATAAGTAGTATGTCTAATGACTATTCTCTATAAGTAGAATGTCCAATTATATGAAGCATAATGTACATTAAAGTGTTAGGTCTATTGTGCTAGTTGCGTTTTTTTGGTGATGGTCTTCCCGAATACATGATGCTTCGACATTTGTACTTAACTGCATACAAACGTTCAACAGGAATATGCTCTGCATATATACTGTAAGAAGTATTTTTTTTCTTCATGAGACGAAATACACTGAACCGATTAGGACCACACGAGACACAACTTAAAGTTTGGTAGCAGATTTGCACTCGTTACAGCGGAGGCGCACGGTGATCTGCTTGCCGGGGCACTGCTACAACTCCGTGACGGCGTACAGGTCGCGCTGGTCGTGCTGTTGCTGGCGTTGACGGCGCTGGGTGTTGGTGTTGTTCTGGCGCCGGGGACGCTGGAGCCTTTAAATAAAAAAAATAATCATCAAAATCAGTTCACCCAGTCGAAAGTTCGGAGTTTACAAACACAAAAAACACAGCAAAGTATACCCCATACCCTCTTTCCATAAGGTTCTGCCTAAGGCTATGCGTTGCCAATCTCCATTATAACGATCCAATTCATTCCTTCATCTCATTCTTGGTCTGCCGCAATGTGGTTTCCGATCTGGGTTCCATAAAGTGGAGACTTTGGCCCAAAGGTCATCCCACATGCGGCAGACATGTCCTGCCCAATCGTACTTTAACTTAGCCGCTGTTTGGGCCACATCGCAGATTTGTTTTGGACAGTAGTGTTGTGTTCTTTATTCTGACATTGATCTTTACACCCAGAATACTACGAAATGAATACATCAGAAAATATGATATGGTCAAGTAAAGGTGGAGCCAAAATTGGATCTCGCTCCATTGTAAAATTTACCTCGGGCCGGCACTGGCTGATAGGCCATACAATTACAAATTTTACACCATAGGAAAAAATATATCCACTCGAAGCTGGAATCATGCCAGGACCACGATCTTCAGCAATGAAGGAACGACCGTAGATATAGACTTTTTCAGATTTTATATTTAAAAATATTCTTAAATTACTATTACTTTGCGTATAAATGTAACGAGTAATTTCTTTTTAATTACAAAATATGAAAAATTCTAAAAAACTATCTGAAAGAAGTCAGACTAATTGGATTTTTCCACAAGTGTTGTGGGTTTGTTGTTAAAAAAATAACAATCCACAAAATTGTCGTCAACCGTCAAGTCATTCTTTAGAATCTCAAATAAAACAGGTAAGTATTTTTCAAAATTATAATTCATATCATTATTTCATCCTTAAAATCTATAAATAATACTAGCAAAATGCTCATACCATGGAATAAAAGTCAATGGCACCGAGGGTAACTACAAAACCGGCCAAGGGTGAGTAATAACCTAATTTAAAATAAGTCTTAAATGATACATAGACAAGTAAATACAAATAAAAAGCTATTCTTAAAGGCAGAGATAATAGTACCACAACAGATGGCGCCACTACACAATGACAAAGTTACATGAAACCTACATCGCGATATCGTAGTTAAATATGTCTAAGAAAAAATTCACCCCTCTTTTGAACCTCACCCCGGTTTTGTATAATCGCATCTAATACTAGTACAAGAAAGCGAATATTTCAGAAACAGCATTAAAAATGTTTTAATAAATCAAAACTCACCTTCGATATAGATGATTCGGTCCAAAAATGCACGCCCCGTCACTAATTAATGGCAATGTTTATTTGAGTGTGTGCAGCGTTTTTATTATAAGCTCAAACTCAATCACGCACTGTAAGCCAATGATATTGACGAGTTTGCGTGTTTGCGTCTACACGCTATTTTGCATGCAGAGGTATAAATTTGGAGGGGCGAGCATTTTTAGACTGTACGCACTCTATCAATTTCTGCATTGTTTGCCAATGATATTGACGAGTTTGCGTGTTTGCATCTATACGCTATTTTGCATATAGAGGTGTAAATTTGGAGGGGCGAGCATTTTTAGACTGTACGCACTCTACCAATTTCTGCATTGTAAGCCAATGATATTGACGAGTTTGCGTGTTTGTATCTACACGCTATTTTGCATGTTGGGGTGAATAATTTGGAGGGGCGAGCATTTTTAGACCGTACGCACTTTATCAATTTTCTGTTTCCTATCTTACTTAGCTTTTAGAAAAATCAAAAATAAAACTTAATTGATTATATTAAGAGATCCAGTAAAAAGTATTAAGTGATCTTTCCATTAAAAAATGGAGTAGAAAGACTGTTCACATGTGTTTATCAATTTTAAATATATCAAACCATTATATATACTTTAACAATAAGGTACGAAATATTGAGTTCAGAATATTATTTTAATATCCACATAATTAATATGGTAAAAATAGGAGTATTCATTATTTATACACTATATTGGATAGAAACCTATTCTTAAGTCACTTATTTAAGGCACTTTGACAATACAACGACGTATATTTACCACTACTTTTATGTCACATTATTTAGGATGGTTACAAAGTACCTAAAAAAGTACCTTATAATACTTTGTTTTATATTTATTGGGTGAAAAACACAGATATCATATTGCGCAAAATATTTCCTTGTAACCATCTTTTCACAAAATAGGTAGCCAATTTTTATTAGGTAAAAACGACAAACTAAAATGTAAGATCTCAAAAATATATATATATATTTTAAAATGAATATTAGAAATAATTTTTAGGTATGTCTAATATTCCCTTTTCCCCTCCTACTAAGCTTAAATTAAAAGCTTGCATGTAGGAGTGGGTGCGACAATACCCCAACGGCGGTGGGGATTGAACCGGGTTGAATTTAATAATGTTTTAAGTCAAGTAAACAAAGAAATAAACTCTTCAGTTTTATACATTAGTATAGATTTTAATTGCTTAAAAGGCCGTTAGTGACGTTGTTGTTAAATATTGGAAAACAGAGGATTACAAACGATTACTCTTTAGGAGAGATGAAAAAGGAAAATAAATAAATATCTGTCTCTGTCTCTCATGCCCCAAAAACTCTTGTACACGTGACTGATCACTTTATGGTTATCCATGGTAAAATAACCAGAGTACTTAGTGCGAGTTTTTCTATCTTTTACGCGTTGGTAAAGTTTACTTCAATTTGTAAGGAAATTGATCAGTGTTACAACGTTTCCGCTAAGCGGCGCTGATCAAAATCTCCATACAAATTTAAGTAAACAATACCAACGTTATAAAAAACCTATAAAAAGTTAGAAAACTCGCACTAGGCACTCAAATCAGATCAGAGCGGACGCAAGTCGTGTGAGGAAATCAAAATCATTTAAACCTTTAAAAGACTCTCTCATCGTCTATGTTTTGACATGCTCGACGCTGTCAGTGCATTGTAAATGAAGGGTTTGTTTGCCTAGGCCAGGGATCTTCAATCTGCGGCGTGTGAGCCACATAGTTCTATACACAAATATAAAAAAAGATTATTGAATAATACCATATAATATATATACGTTCACATAATATATTATATGTACGTGAGTCTATAGATATTTGTCGTATGAATAAATAGATTACTTTTTTAAACATAAAACCTTTGTTTATGCGAGTAGGTACTATTTATTGTTGACACTATATATATTTTTTTTTGCGGCTCTTTAAGCTTTATTTTTAACTCTTTCGAGTCAAAAGGTTGCTGACCCCTGGTCTAGGGGGGTTCTTTCGAATTTGTCAGAACATTTTTAGGCACAATTCACATCCATAGTAACCGTAGCGTTAAGCCGCGGTGAAACCGTAACTTATGCGAAAGTGAAACTGGAATGTGTAATGGACGTTGGACACGAAACGATGTCGCATGTTACGTAATCGGATCCGATCAACACATCCGAGATGCATGATTAATACAGATGGCACCCAAACTGGTCCATATCAAACCCCCCGGTCATTGGAGCCCAATAATTAACACTGCTGAATAATTCATCTCAAGCCCCAGGATTTGATAATAAATCTTACTATAACTATATACATACATATATTATTCGGTACGGTAACTGCATTTTTTGTAGTTTTAGCATTATTATTTTTGTCTATTTCATGTAAGTAAGCCTGTAATTTTGTTTTTTGGCTTGTATTAACGGCTGCATCACGGAAACCCCACCCCCACCAACTTTTTGAAAACATTGGTTGGTTCTAGAAAAATATTCGTCGACATGAAAACGCAAATTTTATTACAATTGGAGGAGAGTTTCAGATTTCCACTCTCTATGGCAGGGTGGTTTTAGTTAGTAGTTTAAGCGAACGAAATCGCGGGAAACAACTAGTATATCATATCTATAAAACAATAATCCGAACTTTATTTGCTCTAATCAGTTTTTGATTATATTGATTATAATATGCGTTATATGGCTTAAGACATTTATTTCTTAACAATAACCAAATACAAAGAGTTCCGTTAATGTGGGAAAACTTAAAAATAACTTATATTAAATTAAAATATCCCTAACGTTTCATTTTAACAATCCGGTTTGTTTTTTACCCATTGTTTATTATACATATTTTTAATATAATCAACAGTGAGTTCTTCCTTTTCTAGTTTAAATTAGTCCGTGTTTTAATAATTAAAGGAAGGAATATTTTATTTGTGATTTTATAGAGTTATTCTGTGATTCTAGATCTACTGTAATCCCCCCTATAACACGGTTCTCTTTTAACGCAGTAATATTATTCTATAATATATAATATTATAAAATGTATAACCACCAGACAACTTTGTTTCCGAGCAGGTCTTAGCTTAATCAATGGACGGCATTTGAGGAGATCGCTAGGTTAAGTAGCTCTTACTGTGTTCGGATGATCGATGGGTGACCAATTCTAACATTGCTTTTAAAATATCCGACGTATTCAGTGCTTCGGAAGGCACGAAAAACAATAGGTCCCGATTAATGTCACTGAGTGATATTAGTCGTGAGATTGTAGGGATAGTGGGGGTTCCGGGGATGACGTCAGTCAACAGTTACTCATTGTGGGAAAGGCACACCAAGGTGAGAGGTTTATTGGCGAGGAATGAAAGGTGGGAGCGAAGGTCCATATGCTCAACCACCGCAAAGGAAGATCTTCGTGTCCGGGCTAGTTGGAGTCGCCCGGGACGGCCGCGCCTCGCCGACAGTTGTTCGTCGGAAGGTCTATATATAGTGAATTTTTTAGGATTATTTCCATATATTTTTACAAGTACTAGCCATTTAAATTTATCATTAACATTATCTTTAACCTTACGTTTGGTTTGTGAGACTTCCCGGTCGCCTAAACTCGTCATTAAGGGCCGGTAGCGCATCTGCTGGCCTTCTGGTCGGGCAGATATCCATGGGCGCCGGTAGGCCCTTCGGTGCCTGCTGCCTGCTCGTTTGCCCCCTTGAAACATATAATATAAATAAATAAAAAATCCGCAATTCGTGAGGCGCAAGTACCTTAGCTGACCTTTCAGTAATTTCACAGCCTCCTCAACCACTTGCACGTTGGCGTCAAAGAACATCGACCGTCAATGTATTTACTCGTGTATCCATCTTTGTTACAATACTCTTAAAGTATGGATGGCAGGACTTAGACTAAACTAAAACTTTTCGGGTACTACATCAACACATGACGTTGAAGTGATTAGCATTCAAATGACGCGCGCAGTATATTTCTCAATGACACGTACGGTATGACGACGGCATATTATAACGGAGCTGGATGTGTGCGATCACCAGCTATTGTATTCACCCCGTCTCCCATCGTCGGCTGACATACATCAATTCTACAGCGGAAGCACTAAATCTGCCCTAGCCAGGATATTTGGGTGTACGATTAATAAATTTTCCACTTCCTGATCCTTTTTTGTTTTGAAACGAAGTTGTTGATAATATTAGGGGTCATGGTACCTACAAGGGAATTATCCGAGACATAGTTAAGTTGCTGATAATGTTTCTTCTTGATCAAACAATACATCTCTTTCTGTTCCGTTTTTATAGTAACGTTGGTGCTGTGCGCTAATGTCACTTAACCGGGCGTTTGGGTGGATGTTTGCTATATACACGAAAATGTTCGGCTGATTCTTTCTATGTTCCTTTCTATATGTAAGAAAAGAAGTTTTATTAATAATATTAATTTGTCTGCAGTGGCAATGGAAAGCTGGCTACGTGGGGCTGCATCATCGGCTTCATGGTGATGATGTGTCTCGACGTGGGACTGGGATAAACACTACCACCTACCAACAACGTGCCTTCAACACTAGTGCATTACGATCAGAGAACTTCCTTTAGCGCAAAAGGTATTTTATATGATACAGTAACAGTTGAAAAACAGCTGCTAAATTTCAATACTTTCAACCAAAATCCAGCAGAATTCACTTATTAAAAACTCGGTAATTTTTTTCGTGACCAAACCCTTGCCGTCGTATCAGATGTGTAGAAGTAGTTTAGATAATGAATTCTTTTACTTAACTTTTCTATTTTGGAAAGTAGTGACTAAATCGCTAGATTTTTATATTATCTGACTTGTATTAGACTATATATGTTTCATTTAACTCTTATTAATTATATAGTGTACGTAATCAAATAAACCAAAAGAAAAAAATACATAATCGATTTGCCAACAAGCTACAAATTCTAAAACACAACTCGCCAAAGTTCTAATGACATTTAATACTAATTAGAATTTAAATTTTACTTTCTGTTACTTTGTATTTGCTCGTGCAATTATCTCGTAGACATTCCTTAAGTATAGCAGCAGTTGTGCTAAATGTGTAAACATGTAAATATCTTAAGAGTGTACTCGCGTTTAAGTATTCGCAATAAGATGGCATTCGGCGTGACGGTGATGCTCAGAAACTCAATGGACAGTGTCGTGGAAAAGTCAAGGGTTACTTAGTGTCTCTGTCTGTAGCGTTTGGGACGTCGTTGTTTACCAAATTTAGACTTAGTTAAGGCCCATATACACTTGTAGCTGCGACTAGTAACTACGACACACACAGAATAGAGTACCAAAACAATAAAGAATAACATAACAGATGTATACAGTACTCCTCAATCTGGCCCTATCGAACAATTCGCTCTTAGCGCTTGTCTACTAATTATAAATTACCTACATGCGAAATTTAACCTTTATATGTCCCGCGTTCTAGGTGACCATTCGTTTTTATATATGTAGATAATAAGTATTGTTGAGTGTACGACATACTCGGAAAAGGAAACCACAAAGGAAAGTAGCGTCACTTAGTGTCTGCTAATGTAATGGTGAGAGGACTTTGTTTACCAAAAGACTAGAAATAAAACGCAATTCTGTACGTGCATATGTATAAATAATAAATAATGTATTATACTTAAATAATGTCTTTACTAACAACTTTTTTCGCGCGTTTTCTTTCGCACTGTAGTCTTGTCTTAACATTTTATTTACGTTAAAACACTCTCGAGCTAGTTAATTTTAGTACTTAACCGTCTATATTCAAACGTTAGACAACTAAACTCGTCTCTGTACTTGTTGCAGTGTACACCGGGAAGTCTCACAAACCGAACGAAACGCGACAACAATACCATCACTTGACGTGACAGCATTGCTGCCACTTCAGGTTGATCTACTGAGTGAATAGGTTCATTCTAGGCAAGCGCGCTCCACCATAGACCGCATCTATACTTTATCAAGTGTGACTGCGGTCAAGCGCTTGCCTATCTCCAATAAATAAAAAAAAAAATCTTATGTAAGAAAAAAATACTGATACCCGGACGTGATTCGGCTACAAGCATGGCGCTACCTCTAATTATAAAGACAAGAGTAAGGGTAAGGAATGGAGTAAAAGGGTATAAAGGTAGATGGGGAGGAAAGAAAGGATGCGGATATTACTGTTACGGATGGTACAGGGCGGGCAGCTAGGTTGCTCCGGGGTTGTATACTCGTAGTGGATCTGAACAGTTATCGGACAGATGAAGGAAGATCCACCCCCTGGGAGTAGAAAATTAAATTATTTCTTACTTAACTTACTTTGAGCCTCAGCAGCTCAAGGGTTGAAGGGAGCGGTTTGGAATTCTTAAGGTCCTCTGTTCATATACCGACCCTGCTTGGCTATCCTTGTGCAAAGGACAAACTTGTTGCCTTAGCTCGAAAAACTTTAATCAATTTAATGCCTATGTGTTGTAAAAATCATTAAAAAACCAACATATGACATATTTAAATCTCTATTCAAGAGTCAACCAGTTAAATCGGCACCACTTAAGAGTACCAAGTGATACAGAGACGCCGTTATCACGGTGATAAGGCGCAACGGACTGACAGACAGTCGGTTCCGTCCGTCGTAGCGTCCGCGGTAATGTCGGTTATTGGCGCAGTATCTACTAATTGCACAATTATCAATAGTGAGCTAAACCACCACGATATGCCCACAGAGCAGCCAAAATCAGAAAGACAAAACTTGTAAAACTTCGTCAATTATGTGAAATCTATAATCTCTTTAAAGAATGGCTGATAAATTTCCTGTTAGCTAATCAATAGCGTTTTTAGTATTACTATGTATTTATATAAAGCTAATCACTATCGGAGAATACATTTTTACGATATTCCTGGAAGACAGATGAACAAAAAAATTAAATATTAATTTGGGATGCATTTAAAAAAGGCAGTTATTAAAAAAGGTAACTCAATATTAACAACTTAATTTCGTTTGTTTGGTATATATAAGTCAAATAATAATGGTTTTGTCTTATAATGGAATACTTATTTAAAGTAGATATTGACTCCTAGCAGGATTTGCACTTATTGTAGGGAAAATGGGACTTACTAATTAGGCATTCCTAAGAGTGTATTTAAAAGTGAAAAAAAATCGACATAACTACACTGATATACCTACTGTAGATTGACGAAGATGTAGTTTAATCAGTCGTCGGTATGTGATTCGATTGCCACATTAAGCAGTTCTTCCCGCGGTCGAGTGACAGATGGGTGACCTAATCTAACACTAGTTTTCATATATCCGACCTCCTCCTTGTTCTGGAAGACACGTAAGAGAGTGGGTCCTGATTAATGTCACTAGTGATATTAGTCGTGAGATTGAAGAGATTTTAGGGGTTTTGGTGATGACGTCAGACGGGTCAGTCTTAACTCAGCCCATTGCGGCATCCTCTCTTATTTAAGCGGTCCCTGGTACTAAAACGGGACAACGCAAGTAAGAAAAAAAATTGATATGCTGCAGTATTCTAAACTGTGGCAACGTGCTTTTGCGTGAAGCGACCAAGGACTAGGCGTGGGACCCTCGATCACCAAACTACGCCCTCGTTAGAACAATGTCAGCCGCAGACAAGAAAACATGAAAACAGGCAAAAAACGTGAGAATCGCTTCGACGGTTCGCGTGCGATAACGACAGATTCTTTTTAAATGTCATATCGTCTAATTACCGGTTAGTATTTTAAAAGGTTAGTTAATTGAAAAGGTTTTTAAAACATGATATGAAAAACGAAATTCATAGAAATACTACGAGATCCGGCAGACGTTGTCTTGACCAATATAGGTTCAGTACGAACGCCCTCTATTGGAAGTACTACGAATTTGCGACTCACTCGGCATTTTTTTGAATTTTTCTACTCCAGTACCTACCAAAAACAACGTAAGGATACCCATTATTAAATCGACACAAAAATCTATACTCTATGGCCCATAATAGCACTGTTAACAGTATCGTTATGACGCCATAATTTATTTATTTATTTATTTATTTATATAGGAAGCCAACATGATATACAATGTAAACTTAATTATAAGATATTTTACATTTCTTAATAATTAAAGTCCCCATCGTATACCCCACTTATAGGCTAACTTAACATGCATTATTACATCGGAAAGTCAGTGTAGTGCTGTGCTTTGGTGGCGGATTCGGTGGTGTAGCTTTCGGGTTGCAGCATTACACCGTTTTCATTCGCGGTTTAAAGCAAATTAGTTTAGTTTCTCATGCAAGCATGGAAGATCTAACAGTTTGCAAAATCCGGAATTACTATAGAAGCCCTTACACGCAATAATATTACTAACAAAATTATTCAATATCGCATCGCTAGGTAGACTTTTTTATAGTTACCTGTGCAATATATGAAGAAAAGTATCTATTCCATATATTGGATCACAAAAGTACAGGTATAACATTCTTATCACGACCAATGCAGTATCGTTGTTCATGCTATCCCAGCAATGTACTATCGGATAAACTGCCTGAATTGGTCCCTATGAAAAAAAATTAAATAATTTAGTAGGGAGAAACTATATTGTATTCGCAAAGAAAAACAAGAAAAATTCGACGCAGTGTTGTATGTTTAAAAAAATTTAGATCTTTTTTTATAATAGTAAAAAAGAAAACTAATTACTCACCAATATAGTCTTAATTATAACCACGGTAACAACGATACATTTGAAGATAGGATGGAATGGCAAGAATATCAAGTTACTCCAGTGGATATACGTTTCCTCATTATCAACTTCCTCATCTTTGTCGTAAACGACTCCAAATTTAGTTAGATCAGTCATTGTAATCATTCAAATCTATATTAAATCGAATTGGTTCTTCTACGCAGTAAAAGGAAAATCCATAACTAAAAATGAAACATTGAGAACAATATTTGCTAACATAAAAATAAAACAATGTTATATAAATTATCTTAATAAAATTAATCAATATTTTTCAGTTTTCTATCACCGTCTCTTTTGATGGCAATATTGACATTTCCAACTTCTTTTTTTATCATTTTTATTTAAATTGCTGCGAGCATGCCACTGACCTCTTTAATATAAATACGCTATGTTATAAACTTTAGTTAATGATGTATGTATAACGACATTATACCGGCTTACTATTTAAAAAAAATCAAGCATTGGAGACTGGAATATTTACATTTATGACATCTCATTAATTTATATATGATTATCTGTACACCTTAATATACGAATGGCGAATTTTAACATCGGAAATTCTGGTCCGGACAAATTATTTCCTAATTTTATACCAACCGCACCGGTATCATATAGATCTTTATTTATCCAGGGAGGTCGCCGGAATACTCTCGTAACATTTCTTTAAAGTTTAGTGCAGTAGCCACATTGGGGAGGATTCTTTTCTAATTTAGCCCAGGATAATAGAAGGAACTACATGAACACAGGGAGGTGGCCTGATGAACCTCTTAAAATTTATTAAAAAATTCAATGCAATAGCCACATTAGTGCGGTTTGTTTCCTAATTTAACCCAACTCATAATCTGAATGACTTCATTTATCTAGAAAGTTCGCCGGATTAACCTTTTAAAATTTTTTAAAGTTATATAAGGAACAGTATATATCCTAACACACTACCCTGTGGAATTCACCGTGACGTGCGTATCCTATTCTAGTGGAGCGGTCGTGTTTGCGCGCTCGTCGCGGTACTGCATTTGCACGAATTGGTTTCTGTTCTTTCAGTAGATTTTGAGCCACTGGTTAGCGTTACCTCGTATACCGTAATTAAGTATTTTATTGAGTAGTATGTCGTGCGATACTATGCCATATTTCTTTTTTTTCTAGACAAGCAATAATTGCCTTTTATATTTGTATATGGCGAGCCATGTATGGCCTGTATTTGTATATGGCGAGCGCTGTTGAGTGGTTTTTTCTGAAACCGTATTAATTTTTTAAAATAATTATTATTAGTAGGTTATATTTTTCCAAATAATTATAAACGCCGAGATAAAAAATTCAGTAACATCGGTTAGCAAAAGGATGTTAATAAACGTACGTTTTGTGTCAGACCGTTGTGCGCATCTTTCCATAAAATTCAGGGGTTGCAGATCTTCAGACGAACACGTACCTAACTGAACGTATTGCTCTGCGGTTGCAGCTGAAATTGTTAATATAGGTACATATTATTAAAGCAAGGTGTCCCTAGCCAATGGCCCAAGTGGCGGGGGGAGGAGGCAAAGTAGAGGATGTAAAAGTCAAAATTTTACATCCAGCTTAGACTACCGCGCGAACGAAATGCTGGGAACAAGTACATTCATTCGAGTTTATACCTGCGATATTATACTCGAGGCAAACGAGTCACGTAAGTGAGATTTGCCTACATTTTTTGAATATCTCTAGCAAAAATATTGTAATAAAAGTTGAAGTCCTGTTGAAACTTTAGAAAACATAACCAACTTACACGGCTATTAGTGATCACTATAAAGAGCGCGCTCTTAAACCTACATCTGGGTCACAAGTCCCGGGCACTGCTATGGTTCCTTCTTCCGCAACGCAATGGACCCGGCACCCGCACGGTGAATCAATGGATGCTAAGAAATTATTTATTATAAAATTTAACTAGAAATAATTAATAATTATGTTAGTGAAAAAGCTAGTGAAAGGAGTTAAGAAATTTAGGCGATCACAAAGCCGGTCGTCAAAACTCTACAGTAAGGAACCTCCTTACAAACATGTAATTGTAAAGAGATATATTACAACCTTTTATATCAAGACTATCTTCATTTATATTAGTTTAATATTTTTATTTTATTCTAGTCCACTAGTTCGGGGTGTAGCGAAGTTGGGGATTGTCTTACAAGCAATACAGAATGTGACCATAAATGTGGCTGTGACAGTTCAGCAGCGTAAGGATCTTTTGTTACTAATTTTTGTTAAGATGCTTTGTAATTATTCCTTAAAAATTAAAATAAATTTTTAATTTTTTTGACGTGATAAGTTCTTATAAATTGATGAACGCCGGCTACATGCACGAATGAGTGTCACGTTCCACCTAAGCCGAGCATGTAAGCGAAAGCGCAGAACAAGCGATAGAGAGGCACGGTCGATCTAAGCGTTCGGCGTTATTACGTAAAATTATGGTCCGTAAAATTACTTTACAGACAACTATTTTTTTCTGAAGCTATGAACGTTGAGTTATCAAAGATTCAATAAGATCATAGATAATATTATAATTTCATTATTTTATTTATCTTTATTGTAAAAAAAATATTTTTTTATTTAATCTGATGTTATATTCGTGATAGGGTGCTGTTTTACAATGAAACTATTGATGAATGTGTAGTAAACGTCAAGAAACTTCTACAAACACTGGGAGAAAAATATAACATTCAAGGTATGTTTCCAGAGTGCGTATAGTCTAAAAATCTAAGCCCTTCTAAATTGCTAATTCTCCGTTAAGTGGATTGCACGATTTTTTTTTTATATTACAAGGGGCAAACGAGCAGGCGGTTCATCTCCAGCCTTTAAAGAAGGATTTAGGGCACCGGGAACTCTCACAAACCTAACGAAACCCGACAACGATACCATCACTTGAAGTGATAGCATTTTCAACATTTTTCGTAATAAAGATAATTGTTCTTTTCATATGACTCCTTACCTAGAAATTGAGATAAACAGAAAATATGATGATTGTATTAGATAAGCGCCAGCGCCGGTTTTCGGGAATGTGCAGTATTGTAGTCATTTTGTTTTGGCGGACGCTTTCTATTATGCTGCTTATGATTTTGTTATTATTAGTCAAGGCTTGTTTTGTTAGGGCACACAGTGCCCCACAGAAATTTCAAAAAAATCGAATGTAAAAAATGAAAGAATTTTAAAATTAAAGGTCCGCGTAGTACCGTGTCCACTCGGTTGAAGTAACACTCCCTTTTCAACTTTATTTACGCAATTAGTATACTATAAGAATTATAGAGTTACAACTTAGGAGGAACAGCGTGCCTTGAGGGCACGGACAAAGAACAAAAAAAAGACCTGTTAATGTGTATGAGATTAATCTTTTATTTCAGAAAAATTAAGATTGGAAGTAAATAAGGTGTTTCAAGGGATTATTGTATCAGTTATATTATTTATAACATGCGCGGGATTGTGCGTATTTACTGCATGCATTTATTGCTTTCGTATTAATTACATGTAAGTATGTTTATCAATACCTGAAAATAGATCTCATAAAGTAGCTTTAATAGTAACTTTGACTATATATTTGACCGTTTTAATTTCGAAGGAAATCACGGTTCAATATATCTTTCACTCTAAACCTGCATGCCCTTTCCAAAATATTCACCTTACATGCAAAGCTGTGTGTAGACGCAAACATGCAAGCTCGTCAATATAAGGATAATTACAGCCAATGGGCTTGCAGTGCTTGGTTGACTTTGAATCTATACTAATATATAAAGTGAAATAATTTCCTTTTTGTTTGCATGAAAAATTCTTTCAGTGTTAGATAGCCCATTTATCGAGGAAGTCTATGGACTATATGTCGTCACGCTCAAATGGGTTCTTTTTTTACCTAATTTTACGCAGACGAAGTCGTGGGCACAGCTAGCTTACATTAAAAACGCTGTAAATACACAAGTAAGCGTTATAATTTGAAAGTGGATGAACGTGCAGTTTTAGAGTGAAAGATTTGTACCGAGACATTAAGTTTAATTTTTTATGTGTTTTTTACATTATTATGATTGATTTTAGTGACAACAGGCTAAGAAATGACACAGAAGCATTGGCAAATAAATTAAAAAGTTTTACTTTTCGAAGTATATCATATTTACTTCGGTAAATAAGCGAAAATATTTGTCGTCAGTACGTGACGCGATCAATGATAGGATAAAATAAAAAAAGTTACATTATATCGTTGAGATTGTATGTATGTATAGGTGTATATTAATTAATAAGCAGTAAATTTAAAGCTAAAATATTCTTTCAAAATTTTATCCCGCAATTTATTCTACCCAAATTTAAAAAAAAGAAATTGTATTTTCGTGACATTGTAAATATACGTTGAAAACGATTGACCTACATATAGTGTCGTTTATTAAAACGACACTATATGTAGGTCAATCAAACATATGTCGTTTCTTTGGTCAGATACATATGTGCGAGAGTAAAATTTGTTTAGTAATTGACACTAACTTTACCTTTATACCTTTCCAAGGCAACAAAACAACATCCATCCTTATTAAGGTTTTTTTAGAGTTAATATTACTTTATAAGCGAATACGATGAACGATACAACCACCAACAACTAAAATAATGTACAGAAGTATATCCTTGTGGAAATCCGAAATCTTCCAATTAATCTGAATACTTTTGTCTCATAAAAATTTTTTAGACTTTGTAAGACTTTTTCAGATTGTAATTTATTTTAATTCTTAACTTATTTTGACTTTGTGTATAAATGTAATCAGTATTTTTTTTTAAATTTTAACATCTCAAAAAGTTACAAAGTCTGAAAAACTCTTTATCGGAAAATGAAGTTAAAATAATTGAAAGATTTTGAACTGAAAAAATTTTCAACAAGGGTAAGCGATTGCTCTTTTAAGTATTATGTTCGAAGTATGTACAAAAATTATTTAACATCTGTATGTTTACGTGCATATGTGAGTTATAATGGGGGGAGGGGGAGCGGTAAACTTACACACACAGTGTAATAGTACAATACTATGCCTTAAATTATAATCTTTGTGCGATTTTTTTCGTTATCATCTACTACCCTATTATTGATTAAGCAACGCATTATAAAGTTTTTAACCTGGTAACAACTAACGTGACTAGCAATTTGGCGCGAAAATTATTTAAAGAATACATAATTTTAAACTTTTCTTATTTTATATTCGTACCTACTTAATAACAATGAAGTATTTTATTAGAACATATTCTCGATTATATATTTCAATTGGTACTTTTTGGTATCTACTTTATTTCGGATTGATGGAAATAGAGGAGGTACTAATTATGTAATAAAGATTTTAATTTAATGCATTGACTAATATAGTATCGAAAAACAGCTAACCCTGTACCTTTGTTGCAGCGGGTACATTTCTTGCAACAAAAAAACGTGTGAGTAACAGAAAGTAACTAACGCATCGGAGTTTATATTGTATCAAAAAGTTTCCATTCCAGATTTTTACGCATTATCAAATAAAATTTGAATAATAATCAAATAATAAATCTACATAGCCAGTTCATAGAATCAAAACTGATCTGAATATTTAAAATTGAATAATTGTAGGCGTTTTTAAAAATATCTTGAAGTAAATAAATTCGGTGACTCAAACAGGAAACAAGTTTGCATGACGACTACCATTTAATTACCGTTTCAAGGGTTATTACTTGGTTATTAATGAATATTATTAAGTAATACTTAAATTGACTGTTTAGTTTAATAATCAATTGTACTTTTTAATTAGTCTAATTATGAACAATCATGCTTTGATTTTCAAATTATGAACAAAACTAAGATGGATAACCTAGTCTATAAGTATATTGGATCCTGAAATCGAAATAATTTATATTATAAGAATTGAAATGAACAGACAGAACTGTAAATAAAATTATTTTTCTGAAAATGGGGTTTTCAGAAATTAATACGATATTGTATAGAATTTTTTGTAATATTACTATATTTATTGTACATAAATTTAATACTGGTTAATGTTTAAGGGGTTTTTATACTGCAGGGTAGTATAAAAAGTAGAAATTTCTTTTTTCGAATGGTTCTTTGCGATCCACTATTACCATAAATTCTTACTGAGAACGAACTGCTTTTTTAATAATTGAAAAAAAAATACGATTATCATAGATATCGTTATTTTAATTGCAAATGTATAAATTGGTTAAAATTAAAAAGGATTGCAAGATTCAAACCGTAATAAATACAAGACATTTGATTCGATTTAAACAAAAAATTTTGATGTAAAGTAAAAATTATTAAATGCGAGTGCATAGACAAATCCTAATTTTTCTATGGTTTGGATATTTTTGGTCATCGGAAGTCTACAGGACATATTAACTGTCAAGAGATAGATTGGTACCTAATTCAAAACAGATTTGATTTTAAATATTTTAAACATTTCTAGCTTATATATAAAAACGCTATTTACAGTAACAAAGTATTATACAGTTGCTCAACTCAACCGCTGAGAGTACTTACATAATCTATAATAAAACAAGCTAACGAATCGAGATTTTCTAATCAAGCGTATTACTAAAATCGTTTTTATTCCGTCTTTTAACTTTGATGGGTGAATATTATGCTATTTTTTATTAAGTTTTATTGTGTTTGGAAGTCTCCGTTTATTTTATGGGTTACTTTTACTAAAAGGAATTGATGGTTTCGTTTTTATAACAGTATTAATACTTCTAATCTCATACTACAAAAATAGATAGACGGAGCAACTGTGGCCAACGACATATCGAAAGCATACAGACATCATTATAATTAATTGATAACAGCCCCATATTATATTCGTACAATACACGATATATTTACGTACACGTGTCAGACAACAATGTATTTCTAAGTCCCGTCTATCTTATTTTGGCAATATGATTTCCTAATCTACAGTTGTTTAAAATCACAATTATGAACTAACCACTGTAATATCACTGTTATCCGTTCGTGAACACAATATTCGATCTTTGATACTTTGACACTCACTTTGTCTTTATGTCAGCCTGGTACTTAAATCTACTAAGGGTCGCTCGGAGCCTCGGTAGGCTCTTCGGTTGTCAATCAGCTGGGTTGTTCGTCACTTTCCCGGTGCACGAGGACTCTAACGACCGTTGGGGGCGCTGAGGGTGGAGGGCCAGTGTCTGGGGAGGCTTCGGTGACGAGGATGCTCACTGAGCTGTTCGCGTGTGGGGATGGCGTTCTAGCTCGAGCGGGTGGTGTTGGGCGTCTTGCTGAATTTCTACGGGAACTCAAACGAAGTGAACCTGTAATTAATATAGTTTATGTGTACACAAATTAAATAAAAACTTTCATAGCAATTGATATTATGTAAACAAATCTGGTCTAGTGTTGATAGATTTGCACTGTTATTAATTTGATTTGCACAACACTTATATCGGAGATTCAATCTTAATAAGGGAAAATAATTTTTCAACTTCGCAGTGATTATTTTTCGTTGAAACATAAATTTTTTTTTCAAATAACCTTTATAAAGTATATCTCCTGATAATATTCAGGATTTTAAAAAGCGTAACGTGCGTTCATACACGCCGGAGAAACGTAGTGTAGTGTTGTGCTTTGGTGGCCAGTGTTAACAGTATAACCTTCAGGTTATAGCGTTGTAGGTACTGATGAGATATCCCACTTTTTATTCGAGGATTTCTTTTATTATTTTTTTTATAATACAAGTGGCAAGCGGGCACTGACGTTCATGGACATCTGTACCACTAGGAGGCTCGCAAATTCATACCAAGTAATTATTCTTACGTTAGGTACGTAAGGTTAGTAATTAATAACCTTTCTGTGTATCATAACTATGTATATCATAACTGAATCAAACGTCGTGCACTAATGTAATTCAACATATTTTTCAACAAATAATGTATTTAATAACACTGATTAAAGTAATGAATGAACATTGTAAAATAGTTCATAGTCATGTTTGCGAAACATAAAAAAATATGGCTAAGGGTTCTACGACTTCAGTAATATGGCTGGCTAAAATAAAGTTAAAAAAATAAAGCTAAAAATTATTTAAAATTTCGAATGTTCCTGAAAACTCTGATCGTTAAATTAATAAAAAGAAGCAAAGCAAGCTTTAGTGTGGAATAATAATACTTAAGAATTCGTAACATAATACGATTATAAAGTAGACAAATCGCTGTAGTAAATTCCGTAACGAGATTTAATTTCTAATTTAACGGCTACAGTATATGTAATTTACTCTACGTTTGAAAATAAATATACTTTCATTCATCAAATAATATTTTATAGCTCGATAAAAGTTTTATTCTACCTTGCATCTTCATCGCAGTGTATTAACATTTCTGACGTTCGAAGAGAAATATTTCTTATACACCACTTTCATACTAAAAGAAATTAAACAGTTGTTAATACAACAATATTTATTAATTAATATTTTTATTAAAACTTTATATCGTAATAGACTTAGAAAAGTAATTTAGCCGTCAACAATATCTACAGTAATACTTTACTTTTAAAATATGTGAAGGAACTATATACTTTAAAGGAGTAGAAAAACTTTATAAAGCATGTTTTAATGCCAATTTCGTTTTGTATAGCAATATTTTAATGACCGAAGCCATTCATAAAATTAACTTATTTAAAATTCTACGTGCAAGCAATACTTGTTATCTATGTAAATAGTAATTAAAAAATATTCAACTATATAAAAAAGAGTTTCTTTATGGTCTGAGTGAAAATTGTTTTTGTGATTTAGAATATTACATTTTTTGACAAAAGATTTCTCTACTGAATTTTACTTTTTTAAGAACGAAATAAAAAATAAATACAAAGTGTGTTATGAAATGAACATGATGGTTGACACGCTTTTAAAAAAAATAACATTGCGATCTAGTACAGGCAAATAAATTTCTAATTATCTATAAGAGGAAAGACACAAAAAGCATAACATTACATATGAACCTGCTCGTTTCGGCACGATGTCTTCATCAACAGCATCCTGATGCCTCAAAAATAGAGGTAACCCATAAGCAGACCTTCTACGAGGTGGCGGCGCACCTTCTGATCCACTTGGCTGCGTGGAAATTATAAAAACCATATTTAAAAAGAATCTACGAAATGTAATTGTATGATGAATATTATTGTGATTACTATACATCGAAAGAAAATTATTTCTTTGAAGGATTTAAGTGCCTAGTCCTAAATCTTTTAAATAAATAATTTTGTATAAAATATAATATTTAATATTAGATTTCATGATGGAAACGTTTAAAATCAAGCAAAGATATATTTTATAGATGAAAACAAACTTCTTTCAACGTAGATATTTAAAATAACATTCCAATATATGGTAGATATTGGAATTTTATTTTAAAAAATATACCTGGTCACTTGGCCCTCCTGTTCCCGGAAGTAATAAGAGCGGTAAGTTCAGCCAAGCCCCTCCTATATCACTTAAATCGGAAGCATCTGATGCTCTTGATGACTTTCGACTCGAAGCATGAGATCCCCTCCGCACGTGGAGTAATGCACTAAGTTTTCCGCCCCAGCCGTGACCTGGTGACCACTTCGTGCTTTCTTCTTCTTGTGAGGGGCTGCGGTTTTTCTTTCTATAACAAACGATAATGGCTTACCAATCATTAGTTATTAATGGAATCTTCTGTCTTGTTGTATTTCAGTACCAGTTCTTTCTTTTTTTTGACGCACATTTCAGAACATTTCACAAACCTCAGAGAGTATAAATGCCTCTTATTTGTTTGTACATATGTATTAGTATACGGAGACGACCAGATCTCCTAACTTGTGTTAGTTAGAAAAGTTGAGGAGAAAAAACCAAGAAGTCGTTCTGGCACTGGTCTGACCAAATGAGACATCTACCGAGTAACTCAGAAGCGGCTGGTCTATGGGGAGTATCAGGACGGGCACGACCTTCTTTCTTTCGGTTGTAATTAAAGAATAGGAAGAATAATATTAGTATACTAATTTATGATAGTTATTTATAAGTAGTTTCAATTTATGTTTGAGTTGGATCAGAATAAAGTAAATAAAACGTACTTGACGTATTCTCTCCACGACCTTTGTATTATTCGTGCAGCCTTGTCCTCCCTCTTCCATATTCTCGTCGAAGAAACGATCTCCAATTCTTTCCTCGTAGGAAATTGTTTTTTAAACTTAATGTCCATTTGTTCTTGCAGTTGTCTAAACGTGTCTGTTTCTTCAACATGTCCCAGTACATGTTTAACAAGCGCGTGTAGTATATCCAAACAATGAATCTTATTGCCTCTAGCAATAGGTAAATTAAAGCTGACCAGCGCTACTGTATTTGGTTTGGATATACCTAATGGGGGATCTAAGGACGCTATGAAATCAGATAGTTGAGCAAAACTTATGAATTGTGTAGCATGTGGATCGTATCTGTAAAATAAAATAAAGACTTAGTTACAGACATTGTAATTAAAAATATGCACGGCAGTTACAATATTAACTTACTTTGACCATCGAATATAGAACATTTCCAAGTCATCTTCAACGATACCAATCTCTTCCTCTTGATGTGCTTGATTGAAGTTCTCCAAGATAATAGCAATATACATATTGATGACGATCATATAACTAATAATGATAAAGGAAGTAAAGTATGTGATCGCTAGTAAAGGGCTCCCACAATTTCCGTTAGTGTGCCCGTGGTCACCTAGCTCACAATCGGGAGGCTGAATCATTAAAGACTCGAGAACATCATTCCAACCAGCTGATGTCATAAGACTGTAAAACAATAAACCTGACGTTAATACTGTCTTTAATAAATCTGACGTATAGTATATTTAATAGAATCAGGCGTTACTTTGCGGAAATCCATGACATGCATGAGAAACTAAACTACTTTGCTTTAATCCGCGAATGAAGGCAGCTATGTGCCTATAGAGGCCCATGGACATCTGCACGACCAAGAGGCAAGCAGATGCGTTGCCGACCTCTAATGACGAGTTTAGGCCACCGGGAAGTCTCACAAACCAAAGGAACCGCGACAACAATGCCATCACTTGACGTGACAGCATTGCCGCCACTTCACGCCGATTCTATGTAAGAAAGAGATATAGGTCCCCGGAGTTTCGAACTCCTAGGGCGGGGACAATCGGGCAGACGGACTGAGCGAACCTATAAAGGTTCCTTGTAGTACTACGAAACCCTTAAAATATTAAATAAATAGCTATATCCAAGATTTTCAAATACTGTTACTGTAATATATAAAACACTGTAATTTCCACCGTTGCTGGCGATGTAGATTACGTTGCCGCGTAGGATAGTCACGATTACAATATCTCTCACAATGTCGTTCACCGCACCGAGCCATCGCGCCGGTTTATTTTACAACGCAACGTTACGTAAACGCGGTAAAAGTTACGAATTGTGGGTCTAACTGCGTTCATGGATTACGACAATAATTATCTAATAAAATAAAGGAAATCTCTTCAATACGTATAAAAAACACTGAAGTGTCCGTCTGTGATTTTGAATCAAATCATAATTCATCTTTTAGGTTTTTTTAACAAACTCATGTAAGAGTCATTTTTTTTTTTCATACATATTTTTACAAGCTTTTATTTAGTTTTAACGATGTTTGTCGGTAATCAAAACTAGCAAGCATAATTAGACCTACTTCCTGATGTCCAATTGAACTGAAATTTTGCACACATATGTATGTATATCGCATGACAATGCACGTACTGCGTACAAATTATACCAGATTTTTTAAATACAAGCTTGTTACACCTTCTCTGTTTCTTTAATCTAACACGCTTTTATTTAAAAAAGATTGGTTAAAATGTTCCTACAAAATGATGAATTTCTTTTACGAATTAAATTGTTTTTAGCTTTTGAGTTCATTTTATTGACAAGTAATAAAAGCTCGTCTGTAAAAAAAATCACTTTTCTGTATTTTTAGTTTAAATAATGCGTTATACACTGGTGATAATATATTCGACTTAGACCTAAGTTTAGAATGAAAGAAAACTAAATATAAGTGCCAGCAACGCGTAAGTAGAAGCCATGGTACTTGCAAACTAGAGTTTTCCATCATCTTTGGCACCATAGTTACATAATAATACTTAACCTGGTATTATCTAGGCACTGGCATTTAAACCACCGTTACATTGCAAGTGCGTTTAGTTCGTACACTCCACGGACTACGCTAATTGGCCGAGCCTGATCAGCGCGTCTTTCAAGGTCGTCGGACGCGCGCAACGGTCTGGGTACCGTACTCTCGGATACTTGGACACCGAGGCCGGTCACGATCGAGCTCGTGGTGCCATCAGATACAGCCTCTTAATGGATTCGCTATCGATCAATGGACGTGGCCTACGTAGCTAGCGATCTATACAGGTGTACCATAGCTGTATGCAACCTATACATTTAAATCGAAAGGTCACCTAATACGATATCTCGAAAATCACGGAACATACAAAGATCAAATTTGGCAGGAAGTTACTTTATAGTTAGTAGACATTCGCTAAGAATGGATTTTTCGATAGGGCCAAAATAAAGAGGTCTAAAGGTTCTTGAAATTTAATGCGAAGTCGCGGGAAACAGTTGGTCTTCTTATTTATGCATGGATTCCAAAAAACGTTAAAATCTCCGTCTTCGAAGTCAGACAATATTCAGAGTAGCCTAGCGGTGATGCCTGTTGCGAGTATGTATTGTAGCGTTCAATTAACAAAAAGAATTAGGTGTCATATTCTTTCTACAATGTTCTTTACTAGTACTTTTTAATGTCGGCTTAGAAAAGTTTTAAGGAAGGATATGCTGGGTAGCTTTAGATATTTACTGAGAAGTGCTTTTAATCAGGTAGATACAACATTCCATATTAAACCGACTCTGCTATTTACGAGTATGTAACAAAGGCGGCTAACATTTTATTTTAAACCATCTATGGAATATTGTGTATAATCTCCGACTGAGTTTGTTTTGGGCTATTCCTCAATGCGGGACGCGAAAAGCTCTCGTAAATCGTAAATTTTATCACCAAATTATTAAATAACGACTTAAAAGATAATAATTACAAATATCGACGTTCATAAGTGCTTGTTAAAGTTAAAGTATACATGGATAAAAAGTTTTTGATTTTGAATTTTAACATTGAAAAAAATTAGGCACTCCGAGAGTTTACGAATAACCTTTGTAGAGTCTATCTCCTGATGATGCTTCGGTGTCGAAGCGAAACGTGCGTTGAGGCACATTGGCTCAAGAAGTCAACAATCACACTGTCAACCTAAGTGACATGCAGGGCTCTTTCTTCGTACTGTTCCTTGGTAAATATCTATATTTATAAAAATCAACCGTTATTCGTTAACACCAGAAACGGCATCATTTTGAAATCTGTTTGAATTCGTTTTATTCCCCTTATTTCCGGGAAGGTTTACAAGAAAAGTGAAAAGATTATTTAATAATACAGAAGTGCAGAATTATTTTAGAATAGATGGCGTTAGTACTAGACCTTTCAGTTGATGTGCCATGTAAAATTATTATTTCAAAAAAATTCTAGCCAGTATCACGTTTTGTGGAAAAGACGTAGCGGAGATTGGTTAATTGGCTGAGACGAGCCTAAACTTCGACAAGATAACGTCTGTCGGGTTTGCTAGTAAATATATAAAAACTTCTAATTGACTGGTATTATACAGTCAATCAAGGGAAATATTCAAAATTTGTCTAAAAATAGATACATCAAGCTAGACCGACTGAGGACACCAGAGCGCCCAGCACTAACATTCTCTATTACGTTCGAAACGAAACGTGAAATGAAGGTTCGTGCTTCTATTTTACATGACTTACATGGCCGTAACATCGAGGATTCCATACGTCCGAGTTTCTAAGTTTCACTTGATATTTCGTTTCGAACGTAAAAGTAAGTAAAACTATCGAGAAGGTTCGTGCTGGGGCCTCAGTAGTCTTCTTAAAGTTTAACGAGAGAATATGCTATTTATATTAAACTACAGGATGCCTTATATTACTAAACTTTTAAGAAAATATATAATAATATATTAAAAACTAATTAATTCACTTATGAGTAGTCTAATTGTGTTTACAGGTATCTTCTCTGCATCCACCGTATTGATGATGGAGTGGTTTTTTAATAGACATAAGAAAAGGGTTGAACAAATTGTCATTAGGCCTTATATTGAATAAATATCTATACAATGTTTTGTGTTTGTTTTTGTTTTGTATCACACAATATTTATAGCAAAAATGTAAGTTAATAAATTTTTGTCTGTTTTTTTCGGATAATTCCCTAAGCAGCTCGATCGATTTGGACGGGACTTTCACTGATAGACAGCTGGTTTGACATGGAATAACATAGACTACTTTACTTTTAGAAATTAGGCTTACGTACAAGTAAATAAAAATCCTCGAAATTTAACAAAATCTCTGAATTGACGCGGGTAAAGTCGCGGAAATTTATTTTTATAATCGATAAAACCATAATATTCTGGTTCACACTTCTATTATTATGGGCATGTGGTATGGACATGTCGGCGCAAGATGCTTCCTGTTACCTTGGAATTATAAAGGGCGTTCTAATACTAAGAAATTATTACACTCAAATCCTTGATATTAATGACCAACAATTCTTTTAATAGAAGAAAGAAAAAGCATTTTTTCAAACGAGATACTACAAACAGCTTAAGATTTACACTAAGCACAATTACACTAAGGTGATGCAAAATTCGGTTACACACCTTCTGATAGTTTGTTAAATTAAAATACAAATTTTCAGATAAAATTAAAATAAAAAAGAAGAAAACAAACAAAAAAAAAGTATATAAAAAATAACAATAATGGATTTAACAAAAATAAAAAAAAAGAAATAATAAAAGGATTTCAACAATCCTTCAAAAAACGATTACAACAATCAAATGTGCTGTTTTCATATTCAGTTTGTTTATTTAATAATAAGGTTTTCAACTTAACTTTAAAATTATTCTTGCTTACTTCCCGGATAGGTGAAGGAATGTTATTCCAAACACCGTGTTGCTGCGTATTTGAAACAACCTCTAAAATAATGGAGGCCTTCCATAGCAAGGAGCTGTTTGATATACTATATCTGGACTCGGATAGAAATAAGTAGTGTGGATATGCAAATAAATAATAAAAATATACAATTTATAATAAATAAATGTAGCACAAATTGTATTGTAAATGTGGCAAATAATTTAGTTATATAATGCCCGTGTGATTAAATTGTAGGTATCTGATTTACATTTAGCACATTTACATGCAACTGCGATAACTTCAAATGTACAAAACAGGTGCTGTCTACATTGTTGCATGTAGATTTACTATTAATTAAACAAATGAAACCGCTGTGGTTCAATCGAAAAAAAAAGACGATTCTCATCTTTGTTTTTATGGAAATTATAAAGAATTAAAATGAACTTGTAGATAAATAAAGAGACGGCATATGATCTTTTTTTAAGTTCGTTAATACAGTTTCGTCTTTTTTCGGGTTTTACGCAAAGTCGGGGGAATCGACTAGTCGCAGCAAAAAATGGAAGTAACGTTCAGCTCATATAACCCAATTGGGTGAACCGGTGTTATTGGCGTGTTTTATCGCCATGCTCCTTTCGAAAACGCCAGATACAACTCACCATAGCTCTTGACGTCTGTTCCAGACTAAAATGCCGCCGGCTACAATTTGTACTGGGACTTCGGCTCAAGATTTTGCTCGAACACTCTCTGCTTTAAGATGTTTGATACTACATTTCCATAACATGAAACATTCTATTTAACTTTTGAGGCATTCTTTACTGTTATATTATACTTTAACACAGAACCAGCAGGTCTTGCGGGGTTTTTCACATATTACTTATTACATTTCTCTTGACATTTTCTTCTCTCTTATAGGAATGGCTATGGTGTGGAATGCTCTTCCGGGGACTAGGTTTCCAAATCATTACGAAATGGGTGTCTTAAAGATTTTCGAGAAGTCCATATTCACTGTTCAATCGCTGGCAATGCAGCCGGGAGCCTTTAGGTGTTGTAATTGTCCGTGGGCGTCGGTAGTTACTCAGTTTGCCCATAGGCCTCTAAAAGATATCTGACCACAAACTTTGTGATAAGGCTACATTTAATGTCCTAAATAAAATCACGAAAATCATTCATTTCGGAAATAAGAGGTTACAGATATTGCAATACTCATGCCATTCTTGAGCGCGCAATGTATCGTTAACATTGGGAAGCAACCGTCAACAAAATGTTGATACGCAAAACAAGTCCACGACCCGCGCCGCGCTACCCCTGTTACGTACTTTTAAGTTTTATTTGCCTTGCGGTTTGATATTAAAATATTGCGGTTTGATATTAAGAAATTTATTTCTGATTTAAAATCACATTGGTGCAGATAGTATTGAGTAAAAAAAATTGTACATTTCAATAAAAAGCTGACGAAAAATTTAACCACTGGGGAGTCTAGAATCATGTACTGAACCCATGGGATACGTATCCGGTACTATGTCTTTCACAACCTGTATAAAATTAAATTTAAGGCAAGATTGAATAAGCATATTTAATGCAAGCGCTTGTTTGAAATAATATACTAAAAAACTCATAATATTTGACAAGAACACATAAGTACAAATATTAAAAGAGATCAGAGCAGAGTTGGTATCGATGCTAAATTGGCGAAACAAGTGAGTAAAATCAGTCAGTGGTTTGGTTAACGCAATTTTGCACTGCAGAACCTAGTTATACCGTTGTATATATGTATGTATGGGGTTCAAATTTAATATCCGTATTGATACTGCCATATAATATAAACGCAGTTATATTGCTGTAGCGTAGTTTTAATTTATCAACTGTATTGTAGACAATCAGCGATGGGTTTCGGATCGGTTTGACTCTTTGGCTTTGCAGGAATTTTCTTCCTCGTCCAACATATATGGAACCAGTTGCCATCTCTTGTCATCAGTGTAGCAGCGAACTGACCTATTGACCTAAAAGTCTATGTAAGGAATTCTAAGAAGTAAAAATTAAACAGGACTATTTAACGCATGGACGTCTGTTCGTAAGATGGACAACTTAATAAATATATAGGACTTTATGACACACGGACGTCTGTTCCTAAGGTAGACAACTTAATGTCTGTGTTATAGGTAACAGCCGCCTGCTATAACAATTTTTTTTTTGGAAACATATAAATACTTACGAATACTTAATGTTTTTGTAAGAGATAACAAGACGCCTCTTAATATGTATAATAAACAAATATATTTTTGTATAAATATATAAAGACATCCATATATATAATTAAATTTATTCTCGATGCGGGAATTGAACACACAACCTCCAGAGCGATATGTAGGGTTACCAACGGGCCAGTCAAGGTGTTTTATATCTAGGTTGACACAAAGATAATGTCTCCTTCTAAAGCTTAAAAATATATATAACATTGCAGAATTATCTTTGAATGTAGTAAATGAACTTTAAACAGGCTCCTTTATACATTGCTGTGTGTAAATAGAAGTTAGTTAACATTAATGAGCCATAAATGTAGCGCATAGCTGTTGGCAGACGTGTTTTGCACCGAACATGTTATATTTGTTAATTGAAAATTATGTATTTTGATATAGAATTACTTTGTGTGTATTGACAGTCTGTTGAAATGTATTTGATTAGTGCCTTTTATGCTTAACGACAGAAAGAGTGGACTCAAAGCTGGAAGATCCCAATTCAAATCTGATCCTGATTGGGTAGTTATATCCACTCCAATGGAAAGGCAATAGGAGCATTGAATACAAAGGATTTTGAAAAGGCTAAAAAGAATTTAAACTTAGTAGGAGGGCAAAGGGATATATATATAATTATTAAACTCCGTCGCAAGGTCAACAAACGCTATGACAATACAATCAGAATATTGAACAGTTGGTGTTATTATTGATCCCCATCAATAACTCCCGGAAAAGACACCAACGTGTCCGTTACAGAAATATACTTCTATATATACGTATAATTTTTATACGTATTCTGGTCTGGGCTCAGAAATGGATCTCTTTAAAGTCTCAGAAAGTTTTTAAAGCAAAGATTCGATCCTGGGAAACGCATTCGACGCTTTTTCTTTCAAGTTAAGAGACGAAGGAGATAAACTCTACTTATTAAAATTTGTTTAAATAATGAAGTAATAAACAACGTTCGTAACACTTTTATTCACAACTGTTCCCACAAATGCGTAATAAGGGATCTGAGTCGGAGCTAAAAGCCCTTTGTGTGTGGATATTGGGCACAAAGGGACAACCGATGCTATGTACAGTCAACTTTAAAATAAGATTAGGGGTTATTAAATGTAAAAATAGTGTACAGCATTTGAAGAAAAGTTAATAAGCGATTTTTTAGACAAGACATTTTTCTAGTCAGCCTATTGTATATATGATATTGACCGTTAATATAGTTTTCGTATTTTTTTTTTTGTTTATTATTTTCAAATTCTATCCAAAATAATGTTTTTTTTCTATTATATGAATTGATATCATTAGAGTTTATATGATTTATAACCTTTACGAACTGGGCCATTATGGTAGAAAACTATATGAATAAAAATAAGAATATATTATTTTGACTATGACACATAAATAAAAATGAATAAATTTTATTGCATAACGTATATTAAAATTTAAATTTCTTTAGCTCATTGTTAAGTTTGTCATGGTTATATTCATGAACAATTGATAAATACCATCGATTCGTTTTACTATTCGGTATTTTTCCGTCGCTACCATCTGGTAACATATGTCACAACAACATATTATATAATAACAGCGTAACATCTTATTAAAATTAACATAAGCTATTTTTAATCAAGCGTAAGAAGAGGATATAGATATGTTTATGGGAATGTGGTATTCAAGTGTAGTTGCCGCTAAATAACAAGATAGCAATGATTTCGAGTGGTAAAAGGTTACACCAAAGCAAACTAGATGGCGCTGTACGGATGACGACGACCGCAGTACAAACACTGAAAATCTCCATACAAACTTAATCACGCTAGCGAAATTTCAACTTACGACTACTATATATAGACCTTCCGAGGAACAACTGTCGGCGAGGAGCGGCCGCCCCGGGCAACTCCAACTAGCCCGGACACGAAGATTTTCCTTTGCGGTGGTTGAGCATATCGACCTACGCTCCCATCTTTCATTCCTCACCGATAACTTTCCATCTTGGTGTGCCTTCCCACATAAGTATTAATCTCTGCTAAAAATTATTGAATTTGAATGTTTTTTTTGGACGTAGGGTTAGATCTGTCACTTAGCTAAGCGGCGCGTAACAATGGTATTAGTACATCTTTGCCTTTTGGATTTATACACCAGTATTCTCTCAATATTATAGAACTGACTATTAATATGTCAGTTAAAAAAATTTCAAGATTTATTTTAAAACAAAAAAATAGAATTAAAGATTTACCTAGATTTAGTGTTATGATTAAAAACGACTACAATCGTACTTGCATTGTGACCAATAACTTCACACTGATGCGTGTGAAGCTAAGACGATCCGGTTGGATTAGAATATGCTAGGAAATAATAGCATATTTTGATTAACTGCCTTTATTAACTACATTAAATTAAAGACTGACATCATGTCACATTCGGTCATACTAGAGACTGATAAGGTTTTACTTTTCTTTCATTCGTTCAATAATTATTGTGTCCGACTGTACCCAAAAGGTCCCTAGAAATATTGGTTTAGAGGATTAGGAAGTAAGTATTTGCTTTTTTATGTTATAGTTATTTATGTTGTGTGAAAACTTTTAAAAATATAACTTATTCATATTTTATCCTCAGTTTATATTCAGTTAAACAAATTCCCAGTACTTAGTTAATGTTTTGTTTATACTTAAATTCAGTGTCACGATTGAAATAAAAAATTATTACTCGTTGCATCCGTTTTCATATATATGTAAAAGTAAAAAAATATTCCTTTAACGTAACAGCGTTTCACCTTATTATACAGTTAATTATTTAAATGAACACTTATTTGATTACTGAGTGTAGGCCCCGGCTGAACTATACAAAGTACACAAATACTTTGTGTAGGTGCGCAAAGTTTTGTAGAAATTAATTTGGAAAAAGCTGGCGCTTTTTGTATTTGAACACTTATTTGCTCAGTGAGTGTAGATGAGGACTTTGAGAATGTGCTTGTACAAATATTTGCCCTTTTTCTAGCGGTGCCGGTTTTTTTGGTAGATAATCTATAATTTATCAACTAATTATTTTATTTTCTCTAAAGATATCTTCATTATTTGCATCATGTATATATTAAAAGATTGACAGCATATATTGTCACAAACAGCACATATAAATCCAGCTTTGGTTATAATAAATCTAAGGGTCAAGCGCCAAGATTAAATAATTGAAACATAATTGAATAATAACGTTATAAAAATCACATTTCATCATAATTAATAATTAAGTCAATAGTTAATTCAGTATAAGTGTCAAGAAAGAATAGTTAGAATAACACATTGTAACTTATGTAAAACATTTAAAATTTCGTTAAATTGTTTTGTACTTTGCTCCTAATAATATCCACGATTTTGCTTATTATTATGGATTTGGCTCATTACCAAACTTTAAACAAAACGATTGCAATTTGACCTCCAAAACACATTAGAGTTAATTAATAACAACAGTTTAAAATTATAACCACAAGTAGTCTCTAACACGAAATACCATCTTTTTTATAGAAGACGGGGATCACATAGGGTTTTTAAAAGCTATTTCAATATTTTTTTAAATAAATTTTCATTTTTGAATATTGCAATAACAGCCATATAGGTCAGCTACTTTTACATGCCACAGATTATATTGCTAGCTATTCCATTTTTAAAAGTTTAACCATTGCTATTTAAAAAAAATTAAGATTCGTCGGGCGGGTTATAAATAATCGAATTCGAAATTTAAATTATAAAACGATCCGTTTAATCTAGTTCCTGTTTTATGCCGGGCGAATCGATCTGGTGAGCGTGACCCGGTTGAATTTAAATTGACAATTGACATTTCAAGGTAACGAGTCCCAGAGGCAATCAAAACAAGGGCGGTCCCAAGTGGATCATGTAAATGGCGGAACATCAATATGTGAGTAGCATCCGCATCATCGGCAAGCATCTGTTTTGTATTCAAATACGTATTCTGTCTCGTTATAATTATTTATTTATTATCATCCTTATACGACGTAGGACTATGACCGTCATATTGTTTGAGATGTTTAACTTTTTTTATGAGGTCGCTAGGACCTCTGAGGCAAGGATGATGAATGACCGACATCGACATCGACGATTAGTGGTAAATATTTTCTTTTAATTTTAATTTTAATTTTTTATTAATAAATCAAAAACCCAAGAAACATGGTATCCTCATTTGTTTTTGAGTCGAAAATACTTAAATTTCTTAAGCTAAAAACTAAGAACGCTCTCATCGAGACTGGTTAATAGAAAACTTTTTATTCATATTACGATCTGAGGTGGCGAAATATGTTAAATTTGATAAATTGACTTTCAATATACGCTATTCTGGCGAAATAACAAGTGTTAATCTAGATAAATATACAAAAGCACCTATCGGGAAATCACGAAAACCGCGGGACGTTAGATGAAATTTGGCAGAGAGCTACTTTGTAATCGGTAAACATCCGCTAAGAACGGATTATTTGTTACGGCCAGATTAAGGAGGTGTAAGGGCTCTTGTGAGTTTAATTTAAGGCGGACGAAGTCGCGGGAAACAGCTAGTTATTTAATAAAATTGTTTTTAGGGTGTGTTAAGCTCGCTGCCAGTAAATAGCATCAACAAAATCCAACGACCGCGTCTGCAGCCGCGCCCACGTTCTATGCTAATTGTTTACGTTAGGATTCTGTGGAGATTTGTTTACGCTGAAGAGCTGGCCAGAAATAAAAATACCATTTTCTATTTACGAGAATTAAACGCCGCGCGCTTGTTACGAAGCAGCTGCCCTAAGGAGTTATAAACGGAACAATTAACGCAGTGTTCCCAACGCAATTGGACCTTAGCTGTAGTACTACGAGTGGCAGTGTCTCTCTGAAAACCCCTCAACAGGGCTGTCACTCACACAAAGTGTATTTACGGATATTTACATAGTATTAAACAGTCACAAGTCGCTTCCCGCTTTTGTTGGCTTAGACTTTTTAAACTACGCAACGGATTTTACCGCGGTTTTATCAATAAAAAGAGTGTTTCAAGAGGAGGGTTTATATGTATAAATACGTGCATATCAACATTGAACCCGTGGAAAGCAGCAAAACTTTCTTTTCTAATATTGTTTGTTCTTCCATTTATTCTTCTTCTTATTCATTCTTTCATTATATTGTTAGTTATTGATGTTTACTTTTAAGTAACTACATTTTAATATGCATACATTCTAATGAAAGAGAATATTAAAACATTTTAATGAATTAAGGTCACCATTAAAATATACATCCCTTTATGTTGCCTAAGTCAATTATAGCTAAATTAAATTAATTCCATATTTATATATAAAATTCGACTGTACACCTTTGTCATATTAAGAAGGAGGAGGCCGTAGCTAAGCCATAGCCGTCATTTGAGTCCATCACAAGGTAAACTGTTCTGGCTGTGGCCCCCACCAACTAAGTACACAGTGATTCATACAAACATTATTTTAAATTTTATAAAAGTGATGTTCTTTATGCATTTATGGGTACGACATTTAAAGTATATTAAGAAAATGTGAACTAAAATAGTCCCCACGTAAACGCCCATTTAAAGATAAAATATTTTCACTCTGAGCTGTTTTTAATAGCCAACTAATCTGCGCTATACGAATGTCAAACTATATTTATCAAGCTTTTTTCGCAGTTGCGGCAAAATTATTTAAATTTAAGTTGCTATGCTACTTGTATTAATAATAAAATATATCTTTACCTCTGTCTGTTAATATAAAAATGTGAATTTTAAGCGTTAAAAGAATGAAGATTTAATATGCGAAAAATTGTTTGACATTTTAGAATGATTCTCGATGATTTATCACTTTGTTTTTTTATGGAAATTAAAATATGTATTTCTAATTACCCTCCCTGTTTCATTAGTTAGCTTAAAAAGTTCTCCCAAATATGAACTTATTTAAAGATATTAAAAACTGCATCCTAATCTGTGGCTGTGCTCTCTATCTATTTCTTAGCCTATGTTATCTTTATTTGCATTTACGTCTGTGACTATAGTTGTATCTATTTCTGTACCTATAACTGTGTTTGTTTCTGTGCCTACCTCTAGGACTATGGCTGTATTTACATTTATATTTCGTCTACATTTAACAACAACTTAAGTCCGGAACTACTGGTCCGATTTGAAAAATTCTTTCAACGTTAAATAGCCCATTTATTAAGAAAAGCTATAGGCTATATAATATCACGCTAAAACTAGAGAGAGTGGAGCACCATTGATGAGTGTTTCAAAATCGGCGGTTTTTTCTCCCTTTTGAGAACTACCGTCGCGTGCGCTGCGTAAACGATTAAAGTTTCGCAAAAATAATGTATGACGGAATTGCTCCTCTTCAAAGGTTCTGAAAAAAGTCCGCGTCAGCATGTGTTTATCTTTTAAGGTTGGCTGCCTATAACTTTTTTATGCTAATCAAATTTGTTCTAAAATAATGCATTACTTGCGAAGGTGTTTTTATTAACTAATATTAATCCTTATCCAAAAACTATTTTTAAACCTGTTAGTGATAAGAGTGGTACAACGTGGAGGAAGTTGTGGGGTATAGCTATTCTTAAATAAATTTGAATAGTTTTTAAATAGTTTTGTATTGGAAATATATCGCGGTTATTTTAACGAAGATAATCAAAGTCAGAAACTCTATATTTGACTGACATTTCCATCCCTTAAATTGACATGTGAACATTAAATAAAATCTTCAAAGATAACATCGAAGATTCTCCATCAGATCATGACTGGAAGTTATAATGAGGATTAAGTTTCGACATATACCAAAGAATACATGTTTTTAGAATTCTGTTGTTAACTTAAATAAAAGAGCCTGTAATCGACAGAATTTCTTTGTGTATGTTACCTGATATCTTTGCTGTTTTTGAGCAAAATAATTCCAACCCTAAGGGCGGGTAATTGATAAAGGTTGGATGAAATTTTGTTATTTTTTTGGCGTTCCCGAATATTTTCCCATCTCATTTAAACAGTTGTCGTGCTATATTCAATGTTTATTTACTTTGGAAGAATCACCATACATGGTGGTATGATGATTAGTGTTGGTACAGGAAATGTCGAAACAATCAAACAAAATACTAAAATATAAATAAAAAGTAATAATAAAATTATAATTGTTCATAAAGAACAAACAGAATAGCATAATAAAAGACAAAAGCCCTCAAAACCGCATAAAATGGTGTAGGCAAGATTCTCTTTAGTTAAATTAGTAATATTTACTACGAGCAGAACAATAAACATAAAGACCCTAACTTTAGGGTCTAGCTTCGGAATAAATTTTAATAGAAGTCTGCTACGAAGATCTCAGGGGATTAATTTACAGGCGTAGCTTTGTTGAGAGCTTACATTTCGGGAATATCCCGGAGCATTAAGTCTAACCGTGCGAATTGATTTTATTTCAAAAATATTTTTTAAACTTTTAAGGTTATGTTATGTCCGTGTAGGTAATACGGCACTAGCACATAAGTAGCACTGACAAGGCCACGAAGAGATCGTGGCCTAAATATTGGTAGGCATTTGAGTCGGTCGCTAGGTTAAGTAGCCCTAGCTGCGTCCAGGTTATAGATGATTGAACCACTGGTTTTCTAATATCCGACCTCCTCCGTGTTTCGGATGCTAAGTAAAACAGTGGTTCCAGGGTAATTTCTCTGAGTGGCGACGGTAGGCACTTCGGTGCCTACTGCCTGCTCGTCTGCCCCCTTGTAACATAAAAAAAAAAAAAAAAAAATCAACTGTCTTTGTCATCCCATTCCTCTAAAACCACTGGCCCCACTTGGATTAAATTTTGCGTGTATATTTCAAGGGGTTCGTAGACAGTTTAAAAAGACACTTGTACCCGGTAGGTGGCGCTGCTGTCTGTATGTAACCTAGGAATTAGGAGGATGTCGTGGCTTAATCAGTGGTCGGCATTTGAGTCGATTGTTAGGTTAAGTAGTACTTGCTGCGACCGGGTGGCAGATGGGTGAATCATTCTAGCACTGCTTTATATTTGATATCCGACCTCTTCCGTGTTTCGGAAGGAACGGGACCCGATTAATGTCACTGTGTGATATTAGTCGTAAGGTTGTAGAGATTGTGGTGGTGGTGGGGGTTCCGAGGATGACGTCATATGGCCATCGGTCATCTTAACTCGCCCCACAGCAAAATCCTCTGCAATCTAATCGGACTCTGGTACTTAACCGGGATACCACTAGGAAAAAGGGAGATAGATAGATTTGTGGCTAGGATCAAGAAAAAAGAAAGGAAAGAAGACTCAAAAGATATTTAAAAAGTACTAAAAGTTGGTCACATCTTTGGAATATTTCCCATAAATGACGTTACTAGACCTTTCGTCTGACCATAAATCGGACAACACGGTCTGCCGGGTCTACTAGCAATTTCAGGGGTTCCGTAGTACTACAAGGAACCTTTATAATTTCGCTGTGTCCGTCCGTCCTTCCGCCTGTCTGCCTGTAAGGTGATCCTCCTCTACCATTTCCAAACTATTAGACGTAGAGACTTGAAATTTTCCATGTCGATAGAACACGCTAAAAACTCATTAGAAAAATTATTTTGAACGAAATCGGACAACAACTTTTGAAGTTATTTAACAAATACGTTTATAGCGTATCAGATACGGAAACTTCTGTGCGTGTCTTGACACGCTCTAAGCCATTTTTTTTAATTTATAAGTGAGGATAAACATAATGTTGATAAGAACAATTTTTTGAACATAATATTACGTAAGTAACTTATAGCCATTGCTTTGCACTCGCTAATGTAAATTTCATGTCCACCATGTTATTTCGGATGATCGTGACATTTTTTCTATCCTATGGGAGTACTTAAGATAATTTTTTTTGATGAAAATGAAAATTATTAATTTGAGTGGTGTGAAACGCGTAAAAATGTTACAAAGAAATACGAAAAGTTAATCGCATTAAGTTGATATTAAATTCCTTACTTAAGATTAGAATTATGTATAAAATTGTAATCCTAATAATTTAATTAATAAATTCATAAGAACCTATTTTTACTGCGTAAATATGGTAATGAACCATTAACATGGTTTGACTTTAAAAAAATTAACTTTTAACTTTTTAACTTAAACAACTTTGTCTGGCCAGTTGGCACAGCGGGCAGTGACTCTGCCTTCTGTTCCGGGGATCATGGGTTCGATTTCCGCCTCGAATCTGGCTGTATTATCTATACGTATGTGTTTATATATTTCTACAAAAAAATTGTGTATAACAGTCGTCTATTACCACCTATTACAGAAATAAGTTGTCTACCTTAGGAATAGATGTCCGTGTGTCATATAGCCCTGTGTATATTTATTATTTATTTATTGATACATATATAAAATTCTCGTGTCATAATGTTTGTTGTCCTGCGAAATGGCTTGACCGATTCTTGAGAAAATTTTTGTGCCTGTTTGGTAGGTCTGAGAATCGGTCGTAAATTATGTTTTGAACTCTTTAGTGATTAGGGGAGGCCCAGGCGAACAAAGTCGCTGGGTACAGCTAGTCAGGTAAAGAAATATATACGTCAGCGATAAAGCTTTCAATCTCCTAAAAGGGGAAAAGTGTAAAGTATGAAGATACAGCATTATTTCTTTTATAAAATGTTGCATTACTGTTCCGGTCTCTAAGGTAGATTTCAAGTTGGATTTAGAAAAATCTTCAACATTCTCTAAGAGGATGTCTGCGTTGTAGAATGGAATTGTTGAGTCAATTTCATGGTATTACGACTAGCTTCAACGGATTGTACCGAGGGTTTATATACTAAAACAAGTTTTTTTTTGCTTGTTTTTTGTATATACGATTTTATTATCAATTTCTATTTCGTAATTTTCGCGAACATTCCAGAGCAACGTTTGATCCATATAATCATTCATATTACGTTTATCCAAGTCTTGTTTTAACATAAAAAATATAATATAACTAAAATAAATTTAGAGGTATAATATGTATGTAATAATTTTCGAAGGCAGCCCTATTATGCCATCGTTCGGTTTGTGAGACTTCCCGGTGGCCTAAACTCGTCATTAAGGGCCGGCAGCGCATCTGCTGGCCTTCTGGTACTTCGGTGCTTGCTGCCTGCTCGTTTGCCCGCTTCTAACATAAAAAAAAAAGAAATTGCTTTGAAAAACGGTATTTCCTCTTTGTAAAGGGAAAGGAGATTGTGCATTGAGATACGAATGAATCCTGTATACAAATATATTTTAAATTTTGGTGGCAAGTAGTAAATAAATATTCTACTCTGAAGGCTTTTGACCACCTGACGGAGACATCCTCCCGTCTTATTGAATACATTTCGAGTATTCGCCCGAAATTCTGTTTTGAGGTATCTCAAATATTTAATATAAATACTTGAGGATGACTTTGTATCCTCTAAAAGGTCCCTTCAGATATACTAAGAATTTTACGTACGATTAAGTCTTTAAACGTCCAACGTACGCTGAATTTTACTAGTCTTATGCCGGAGCCAGACATAGCTTCGTTTGAATGATCACTACAATGATCATGTAGTGTGGACGGGTATTTGCGCATTGTGTAGCTGCGCAAAGTTTTGTAGAACTTTGTAGTCTTCAAGGACAAAAATGTACAAACACTTTGAGCTATGTCTGGCTCCGGTATTAGATACAAAATATAAAAATAGTTTCTACCCATCTAAAAATGTTTTTCTGAAAGAGTTCCGTTCTGGCAACAGCTGGAGTGCCCCAGGGTATTGGCTGTAATTACTTCATTATATTATGAATATTATGTTATATTCCCCTATTATATACATAAAATGTCTATACAATCAATTTTTTACATTGCCCATATAATATACTAGCTGTACCCGCGACTTTCGCGTTAAATTAGGTAAAAAAGATTAAATTTTTGCGTAATGATATATAGCCTATTGCCTTCCTCGATAAATGGGTTATCTAACACTGAAAATTTTTTTTAAATCCGAACAGTAGTTCCTGAGATTATTGCGTTCAAGTAAACAAACAAACTCTTCAGCTTTATATATTAGTATTATTAATATGGGCAAGTAGTTCACTTGAGTAATTACCGACCACCTTGTATAACTGCAACACTAAGGGATTCGCAGATGCGTTGCTGAACTTTGAGGAATGAGTATGCTCTTTTGTTAAATATCCCCAAGTCGTATCGGTTTGGAAATACCGAAGCTGGTAACTGATTACACAAAGGAATTGTGCGACGTAGGAAAATTGTCCCTTACGGACATATTGTTACAAAGGTTTGTGATAAAACGCAGTCGCTTGTTCTGCAATTCATAGAGAACAATACCGTCTGAACAGTTCTCTATATTGTTCCATTTCAGTTCCACTTTAAAGGACAGTAGTCCAATAGCCCTATAGCAGCTTTAGCGATAATAATAACAAGAATATTATTTTTATTTCTATTATTAATACACACTGGTTGTTCGCCGGCTGATCGAAATTCGCCCATAAACCTTTTTGCATATAACAACTTATATTGTTTTAATCATAGAAAAATAAAATTTGACAATTAATATAACACACGGTTGCCACGATTTGAAATCATCCAATACATGTGTGTGTAAATCCTTTGACATTGGTGTGCGTCTAGTTTTATTTTAATAATTTAAAATATTATTATACAAAAATATTACCATTCGCACACCTTCCTCTTAATGAACTGCAATTGTGCCAAATTTCGTACTCGTCTGTCTGCGCAATTTTCATAAAATGCTGCCTAAAGTTTCCGATTCACGTATTAATATATATATACATGTAAGGTATCATACGTTTTATTAAATGGAAATAGAGTTTATGAAATAATGTGATCATATTTTGATCTATTTATAACGCGTACGTACCACGACAATTAACCATGGTTTGTCGATATTTCGATTCAGTTACAAGGACCGTGGTCGCAACTGAACAGCCCAGATGCGCCCACAGTCCATGTAACTGGATCGAATTATCGATAAATCAAAGTTAATTATCGTGGTACGTACTCGTTATAAATACACCAAAATGTTACTAAACCACGAAATTAAGTAGAAAATCTTTAATGTGGTCATGGTTTTGTAACTATATGATCTATATTATATATGTTGTGAATAAATAAGATTAAAATAAATGTATTTTCTGTTTTGAAGTAGCAGGTAGAGATTTTCTTACAGTTACTAGCTTCAACGAACGATTTCGTATGCGTTGTTTTCTTTGAATTTCATACAAAGTTTTAACCCCTATTTTACCCAAATCTAATTTCATTTTCGAGACAAAAAGTAGCCTACCTCCTTCTCTAAAGTCCAATCTATATATACCGAAATTTAATAAAATTGGTTCAGCGGTTTCAAAAATATTTAACCTTTAGACCATTTGATTTTTAAGCGCATATGTATAGTTGACCAAGAAATTGGTTTGCCACGCTAAGGTCGTTTGGACGTCAATTAGTTAAAAGGGTCATTTTTGCTTGTTATACGTCACGTTAATTTCTAACAATAACCTTAGAGACCCTAGTAGGAACTGTCATACAAAATGGTAAAGCACTTGCTTGGTCGACTATATATATCTTTGGGTCTCGTAGCTGATAGAAAAGATATTCCTCCCTTTGTCTAGATGTAGTATAAGACGATTGAGGTACTTCGAAAGGACGAGGAAAAACATTCACCTGTGTGGTATAAACATCCCTTAATATAAGTTTCGATTATCATAACATAAAAATTGGCTTTATTCCGTACATCTTTCCCTCTTATTTAAGTTTCCCTCAATATGTTTTTCTTAACCGCCGAATAACTTACACGAATTTACCCGGAAGCAGCCTTTTGATCCCTTATAAAAGGATTGAGTGTACTGAGAGATTTTTTACGCGTTTTGTATCAGCTTAGATGTACGTATGTCTATGTGCCTGAATATTTTGATATGGAAATTTTAAAATGCTATAGTTACAATAACAACATGAAATGTCGCTCATGTATAGGTTCAATAATGAAAATAGCAATAAATAAATAAATAACACGTGCACAATGTTTAGCTTATCTCTTTAGAGATCTCTGCCAGCTACCTTTGAGTGTGGGTAAGTAATTAAAAACAGTATGGGGTGTATGTGGTTACAAAATTGTTACAAAAGTTCTTATTTTATATACTACTTTAATGAGTTATACATTACGTACACTACACATACATAAATATAATATACTTACATGCTTAATGCTGTTTCAATTTGGATTTTAAGGTGCTTTATACGATATGTAGTTACTTGTAAAAATAGTTTTAAGCATAACGCCTTTCTTTTAATTCCTAAGTCGCAATTTATAATATTAAAAAAAGTTAAACACATAATCCTCGGTTTTTTAGACTGTGTAACTGTGTATTGCTTTAGTTGAACTTATTTTCACTCTAACATATATCTTATTAGATGTAAATTAATAATATCTCAATTATATACTCCTAATTAATTACAAAATGGATTCTAAAAACAATTAATATATACATACACTCTAATACATATTCGTAGCGTTCACAAAAGGCGTATTGCAAGGAATGTCGAATATAAAAAACAATGCAAAGTAAAGCACGTGTTTTTGATGTTTCAATAAGCATATTAAAGTAATGTTTTTAACGTCTAAGAATTAAATCAGAATATTTTAATACTTCAAATGAAAACACGTGAATACGAAACCCCATTTGGAAATAATATCAAAAGTAAATCTACACGCGTACACACACTAATCTACCCCTCGAATTCTTAGAAAATAATCAATTCCGCGAAAGAAACAGTCTTCATATATTGATAAATGAGGGCCCCTTCATATTTCCTACCCCCCCGGGGGTGGCGCCCCCTTCGTCTTAGGAGATAGTGCCAGGGCTGGGGTAATGAACTTTGGAGTTTTTAGGGTGATCTTATAAGATGCTGTAATAGGGTGTGTGTGACTTCTTGAATTTTACGCCACGAGGCAATCTTTTTTCATACTTTTATTATACTAAACATAATACCGCTGGAACACAACATCACCAGGTGTTAAGTGATGATTTATTTATTCAACTATAATGATACGCTTACGATTGCTAAAAAATAATATGAAAAATATGTCTTCTACAATAAAATAACATAATACTAAATCACTTGATCCTACGTTAAGGTAATATCACATCTAGACCTTTTTAAATAAGGAGTGTTAACCCAGTCGGGTATTGAAACCTAAACCTTAGTTATTGACAGAGTTACATCACTTCTAAAAATTTATGTAAAGAACTATAACTGGGTATAACAACGACCACTGTTCAGGGTTGATCCAAGATACCCACCTGACTAGTCTTCCTGGCCTAATATTAAAAATATTTATTTCTGTCAATACTTAACACAAACCATAAATTAAACTTAATATTCCACTACTGAATGAGTTTAAGCAAGACACGCCAGAAGACGAGCTCTGCATACCACACTTACAGCGCTGGCTTTACTATAAGACTCACTAATACCCAGCGTTACCCTGACTTTCTTTTATGCTTTGTTATACTGTTTATAAGTTAAGATAAGATAAAAATATGTTTAAAAAGCAGTAAAAGACTAAATGTACTAAATAATAATAATAAAGCTTTATTTGTTTCCCTTACAGTATTTTTTGTTAGTATGATTTTTATAACTATGTTAGTGAATTTATATTATAAGGGCCGCCTTTTGGGTACCAGTACTTTTTTCATGTAAGATCCGCGTGAAGTGGCGGCAATGCTGTCACGTCAAGTGATGGTATTGTGGTCGCGTTTCGTTCGGTTTGTGAGGGTTACCGGAGGCCTAATCTCGTCATAGAAGTCCGGCAACACTTCTGCTAGACTTCTGGTGGTGCAGAAGTCCATGGGCTTCGGCAGTCACACATGTGAACCGCCTGCTCGTTCGCCCCTTGCAACATAAAAATAAGTCAATTTGCCAATTTTTTCGCATTAAATGTAATATTGTAGCATAATAGTAATAAAAATTTGTTGTTTAGAAATTCGTCTCTCATTCATCCTTATAGCCTTTAAGTTATTTAAGAACATTTTTGTTAATAGGTTCAATTATTAACCGATTCTAATCAAAGTGGTTATTCATTACAATTAGAAGATTGCCAAAATTAAACTTCAATGAGCGGCAAACTTCGTCGCTTCCAACTTTCCAGAAGGTAATCGTGTAATTATTGTAACTGAGCTACTCGAAGAGAATTTTCCGAGGCGAGAGTAATATTTTAATATCTACGGTTGGATGGTTTAATGGGCTGAAGGTTATATGAGATACATTTAGAGATATTTCTAAATGTATCTCATATTATCACTGAAACTTCTCTTTATCAAAAGCTGTTCAGAACTAGATGAGATAAAACTTTATGAGAGTTTTAAAGATTAATATCCTTCTTTTATTCTTCTTTCTAATTAATCAACTAATAAAATGTTAATAAACTCTCGTGAAATTTTCACTTTTATAAGTTCCTAGCCACACTTGAATGTAAGAAATTGTCGAATACTATATTTAAAATTTTTGATGGATAAGGCAATCTAAAGTTGTCTAGACTAGACCTTAGCCTGTAAGGCATACCGCTGTTCGTCGTATATTCGTCATTGCCTAGCTTTAATGGCAGAGCTGGATCGGCAGGCGGTTCACCTGAGTGTCTATATCGATGATGCTCTTTGGCAATTGTTCTACTAAGTAGCCCGCAAATGCGTTGCCGGCCTTTGAAAATAATGAGAGAAAATAGTATGGCTACTAATACTATTAGGATTGTTTGCCACCTTACTTACATAAAAACCATATTTTAAATGTCACCATAATAACGAGCTGCTATTGTGTCCAATAAATTCGGCACAAACAGTGTTGCCGCGTTATATTGCTATCGTGCGATAAGTATCGGACGCAATATACCGCAATTAGGCTGCGGTTCCAATATGAGCTATTTAAAAAAGCGAAAGCGAAAAAAATTTCTCTTTATTGTCTTTGATTCGAAACTGGAGTCCATACTTAAACAAAGCAACTACTATGCTTTTAATCGATACAAAAATCGATTCTAAAAGATTATTATAATAACAATAGCGGCCAAGAGTGCCACAGCGTGTCAAGACACGCTTATATATAAGGGTTCTGTATCTGATACGTAATAAAGGTATTTGTTAAATAACTTCACAAGTTATTCTCCGATTTCGTTCAAAATATTTTTCTTATAACAAGGAGTAAACGAGCAGCTGGCACTCACCTAAGTGACTATCGACGCCCATGGACAATTGCAACACGGGACGGCTCGTAGATACGTTGCCGGCCTTTGAGAAATGACTATGCTATTTTCTTGAAAGTCCCTAAGAATTTCCGTAATGAGTTTGTAGCACCTATCAATTAGGGAAATTTAAAGTCTACATCTAACAGTTTGGACATCCTAGGGGGATCCATTTGAGGGCGGACAAATGTACAGACGGATAAAACGAAACTATAGGGGTTCCTTATAGGTATACGGAATCCAAAATATTTTCGTCATAGTTAAAATCAAAATATTTTTTCTACCGTCACTGTAACCGGATTAAAATATAACGGATTAATATATATATATATATCTACGAGTCCCGATCGAATAAGGGCTTATAATAAATTCACTCAAGTATTTGTTTATGTTTAAACAATGCCCTATCGTCAAATTGATAAACAGTAAGACATGGTGAGATAATCTCTATAGCGCTGCATATCTTACCGTTCTTTGTACAGCTGCGACCTTATTAGATTTTTATACGATATGAGCTGTGGTATAATCAAGCTCTATAAATCGACTATTAGCGCTTTCATAGAAATAATTACCTTTAAAGCTATCACGTGCTGTTTAAAGATTCGGAGTTATATGGAAACGTTTACTTTTTACTAATAGTCCTTGCTGTAAACTTTCCAACGTCTCTCACCGTCATTTTCATATGTAAAACACACAGACACACACAAAACATAATGTGAATATAGTGTTAATAGTATTTAATTTGTTACTTATAATGAATTTGTTTATCCTTCCTTATTGAATTCTTTAATTGACGCCGACGGAACAGAATACCTGCTTTTTTAATATTTCCGCTGTATGCATGTTTGATTTTCACTCGTTTTATTCGCCTAATTTAATACAACGTAATATAGTTTTTCCTGCTTACGGATTCCATTCTATCACTTTCAGCGTGGGATTAATGGAGCTAAATATTGCCGTATTTGCCAAATTAATCAGGTTTTCCATAGAAAACAATAAAGAAACATATCGCGTAGACTCGTATTTTATGTGATTACAGGAAACTGTAGTCATAAATAACAACTATAAAGGGATTTCCTCCTTTGCCGTCATAAAAGATTAAAAGATAATATGGAACCGTAGTATGGTATTATGTCTAGGTATGGAAGACAATAGGATCTGTTAGACGGTTGCGTGCCGTGTCTGTGTTAAGTGTAATATTTTGGCAGCTAATTAATTTACATATTTTTTTTAATGTGTATTCTTCGTGTATGTATTCCTTTTGAAGCTGTACGAATACATCTATTAATACGTTAAGCAAAGATTATCTGTACCATTTTACGGAAATTGTGTGGAAAATTGTGCGCTAATTTCATACTCCCACGAGTCTGAAATTTGGCGTAATTATTGTTTATACAGAGGAGGTTATGCAAAGCATATTTTATAAAAATATGTAGTATTAATATATGAAGCTATTAATATAAAACCTCAGGCACACCAATGTCAAACGATTTACACACACATGTATATGTTTTAGTATAATATGGCAGCACGAGGTAGTCATGACAACCTTATATGTAATATAAGAATATCCTTGTACAAATAATTAAAATTTACAAAATATTGTGTTAAATAAGCATAATATGGTATGCATAAAGATTTGTGGCTTAATCTCGCCAAGTACTTAATAACGTCTATTTAATACGTTAAAATAAATATTTTATTTTATATCTTTTCCTACTAAAAATACCTTAACAAAACGTTACCGTTTCTCCCCTTCTTTGTCGGGCAGGAAGGAAACCTCTTTATAGTGGGAATTTATGAACCTGCTTCCTGCGATGAAATGAAATATTGTTGTATATAGAAACCAGCTGTAACACGTGGCGTCGTCTGCGTTGTCTTCACTGATGGGAATATAAGTTAGGGTTCTATAAGAAATGAGTGTACTCATATCTCAAAGACCGGCAACGCATTAGCGAACTGTCGTCGTAATACAGATGCCCAAGATGACGCCTTTCCGTCTGACTACTGCTACTTAAAAAAAATGTTCAATACTCGTATAAGTACTCGTTGTTTTTTTTTTTGGGGTTCCATCCATTATCCATAAATAAATAAATATATACAGGACTATATGATACACGGATGTCTATTCCTAAGGTAGACTACTTAATGTCTGTGTTATAGGTAACAGCCGCCTGTTATACACAATTTTTTTTAAATATATAATTACATTCATATATAATTACATCCAGACTCGAGGTGGAAATCGAACCCACGACCCCCGGAGCAGTAGGCAGCGTCACTGCCTACTGCTACTGCTACTGCCTACTGCCAGGATTTTCCATGTCAACATGGAAAATCTACCAATAGAATGAACTGAGTATTCATTACAAAAAATATTTCTTGATTTAATTATTTTGAGCGAAATCGAGCAATAAATTTTCAAGTTTATTGTCCGATTTTGTAAAAAGTACCTTTATTGCGTATCAGATACGGAACCCTTGTATATAAACGTACCTCGACATGCTTTTGGCCACTTTTGATTTTCCATTTGTCCTGCTTGTCATGGATTGTCTCAAAGTAACGTCCCATTCTATCACATGTTAAAATAACTGAGCAATGGGTATCTAATTAATGTCCCAAGTCAACACGCACCCTGACCTCCATTATTGAGATTTAGAAATTGAGCTGAATGTACAATTTTATGAATATTATTAAAATTTCAACGAAACAATGTTTGGATTTCGCTATACAAGGCTCTTGGTAAAATTAATAGCGAATAATGTAGAATGTGAATTATTTAATGTCGCAATAGCTCAGCGGTAGAAGAGACTGAAGTCCTCAAGGTAACCGGTTTGAGGTCAGACGCCGCTGAAGTATAGTCGTGTCCAGCACATAAGTTTTTAAGCTTGGTTGATGGGGTAACGAGAAGAGAGGAGGGCGTAGCTTAATTAGTGGCCATTTGGTTAATCAGTTCTTGGCTTCAGTTTCCTTGATAGATGGGTGACCAATTCTGACATTGGTTTTCAAATATCCGACCTACTCCGTGTTTCGGAAGGCACGTAAAACTGTAGGTCTCGATTAAAGGCACTGAGTGATATTAGACGTGTGATTGTAGATATTGTGGGTTATTTAATATTATTATATAGATAATCTGAAAACTACACCTTTAATGCTGGCATACAAGTTTTGTCTCCAATTAAAGTTATACAGAATATTTCAGTGCATAAATTGACGTACCGTGTAAGCTAATTTATAGCTGGGATACCAATGCTAGAATGTGTTCTCTGATTTGCTCCTCACGCAAATTTATTCAACTATTCCAGGCTGCGACTAAGTTACTCCTTGATTTACATATAAACATAGTGGCAATTAATTTGTGGAAGACTCCAAGCTGCAACCTGATTATTCCTTATCATACCAACACCTTACTAAACACATTCTGACCCCAGGAAGAATTAGGGCGCTCACACCTCAAGCCATTGCTAGGTTTATGTGCTCTGCTAGTGTTGAGGATGAGCTATAAGATGAGGCAGTTACAATAGATCTTACTGGTCACAGTAACGAAAAAACGAAAAAAGAAAAAAAAAGCATCTTACGTATATTTATTGAATGATCCAGTTAATATTGAAGCATAATATGTCACAAGTCCCATATGTAATTGATATATGAAAATCAATCGATGTTCGTTCTCGGTCGTCTGGCTAAAACTCGATTACGGTTGCACCGATAAAAATTCTCGTTTCTAGTTTCATTCCCCTTATTTTAGAGAAGGTTTAAGAGAAAATAAAGAAAGGCAGACTCGAAAGACTATTTAAAACACTAAAAAGCATCAGATTTGTTTGATAAGTATGAAGGAAAGATGTTTAGAATGCTTAAAACATACGAAACGTTCGTACTAGACCTTTTGACTGACGTGTCATGTAATATCATTATTAAAAATTAAAACATTCGGCCAGTGTCACGTTTTTGGAAAAGGTTTAAAGGAAAAAGCCTAAATTTGGGTACGACAACGTCAGTCAGGTCCACTAGTAAATTAATAAATAATTCTTAACTTATTTTTAAATTTAAAGTGAAAAGAATCAAGGATTCAGGAATTCAACTAGGCAATAGGAAATTATTTAATTTAATTCTTGATTTTTGGCTCTTATCTATGCCAACTGGACATAATTTATTCCGCCAATTTCACCTTACTTGAAAAAAAAACAAAGGAGATTAACCGGAGAAGGCTGGAATAGAACCTAAATTTTGACACACGCTAATAATAAATTATGTGAAATGAAATGAAAAAACGTTTATTTTTGAGCAGTACACTATACATACAATAATATTAACTAATATATAATAAAGAGATAGCACTTACTAATTCATATATGTTATTTTAGTGTGTGCAAAGTGATGCCCCAAAAAGGGTGGTAACCTCAGCTCTTGTAGGAGCGGGTAATATTTTCCCATTCCTACCACTGATTTTCAGGGGCCTCCTCACGTATCCACGAATGGTAGTAACGTGAACGAATTATGAGATTACTAGTCCATTTTTTATGTATCATATATAAATATTTTTTAAGACCCGTGTAAATTAAAACTAAACTGAGACACTAAAAAAGAGTAACACAACAATTAATAGGGAGATCTATGTCAGATACATTTTTACCAATTGTCAGCATAGACTATGGTAATTTTTTACGCACTAATAGCTCAGACACAAACTTGCTTGCAGAAATTTAAAAATATACAACGCAAAGAAGTTACTCCGAATTAAGGTGAACCTCATTAGTGTTTACGGTTACGGTCTTTTTTACTTCGCATGCGACAAGAAATTTTTAATTATAATTTGAAATTCCACATAAGGCCGCCTAGCGAGAAGAGTATTTATGACAAGGATGTATGTAGGTTATTTTTTTACAAAGAAAACCTCATAGCATGACCTCGCAGATGAAATTATCCTTTCGACTTTCTTAAGTATAAGGGCATAGTTTCGTTTTCATTAAATGAGGTGAACTATAATACAACAATATCTGCCTACTATCCTATCCTACTAATATTATAAGTGCGAAAGTTTGTATATATGTACGTAAGAATATGTCTGCATGTATGTTTGACGCTGTTTCACGGAATAACTATTGAATGGATTTTAATAAAACTTCAAAATAATATAGTATACATCAGAATAACACATGGGCTATAAATTATATAGATACTGTTACAATTGTCCAAACTATAACGATAAATGTCAAGTAAGTAGGAGAAAATTCTGCCATCTGTGAGCTATTCTGGCGTGCGTTAGTTACACGTATATAGTGTATGAAGGAAATGCTTATCTTAAATAGTTCTACAAAAAAGAACGCAAAAGCATATCTTTATTTCATGTTTAAGCCATTAACGCCAAAGTAGTGAACGATTATGGAACGGGAACGGGAACGGGAACGGGAACGGGAACGGGAACGGGAACGGGAACGTTAAAACTTATGTCAAAAAGGTTGGAAAACTCTGATATGTTTGTTTACCTTTTCACTCAAGACGAAATGAATAAGGTTAATTCTTGAAGGTAAATAAACACTTTCTTATATAAGATCAGTGTTAAGTGGCGGCAATGTTGTTATGTCAAGTGATGGTGTTGTTGTCGCGTTTCGTCTAGTTTGTGAGATTTTTCGGTGCCACAGAGCCTTACTTAAAGGCTGGCAACGCATTTGCGAACCTCCTGGGGGTGCAAATATCCATGGGTGTCGGTAGTCACTTAGTGGAATGGCCTGTCTGTAATATAAAAAAAAAATAAGTAAAGTGAAAAAGGGAAAAAAACGTAGGAATTCCTCAAAGGCTGGCAACGCATCTGCGAACTGTAACTGTGAACTACTACGAACTGTAATGTACTGTACGCAAGTAGCAGTAATGCTGTCATGTCAAGTGATGGTATTGTTCTTGCGTTTTGTTCGGTTTGTGAGCTTTTTCGTTGCCACAGAGCCTTAATTAAAGGCTGGCAACGCATTTGCGAACCTCCTGGCGGTGCAGATGTCCATGGGCGTCGGTAGTCACTTAGGTGAGCCGCCTGCGTTTAATATAAAAAATAAATAAGTAAAATGGAACAGGAAAAAGACTAACTAATTCCTCAAAGGCCGGCAACGCTTCTGCGTGATATCTGTAGTCAATTAAGTGAACTAGTAGATAAAGCGTAAATAATATGTTTTACAGTACATTTAATTTTCCAGGTTATTGCGCCTCTGGCGTTCAATTTGGATTTATTTCAAATTACTCTTAGTATCCAATACTCCCACTCTACGCACGGAATTGAATACACTGCCAAATTAAATTGTCTCCGAATTGATGTCAATTCACGCACTTGTTCAGTCGAGAGAAATCCGCTGATAAGACGCCATGGTTCTATTCGTGTTGTGTGATTGAGTTTGCGTCTATGCCCTCATACACACGAGAGCTTTTTTACCGCGCGTTAAAAAAGCGTTCGAATACAACATATGGATTCTCCAGTTCGTGTTCACACGGCGTTCAGCGCTTTTATAACGCCCCGCTTTTTATCGAGCAATGTTCTATTTTCAAGGCAGTTTACGACAGACGTAAAATTTGTTTAAATAAAATGGATTCAATTTTAGCGTGTTGATATATAGCCTTTCTCGATAAATGGGCTTTTTATCACTGAAAGACTTTTTCAAGTAGTAATAGTTCCCGAGATTAGCGCGTTCAAGTAAACAAACAAACAAACTCTTCAGCTTTATATGTTAGTATAGATAAATCATACATTTCTTGTCCAATTTCGGTACGTTTTAGTCATTTCAGAATCAAATTATGAATACGTATTTCGGCGCACTCAAATTTAACTTTGTTAGGCTGTCCTTTGGGTGCTCACTGATTAATCCAGTCTGAATATTTCATCGAGCTGGTACTATACAAAGAGGCATTGATCACAAAAGCCTTGGCTGTTTAGAAAACGCGAATGAAAATGGAAGTAGAAAAAAGTCGAGAGTTTTTCAGATGGAAAGCCTAATTTCTCTCTATATTCATTCCCTCATTACTGAGGATCGTGATCACAAGAAGAGATATATCGACTTGCTAGCTGTTGCTCGCCACTTCATCCGCGTAAATTTGTGGGACTCTTTGGCCCTCCTTAATCTGGTCCTGTCGAAAAATCCTTTCTTAGCAGATGTCTACTAACTATAAACTACCGTCTTGCCAAATTTCACCATTGTACGTCTCGCGGCTTTCGAGATTTCATATAGGAGAACTTTCACATATATATATATATAGATTGATTAACTAAATAAATATATAGAGGACTATACGACACACGGACGTCTGTTCCTAAGGTAGACAACTTAATTTTGTACTCATTTTTATTGTACTAAATTATAAAATCGGCTACATCTTCCGACTCTACGCTTTTTATTTTTTCATTACTAATTGGAATGCCAACAAGAATGCACTTATGACCTACATCACAATTAATCAAGTGAGAAATATATTAAAGTACAATCACAATTACAGGCACATCGTGCATAAGTGCTACAAATAATACATTATTTTATAATTAATAATATTAATACAATAAATTAACGCAATAAATTAAATATCCAATAAATCTAATTCAATAAGGGGTCTATTTAATAATATATTAATAACCCTAAGTTAAAAATTCTTTAAAAAAAAGGGCAAAGGCAAAAAGCTACTTTTAACTATTTCAAGCCTTTTAGGGTTCCGTAGTCCCATATGATTGAATAATTGCAACAGCAAATTCTAAAATTAATAGTAATATTTGGGTAAAAATTAAAATAAATAAAAGATGTGTAAATAACAGGCTTGTTTAAGTTATTTTTAAACTGACTTACTCCTGTTATTTATTATTTTTATTTATATAAGCCCTTAATAACCCACTGCTGGGCTTAAAAATGATGTTCGAAATTTACGTCTGTCTGTTCGTTTACCTATCTCTCTTTGCAATGTTATGATTTTCAATTAAAGAAAAGATGCAAGATCTCTTATTAGGAGTCTATTTTATCACGCGCGAAGTCGAAACCAGCAAGCTAGTGCAAAATATAATTTTGTACAGCGAATTATTCAAGTCGTGATATCAGCACATTTGTTCCCCCATTACGAACCCACCCTCGCACGTCATGAGGGTAAGAATCGCGCGACATCGCCTTCCGTGCCATAATTGCAATCAATTCCATGTTATTTAACATTTATAACGGAACTTCTTTTTATCCCGCTTAAATGGTATTGTGTTTGTTACGTTGTTTTAGGTGTATTACTGACAAGCTGTATCCCGCATTTTTTTTTTAATTTTGAAGGTTCTTTTCGTGCGGAACCCTAAATATTTTTTCAAATATTAAATTAGCCTGCTAACGAGAATATCGTTGCTCAACCGTTCCGGAGATTACTTGATACAAACATACCGACAGACAAAAATGTTTCTCTTCTGTTGAATATCGGTGCAATTTCTTTACAAAAATTAATAAAAGTGAGTTAATTAAAAATAATGCTATTTATTACAAGTGTATTAAGGCACATGAATGAAGTCGCGGGTACGGGTTTTAGTCAATAGATGGACTCGTAGAAAACCTCAGCAGTTTCTACTGTCGAATAAAAATGAAACATGTACTCATACAAGGCAAAAAAAAGCAATAAATCCATTTTTATCGTAACCAAATTCCACATCTGAATTTTATTGCAAATTCGCTGGAAGTTATTGCACGCATTCCAGACCAATTTATAACGATGGTAAGTGTGGAGTAGACAGAGCCGGGGGAGTGTGACTACCCTCATGTGGCGGTACTATCATATAAGCCAGAAAGAAACCTGACTTGTCTTTAAAAAAATAATCATGAATCACTTATAATACGGTGACAAACCTCAATCAAGGTTATTTAACAATGCATCTGAAAAGGAAAATGATCATTAAATAGCAGATATTGATATATAGATATATTTCAGGCGATCAACACCTTTACTACCAGAATACTCATATCAGGAGTTGACGGCGTTTGTGAAGGCCTTTTTGAATCAAGCCCGCAACTCCGAAGCAGAAGACGCGCTAACGACAAACTTTTTCCACATTATTGTATAAACAACACGGTCGTATCTATCGGCGTTCCCTATTCTAACCCTAGACACGCTGTACCCTCCGTTACCATGGCGACGTTCCCGCGCTGAGCCCTCTTCCGCCCAATATTCCTTGCATCTAAATCATCATCAACCGGGCTGGGAAGCGCCTCATAAAGGGCCGGTGACCGGCCGGCAACAGCCATTTGTTATGCTATTGCACCGATCCGAGATTGCCTTCCCCAATTGCCTATTAAGACGTCCTTTTTTAAACATTTCTTATTCTATAAGCATTCCTAATCGTTCGGCTTCAAAAAAGGAGGAGGTTCTGAATTCGACTGTATTCTTTGTTTGTACCTAAGAACTTTCGTCTGGGTGAACCGATTTTAATGAACCTTTTGTTTTTTAAAGTTTGTGCTTCCCGTATGGTCCTGTTTCAATTCGGTCCAGTTTTGACAATGAAGTTGGTTTTTTTTCAAAGGGGGAAAAAATATTTTAGTACCATTTTGAACGTACTTTTGCGATTTTACTCCTCAAGAATCGATTTCATATTTAATAAGCCCAGGGAGTAATAAAATCGAATGTTACTTCTTTACATCGTTTAAAACAAAATCGCTTGTACGCGTATAGATCTTTTCAATAACGCAACGGATTCTAATGCGCTATTCTTTAAACACCGAGTGAATTAAAAGGAAGGTTCATATGTACAATACATGAATATAGCACGTGTGCAAAGCCCGGACGGGTCGCTAGTATTACATGTCGATGAAGCATTTCTTATTTTCTAAGCATTTGGTATTTCGTAAGCATTAAAGCAAACTTACTACACTTTGTGAGCTTGAAATAATTCTTAGACAGTTTTAATCTTTCTTAGTTAGTAGCTTATGCCCCAATAAATATAAATCAGTTATATAATGATTTTTCTATAAAATTATATTACAAATATACAATTGTTCTGTATGTCTATCTCTCAGTTAACTATGAACACGAAACACAGTTAAAATTTATAGATATTTAAATTTTAGCAGTAATCCGTATGAGGCTGAATTTGCCTTGTAATGTTGCAAGAAAGTGAATGGGCGTCGGTAGTCATCATGTGAACCGTGTGCTCGTTTGGCCCTTGTAACATTAAAAGCTTGCTTTTTTAGGTGCAACTTTTTGCGCCTTCTGCTAACAATATGGTTGAGGTTTTAATCGCTTCGGAATCGCACATCTAGAATTTTTTTAATTGGAAAAATTGAAGTAGCCCTCGCAAAATTATAAACAACTGAAACAAAAATGTTTGGTCTTTAGGCATATATGTATTAATTACTTAAAATATTTCAAATCTCAAAAAGGATATAAAAAGAGGGGAGAAGGGTACCTAAGGTTTTAGGTATCAGGAAAATTGCGCGTACGGAGTAGTATGAAATTTGCCATAATTATCGTTTTTATAGATTAGAGAGCGTGTGAAATTTCTAATATATATAAAATATGCATTATAAATATATTAAATAATAGAAATAATATCACACGCACACTAAAGCCAAAAACTTACACACACATGTATACATTTTACTATGAAATTGTGTCAAAGCGTAAAGACAACCATGACTAAACAATGTGTTTTGTTCCTTTTCTTATTTAATGTAACTAAATTGTCAAATAGGTATTGCTGAATTAAGAATAAAAACTTTGTACATAGTTTTAAATAGGTATATGGTACGAAAATCTAAATATTTTTGGACGAATTTCGACAAGTCGGCAATCTGTGGTTTTTTTTAGTGAGTTCAGTAATAAATGTGATAAGGTTAAATAACCACAACATATTTATCACATAAAGTAATGCTTTCACCCTTTAATTTCGATCTCATGGTGACCCTTCAGACCCATTTTGCGACCGTCACAATCAATTCTCCATTACGATATTTTTTCCCTCAAATTTAACAGTCATGCCAGCATGCGGATTTTCTCAAATTTTTTGCGTCGCAACGCTGATTTCACCGTTAAAACTTGGCATTCTACTTAGCCCTTTCTGCCCTCTATTTATTACAAAAACTTCATTAATCTTGTTTGATGAAAAATGTAAAATCCATAATCGTGCGATTTGCAAGAAATTTCCTGCCTCGCACAAAGTATGCAATCGTTGCCAACTCCTATATTTCCAAACTGCTACCGCTGCCGTAAAAATACTATCTCACCGAAAACATTCTCATATAAAATGTTGCCAGGACGGGACCAAATGGTTCGCACTTTCATCAGATGAAAGTTATCAGATCTTTTTTGGCCACGCTCTAACTCTACATGCACACTTAGTTAGGCAGTGCACTCGCCTTTTGCTTGCCTCGTTGTGGGGGCCACTGCCGTGATCCCAGACCCTCATTTATCAAAGGACGGAAATGTACAAACCTTCAGTTTTAAAGGTAACCCGCCTCGTGGATGGCCTCTAATCATAAGAAAAACATATATATATTCCTAAAAGTCCTTCGTCATTGTCTCGAAACATGTCGCCAATCTACTGGTTTATCGTTCTCCTTTTTTTTATTTTTAAAGTAAATAGATCTCACAAGATTCTAACTGTATTCACCCATGTAATAAAAACTATAGCTAAATTATAAAGCGGAAAATTGAAAATCCGTTTTTCATGTGCTCTGCTAAATCAAAGCTACAAAACTCGAATGAACTGGTATTTAAGTTCCACTTTCGGAAAGAATTTATTTAGAGACGGTAGGTACCTTTTGTGAAGTTCTGAATAAACGCTCTGAATTCTTTTCGAGATGCCTGTATCTTGGAAAGTTCGTGGGTTTGAAAAAAGTGCTTTCAGGAGCTTTGATACAACTATGTATATATTTGATACATATGTATCTATGAAAAATAATATATATGTATATATAAAACTAAATGCTACCCGCGACATCATCTTCATAAAGGGGAGTAAAAATTTTAGTGTGATTATACATAGCCTTCCTCAATAAATGGGCTAACTAACACTGTAAGAATTTTTCAAATCGGATTAGTAGTTCCTGAGATTAGAGCCTTCAAGCAAACAAACAGACAAACTCTTCAGCTTTATATATTAGTATAGATATAGAAGTGTACACACAGACAAACAGGCAAGTTTTTCACTTGAGTGACTACCGATGCCAATGGACAACTGCAACATCAGAGGGCTCGCAGATGCGTTGTCGGCCTTCGAGAGCTCACTTCTTTCTTGTGAAACCTCACTTATTTAAAAAAGTGAACCCTCTTTAGGTTATAAGTATATTTTTTAACTTCTTAAATTTAGGGACACGGAATTTTTCAGATAGGTATTCTATTGTATAAATTTTTACCCCATTATACATAAAGAAGTTCCACTTCTGTGAATTATGAATAAGGCTTCTCAAAGATGGTAGTACGTAAACAGATATATATATCTGTTTACGGACGTCACAGCTTACAGTACTCGCAATTTATATCGGAACACACACGATATGCCAGATCTATCAAAAACAGCGCTGAACCCATTGGGCCAGTCAATAAAAATATGTATATAGATATAGGCAAGATATATATCTAGCCTTAATGCATAATGCTCTACGTATCTAAACACAAATCCTAATGGATATTTAAGTAGGGTGGCCAGGGAATGTTCTCATAAATTACAAAGGAAAAATTCACCGTCTCCCTTTGGTAGGATATAATCTCTTACATCACGGATTCGAACATTCTTTAAGAATACCCTTAAAGTCACATAAAACCGTATAAAAGGGAAAATTGATGGGCGGCTCGTTTGTTGATGACCTTTGAGTATATTTTAACTTGGAAGTTCGCGCTGTTACTATACGTATTCATTGTAACGAATACATTCTTCGGGTACGACAAATTGTTAATGGATAAGGTGTATTCGTGAAAACTAGGTCTCTGCAGTTTGCGCTTTTACCAAATGTATTCATTGTAACGAATACCTTTTCGGTTATCACAATACGTGTAACTAGGAAACCATAACTTTTTCATACATAACCACTTTTTAAACATAAAAGTCTTTATATATGAATACTAAAATGGCCGAAGGATGAATCAATCGTGATTAAGATGTAAGAAAGCAAACATTGATGATCTCCTTTCATTATGTTTATTAAATTTGTAAGTTTAGATACTATTTTTATTTTTTTATTTATTCTATTCATCGACAAAGTTTATTATTATACTAGCTGTAGCCCACGAATTCGTCCGCGTGTGCCACTCTTATCACTTAAAGGTTTAAAAAGTAGTTTTTGTATAAGGATTAATATTATGTTTATAAAAAGACTAATTTTATAACAAATTTGATTAGCATAAAAAAGGTTATACCGAGCCAAACATAAAAGATAGATATAAACTGTAGCTAACTTTTATTTAGAACTTTTAAAGGGGAACAATTTTTTCATACATGACTTTTGCGAAACTTATACCATTTACGCAGCGCACGCAGCGGAAGCTCTCAAATGGGAAAAAGAACCCCCGATTTCAAAACATTTTTCATCGGTACTCGGCTCCCACTGGCTTCAGTGTGATAATATATAGCCTATAGCCTTCCTCGATAAATGAGCTATTTAACACTGAAAGAATTTTTTAAATCGGATCTGTACTTCCTGAGATTAGCGCGTTAAAACAAACAAGCAAACTCTACAGCTATATATATTAGTATAGGTTAGTATATATTACGAATACGTTTGGTAACGTCGTACTTTACGATCTCTCCTATTCGCATATTATGCTTGAAATTTTCATAACAAAATGATAAAAGCGATGAAAGTCTTTTAAAAAAGAACTCACGACCTTTTTGCGCCTTTTATAACTTTTAATGTGACTTTTAAGTGTATTAAAAATGTTTGACTTTTCTTTGTGAGTTTTTATGTATAGCGGCTTGGCTACTGCTCGAGTTATTTCTTTTAAGGGTTACGTTGTACTACAAGGAACCCTTATAATTTCGCTCTGTCTGTTCATCCGTCTTTCTGCCCATAATGTAGCCCCCCCCCCCCCCGAGCATTTCCAAACTATTAGACGTAGAGACTTGAAATTTTCCACGTTGATAGAATGTGCTAAAACTCATTAGGAAATAGGGCAACTTTTGAAGTTATTTAACAAATACGTTTATAGCGTATCAGATACGGAACACTTCTATATAAGCGTGTCCTGACACGCTTTTGGCCATTTTTCTAAATTTTGTACAATTGTTTTGAACTTTTAAATAAAAAAAATTAAATAACTGTAATAAAATAAAACGAAGGTATCTATATTTTATTTTATTTTATTTATTTAAGGACCTTTAACAAAGAATTCACACTACATTTAAACAAAAAACAAATATCAAACAAAAGAATTGTGAGTGATCACAACATGCGCATCAATTCAGACTAAACAAACATAAAATCGACATTATTTTTAAATGTTTTATTCATAAGGAGTTTACAGTACATATGAACGTCATATGTATAATAATAATTATTATTTTAAAATCATTATTATGATGTTTGGTGATAAACTCTTAAGAATTAAAAACTAAGTTTACAAGGGTCCCGACGCGCCCTGCACTGACAAGAGCCCGCAACAAACTCTGTCGGGTATTTTTTTCTTATTAAATTGCTATCTGTAAAATAATATTGTAATTAATTTTAATATATATAAATAAAAGCGGGAGATTACCTACCGCATCTTGAAATCTCGAAAACCGCGAGACGTCCAAAGATGATATCTGTCTAGGTAATCTATATAGGTAGTAGACATACGCTAAGAGGCCAACAAGGAAATGTTAACATCAATCATCAGCGATTCATTTTATAGGTTCTTACAATTCAACCGTTCCAGATAAGTTACATGCCCTCATTCCCGGGATGGAATGATTCTAGGATTTTGCTACAGTCCTTTTTTTTTCACGGCGCTTGAGGCTTCTGTAAGCGGAAAAATCGGATATCTCTGTCACAGCTGTGTAGGATTTCAAAGGAATGGTAGTGACTATTTCTTTCAAATGGAATGGTACTTACCATTCCTTAATATTATGTATATAATCTAACCTTTAAGAGTATATTGTTTTGAATAACACTTAAGGTAAATTAAGCAATTTCAAAAGATCTAACAGAGGAACTTAAATGTTCATACAATGTTCAAAAAATGTTCAATAACGATCGTTGTTCTTGATCCGTGGCAGTAGAATTTTCCTCTATTTTATAGGTTAGGGCAAATATAAAAAATATATTCCGAGTTTATCCCAGGGGAAGAAGGAAAATCATTCAGAGACGTGTCTTCGTTTTTATAGGCGAAATGAATTATGACGTAAAATATTTATCTCTCTTTGGAAATGCGTGCCGGGGTCGCGTTCTGCAAGTAAATTACATGTGAATTTGTTACTATGTTATATCTCGTATGAAAACTAGTAATAAAGAAATATAAAGTTAGGCGAAAAAGGAATTGACTCTAGTTTAGTACTTTACATGGCGTTGATATAATAATCATCATTTAAGTGACCTCAAACTCCCATTTACAACTGTACTACCAAAAGGTTTAAAGGAAGGTCGTTTCGATTCAAAAACATACAAAGTGTCTGAATGTTTTTAACATGGATTTCATAAACTACATAGTTAGGAAGTTTTTAGGCTCTTAAACAATATGCTACGATTTAGAAGTCCAGAAAAAACGTCAGAAATAAAGCTATGCTAAAACAAAGTGGCAACGCGTGCAGGCGATGTGACATGGCAGATCGGCGTCCGAGGGTAGCCTGAGGGAACCAATGAAATTTCCTATATACGTTGTCAATACAGTCTACAGACTAGCATAGGATATTTTTTATCCAAACACATACTTGTCCTGAAGTATACAACAATTCAACAATGCAAGCGAGCTTATTTTCAAGCAGCTAATGTCAAACAGATATCTTTGCAAACTTGCGACTGGGTACACGATAGCACTGTGTGATACAGTTAATATCCTAGAAAACATTTCATCTAATTGTTATGCAGTTGTATGTGCACTGCAATTCGCGAAATATGGAACGGAGTTAGGAGTTGTGAACGCCGAGAGCTCTAACCGCAAAGTTCGGGCTACTATTACATTGTCGTTTATATTTTGTACTGATATTATATTATACGGGAAAATATTGTTTACATTTATTTTTACATTAGTTAAAATATAGGCATGTATGAAATGTCTTTGTTCGCACTAACTTAGGAGTAAATTATTCTGCCAGTGTCACTTTTTATATAGAAAAGACATAACGGAGATTTAATAAGCGTATGAAATATAAAAAAAATTCTATCTTCAAACGCTTAAGTTTTTATGTAAGGAAAAATTAAGGATCTAAAAGCAATATACATATAAATGATATTATATAAAGAACTAGCACGCTCGGCAGACGCTAATATTATTCCTTTTCCATTATTCCTTTTCCGTTTCCCGTTCCAGTTCCCGTCCCAATCCCGTAACAAACGGATTGTACATTTCAGATAGACATTTTTACTTGTCCTAACAATAAACACAAAAAAAAATCAATTTTGGTGCAGTCGTTCGGAAGTTATGCGCATACATACATTTTGGAAACTCATTTTTTTATATATCGATAACTTGGACCGAAGCATTTATTTCAAAAAAAAAAAACTGAATATCCGTTTTTTTTTCATCATCGTTGACGATATCTGCAGCCACGCGCTCTTTCAAACACCATAAAGTTATATTAAAATAGTTTAAATTATTAAAACCGTGTATGGTGGTTAAGTATTCTTAAATTTTCTAATTTTCAACGCAATTTTCTTTAATAAGAACCTTCTCATGACAATAACAATTAAATAAAAATTTATATAAAACTCGTCCTTCCGCAAAGTCGAAACTAATACTACCTAAATATACCAATTTGTATGGAAAAAGAATACTAAACTATACAATACCTAACCTTATAAATCAATTACCTCTCCATATAAAAGATTCTATAACAAAAAAAAATATTATAACTAAGATAAAACAATATTTCCACCAAGTTATAACATCAAAATATAAATAAAATAGTTTTTTATTTCGATTTCTTCATCATTTCATATTAAAATCAACCTGTGCATACTTGCACTCATTAACAAGCAGTTCACTAATTACACTTTCGTATGGATTTAGTTTGATGCCGGGAACGTATAGCCGAATGTGATACTGTGTATATTTATTGTGTTGTACCTTTAATTTTAGTGTATGCGATAACTTCGCTTCGGTCCTAAATAGAGATTTGATCACTTGATCTCGAAGTTAATCTTCGACGAAAGGTGAATTGTACATTTATTTACTCGTGTATAGATAAATATATCCTTGTAAATTAGTTTTGTTGTTGTTTTCTTTGTTTGTCAGCTTTTATATATGTTTATTACTACTAAAATGAAATCACATATTTATGCAGGGTTTTTTTTTTAAATTATCAGTTGCTTTTAACGGGTGAATTCTATATATAATATCGAATCACTTTTTCCTGACTGTTTTTGATTATTGCAACTTGACAACTTCCAAAAAGTTTAAGTTCTTAGCGCAGCGAACATTATTAAAATAATCAATTATTCATGGTTACTCTGTTTTTTACTGTAATTTGGTAATCGCTAAAATTTTGTGGTTTAAAAGTTTAATGGTATTGGCTTTGCGAGGAAAGCGCGGCAAAACTGTATGCTGGGATACCTGTACTATAAAATATACATCATATCAAATTGTTGCACAAACCTCACCACTCTATTATGTACAGAAATCACCCGAACTCTGACCCTGTTACGTAGAATATTTTGTATAAAATATTGAAAGCGTAGATAAATTATGTAATTATGTTACAAGATTTTTATAATAAAACGACCAGATTGAAGAGTTATCTTTTTTTTAATGTTGTTTATTATTTTGTACAGAATTAAATAGGACTTAAGGCATTTGCCCATTCCAATAAAGGCTTTGGTCGGGGTACATCCACAATAAAAAAATGTAAGTATAAAATGCAATCAACTATCGCCGAACACACAAGAAGTTATCAGATACATTTTACAGGCACACCTCTAACTCCACATACCCTTATTCTACAATCATCACTGACCTAGTCAAAATGGGTGACTTTGCCACATTTCTTCAGGATTATATATATTATTAGGGATTAACAGAAAAAAAAAGAAACTACAAAATACAACAACAGACCATGATAGCTAAAACACCCAGCACAGCGTATGACGTTACCGTTTATTATAAATGCGTTTCAATAAGCGACCGCAACGTTTCAAAGCGCTATTCAGATACTCTACATCTGACGATTGCGACAGTTATAGTCGCGGCGAAAACGTCGAGAACACTGAATATGTATCAAACTATATCAAAATGTTACAATGTATACGTTTAAAACTGATTTATATTTTCTAAACAGTAACAGATGAAAAAAAATACGTTATTTTTTGAAAAATATAAAATGTCAAAAAATGAAGATGGCGCGATTCAAGGAACTTATGAAAAAAAGATTTTCTGAAACGGTACCTACTTTAGAGTTCACACTCATTAAAGAATTCGACAAATTGTAACATTCACCTACATAATTAGGTGAATTTTCTTATGTAAATAACTAAAAAAAATCCTTTATATATGTCACTAAAACTACTACAGTACACTATAAACTTGACAAAATGAGATCATTCAATTGCTTCATTTAAAATTATATTGTGTATGAAAGAACATCTTCCAGTTTCATTTGTAATATCCTTGCTTGGTATTGTTTTCTTGGTGGTAGCTGAAAAAGAATTAGTATATTTTTTCTTTTGTAAGAGGTTTTTATTTCAAAAAGCAGTAATGGAGTTACTTATTATATTTCAGCACTTTTAGACTCTAACCCTAATTACCTGGTTTACGGGCCATTAATGACGTGCAACATTGTAAATATCGACCTATACTTGTATTCGCATCAAAACTGTACAAATATACAAAAATGGTTGTCCATAAAGTCGGATTTCCGATGTTAATATTACGTGATAACGCTATAATCAATAATTTTACGTAATAACGCCGAATGCTTAGGCCGATTGTGCATCTCTATCATTTCTGTCCGCGCTGTCGCTTGCACGCTCGGCTCAGGCGGAACGTGACAATGATTCATGTTTTTTCGTGGGTGCGGCTCATCGATTTATAAGACGTTATCATGTCAAGTGAACAAATTTATAATATTTTCTTAGGAAAAATTTCACAAACTTACCTGCTCTGCATCTTGTTTAAAACATGTCTTATTAAAACAAACGCCGTCGGTCGCCTTCAACCCATAGTGTGTACAGACTTCCCTCACTTCCTGGTCTGAGTTAAACATTAAATATTTTTGAACTACCCTCACTGGAACCGTCAGTTGCTTGCTGTTATAGGCGTGACTCATCACTTGTAGAGAGCTCCTGTGGACATAAAACACAAGAACAATTGAGGAAAGGAGTGTGGGACTCGCTGGCTAAATGCCAGAATACCCACTAAAACCCAGCGGGGCCCTCTTCATCCTTGGGTGGAGCGACAGACAGAAGCTGACCTGCCCGAACGTTGGGTTACTTACTATTTACTGCATCCTATCATCCTATGATATTGTCCGCGTTCCCGTTTCCTTTCTTTTTTCCATTCCCGTTCTATAATGGTTCACTATTTTGGCATTAATAGCTTAAATAAGAAAGATACATATATGCCGTCACGGGTTTTTTGTAGAACTATTTAACATAAATATTTTCTTCATACACTATATACGTGTAACTCTAACGGTTTTTGCAGCGCACGCCAGAATTTCAGATGGCAGAATTTTCTCCTACTTGACATTTATCGTTAAATTTTGGACAATGCACACAATATCCTTATTTTAATTTATAGCTTATGTGTTTTTCTGATGTATACACTATATTATTGTAATGTTTCTTGAAAATCCATTCAGTAGTTTTTCCGTGAAAGACCGTTAAACATAATATGTTAGTGTACAAACTATAGCATTTATGATATTAGAAGGATTCTAAGCTAGCGCATGTTACACTAACTTTCATTTAATATTAGTGTTTTCATTTCGTACGGACCGGATACTACATGCAATTTATATTATTATATGGTCTGTCCATATACTGTGGTTAAGTAATTTAGTTTTCATGCATAAACTAGTCTATTGGCACAGAGATTTACATAGAGCAATAAACGGATCTTATTAAATATTATAGGACACGCTGCATATTTATTACACGTGCTTCGGAGGGCACGAAAAAAAAGTGGGCTTCATTTACTATGTCACAAGGGGCAATCGAATTTAAAAAAAAATCAAATAAGTGACTACCAACTCCCATGGACAGCTTACGGCTAGCAAACGAGACGTATTGTGAATGTATTTAATGACGATATTAGGCCTCCGGGGAGTCTAACAAACCATTCGAAACGCGACAACAATACCATCAATTGACGTGACAGCATTGCCGCCACTTCACGCCGATCTTATGTGAGAAAGAGCCGGCCCAATTCGGATGCAGAGCAAAAAAAGCACGGCGCTACCTCTAATTAACTTCACTGAGTGATATTTGTCGTGAGATTGTAAAGACTGTGGGTTCTGTTAATGACGTCAGACGGCAGTCGGTCTTCATTTTGTGCTTGTTACTTTCTTAGTTATATTAGCGTAAATTTTATTATTATGTATTTCCTGCCGCAAAATATGAAAAGGTTGCTTTTAAGCGTACGATTTTCTGCATCCATGTGTCACAAAACACCTTCGTTTAAATTTCGATGTAAATTAAATAAAAAGCTTGACATCATTTGTTATGATTAATTGCTAATTTAATTATATTATGAGGTAAATACAAGTAAACTACTCAAAATTTACGTGGAAACAGACATTTTAAAATGTCAAATTTAACACTAAAATGTAATGAGAGTTAACAGGAATGTGTATAGCGTATTATAGTATTGTTGTATATCGTTAGGTTTCTCGATTTTGAACCCTATCTACTTGAAGAATCATTTTATAATACCGGAGCCAGGCATAGCTCAAAATGTTTGTACATGTTGTCCTTGAAAACTACAAAGTTCTACAAAACTTTGCGCAGCTACACAAAGTCCTCGGCCACATATACATGATCACTGGAATGATTATTCAAATGAAGGTACTTCTAGCAAAATAGTCTGAGACCTGGTTTATGAGACTTAATTGAAATCGCCAGCCTGGCTTGTAAACAGGCTAAGTGAATTCAAATTTGAATATAGCTTTAACGAGCTCCTTTTCAATAATTTCAAAAAAAGAAAGAAATTAAATAAGATCCTATCTTCGATTCTTCTAGAATATTACTTACATTTAAACAAGATTATAAGCATTCAATTGTAAAGAATTTTATTTAGCAATCGCATTGAGTTTAAAGACTTTATTACTGTGCTTAATTTGCTAACAAGGAAGAAGGAGCCTGGTTCAGACAATTGATCTCTTTTCTGTTCCACTAAGAGGATTCCATGCAACGAAGGAGCAGTAATTAAAATGCTAGAAGTACTAGCGGAGAAGGTATTTGTCGTTAAGGAATGGGTATGACGTCTAGACGGTGGTTACGTATTCGTTTCTTATTGCGAATAATTAGAATTTCGAGACGGTAGACGAAAGTCCTCAAACTTTAAGAAGTTGACATTAAATTTTCATAGAGTTAACCATTGAATATCAGATTGGCACTTGAGTGTAGTAATTAATAAATAAATATATACAGGACTATACGACACACGGACGTCTGTTCCTAAGGTAGACAACTTAATGCCTGTGTTATGGTCTAATACCTTTTCATTAGGGCTACATAATATATTATATTCAACGAATACTTCTGAAGTAAAATTTCTTTACGCACGCTTGTCTTGGTAAGCTGGTTAATCTGTCGAGAGCGTTACGAAAAGTGTGATCAAATCAAAGAAGTTAAGAGGGATATATAAATTAGGGAAGATAGAGAGATATTAACATTTCGTGTATTACTGTAGAAGCAAGAGGTGAGAGTACACATTTCCTTTCTCTCATAGACAGTTACGTATCTATGACATAGTGCAGGTCTATTGTCTGTACATAAAATATATTCAGTAAAGAGTATTTAAAGTGAATAAAACTGCAGATTCATTTTAAACTTCCAGTACACGTATATCAACATATACATATATAAAAATGGAGCTATAGAAGTTTCACTTCAGTCTTGTGGCCTAAAGCACACTCGTTTTTTTTTTAACTCTTGATTTCTTTTTCAGAGGAAGCGGTACTTCAGGTCGTATATACGTGTTACTGACGCTTAATATACTGGGGGTCATTATATGCGTCTTCATTACTATTGTACTTGTATTATGGGCTCTTAGTAAGTAAAACGAAAAAAAAATTGACTGCTGTTGTTCCTCTCTATGATGCTGATTACATATTTTGTGGATGCACCGAATTTCTAATGCGGGAGCCAGACATAGCTTCATTTGAATGATCATTTCAATGATCATATAGTGTGGCCGGGGTAGTGTATCTGCGCAGTTTTGTAGAACTTTGTAGTCTTCAAGGACAAAAATGTACAAAAACTTTGAGCTATGTCTGGCTCCGGCATAATATGCATATTACTTATGCAAACTTTACTTTTAAGGTTTTCAGTTTCTATGAGGGAAGAACATACTCTTCCAAATGCTGTAATTATGTGAAAGTTTCATAAAATCGAAATTGTAATTTCTTTGTAAATTTCTCTAACTTAAACAGACAGGCAGATAAAAATGAGATAGAAATTTGTTTCGGTATATTTATCTATACACTTTATTATACATCATATTAGAAATTAACTCGTAAAAAGAATACATTCAAAGAAAGAGGTACAAAAGTCAAAAGGCGATGTTATCGTATAGGGCGATTTTTTCCACACTGCCTTTAGGACAAGAAATTATGCGAAATAATTGGTAGGTGGTAGGTACTATCTACCAATTATTTCGTACCACTACCGTATCTACAGATAATCTGCGGACTCAATAAAGGAGTTCTCTTAAAATAGGACGAAGTAAATACTTTAAAATCAAAAATAAATTACATTCAAAGAGACAATGAAGACATAACGATTTTTTATTAAAATTTGTTTCAGATATTATTCTTCCAGAACCAAATACAGCTCCAGCAATAAAAATATATTTGGAAGAATTACAAAAATATCCAAACAAAACTATGAGAATTACTGAATACATATTTACAGATATTTTCAATAAATTTTAGGTGAAATATAAGAGTATAAGAATATGTTAAGAGTCTGAAATAAAGTATGGCGATAAGTTTTTAAACGTGATATTTATTTTAGGTTAACTGTTTTTTTGATAAATGAGGTTACAAAAATTAAAACAATTTCACGTGCAAACATTTTTTTACTTTCAGATTATCAGATTTTGTCGCTTTGATGGTATAAAAAGGGATATATTTCAAAAATTGAATTAAGGAAAAAAAACAACACTCAATCAGTCCGAACTTAGACCCATAACTTTATTAACTTCAAATAAAAAAAAAGATACAATTTATGCGATAACGCTGGCCGTGCTATATCTTCTACGAATAAAACTTCAACACTCTGCACAGATCAATCTTAATGCTTATTCTAATAAGGCTACCCTTAATTCTACCTCCATTCTATAACGTTACTTGGGCCGATACAGATCTTACATTATTGCTTCATTTATTACTTAATTTAATACTACAACTTCTGTAAAATAAAATATTGCGTACAAAATAATTGCGACTATAACGTCTCCGCACTAAAAAAAAAAATTATACAACATTAATAACATTGTTACTAAAGAACAATGTGTGATTCAAGATAATGAATTTGTTCGTATCACGATGTAGCCGCCGATACATAACAAGATGGAAATGATGTCGAGTGGAAATATGCACCAAAGCAAACTAGATGGCGCTGTACGGACAGCTTGAAGACCACGGTACAATGTCGCGTACCATACAGAATCTAGCTCACTCTACCTAAGATCCTATATCAGATCACAATATTTGACCGCAACGGTTAACTCAACCTAGCTCGGAATGAAGATGTTCCTTTGTGGCGGTTTAGCACATCGACCTTCACTCCAAAATTCCGCCTAATTATGCTTCGCCGAAAAACACCTTGGTGCGCCTCTCTACAGCGTTATACTAAAATACTTTCATAAACACACCCTAAACTATGTTTATAGTTGAAACAGAACCTTCCATTTATATCTCTAGGAAAAAAGGCTATCACGTAAGAGTACACAGGGCATAACTGGCACCATAAATTCAACTGTAATATTCATGGTCACACACTCTTTCATACGTCAATAATCTCGTAGATAATTACGGCTATATTTCTGGTTAAATTATATTTATAATGACTATTCTTTTATTGCTAAGATAATTCGTGTTTATTCGTGTGAAGTCTGGATGTTACAAAAAGTATAGTCGACTCGAGTTACGTTTGCCACGCTAAGGTCGAATGTTGTTTGCACGTCAATTAGTTAAAAGGCTCATTTTTGCTTGTTATGTAATATGCTAATTTCTAACAATGACTCTTAGAGAAGTTTTCTTTAACTAGGAGCTGTCATCCAAAATGGTGAAGGGAACATATCCGCATAATATATCTTCTTCATCCACCCACCTGTTTAAGATGTCGTAAAGCTCTCTATGTAGAATTAAGATCTACATTTTTTTTTACAGGCGTCTTTTCCCATGGTAGACAACTTAATGCTTGTGTTATAGGTAACAACCGCTTGCTATATACAATTTTTTTTTTAAATATATAAATATACACCCTACCATAAATAGACTCCAGTTGGGAATCGAACCTACGACCCCCGGAATAGAAGGCAGGGTCACTGCCCACTGCGCCAACGGCCCAGTCAAAACATGCAATTATTGCGTCTATCGAGCTACGTAAGTACGAAAACCTTTGACACTCTGAAGTTATCGGTATTGGACCTCCACAGACTTAAAGAGAGGAAACATCCCCCATTTTTACTCAACATGAAATTCGTAAACCGTAATCTATACTAGACTAGACGCTAATTGACCTTCCAAGAATAAAATTCTCTATCTTAAACACACATCGCTCTTACAACATAATACATTTAAACTGTATATAAAATGTAAATATATTCACGAAAGCTAAAGCAAACCTTACATGAACGAAATAATATTTTTTTTTAAATCTTATGATATGATAACGATATGATACAAAATCTACACTGGGACCAGCCAGTCGCAACAGCTCTGATCATAAAAATAACAGATAAAATATGATAAAACAACATTGAGCCGCATTTTAGACAGCCTCATTAATATGCACGTATATTTTAAATTCCATACATATACAAGTAGCATGTAATACGATACATACGATTACATCCTTCCCAAGAAAATAAAATAAAAATTGAACATAGAAACTCGATTACGTCATCGCGTATTTTCGTCAAACATCCAGAACGACTAGATGTCGACACGAATTAAATTAAAAAAATAGGTTATTAACCATCGATAATCCAATACAATTAACTTAAGTCAAAACCATACGAAAATAATCTCACAGCAAACAACGAATCAATTCAAATAATCCCAAACGATCATACTAAATATTTGTAAAACAGATACACGACTGAGTTTAATACAAATTAAGTGACTTACAAGAAGCTAGAGTTGTTCTTAATTTGATATTTATTTTATTTAAGTCGTTGTCGTTCAAGTTTTACCTCAACTATTCCTAACCTAAGCGACACTATGCTAGGGCATCGTTTAATATGTTAAAATTGTGCGTATGAATTGTCCCTTGGCTTTGCTTGGCGAACTGTGATTTTTATGAGCCAGAGCCATTATTTTTAGATGCCCGGTTTCCATATCCTAAATTCCATAACCCGGTTTCCATATAAATTCCATAACCTATATACGTTAAATTCTCAAGGCATCTTGCGTATACATAATCTGCTAATGTAAGATTTTTTCGTTTTGTCCTATTTTTTACATTTAAAAGTACAAATATTCCGCGCGATATCTTCCATACCTACTCCAATCGTTGTAACCCAATTTACTTAAGGATATTTTACCTTTAAAGCTTTATAATGTATGTATATCATCATGACATCAACATGAAGACAATTTACTTTAATAGGGACAGCAGCTAGTCAAGTAATGCAGCGGTTATAAGCTGCTTAGACTCAAGTAGTATAGCTAATATCAAGTGAGCAAGTTGACTCTCTAAGGATATAAGTTACCTCGCCAGACATAAAAAAGACATTATTTTACTTTTCAAAACAAAAATCAAGCTTAAAGTCTGTATAAATTCAAAAAACAAAGTCCACCGCTACGTCAATTTGTCTGTCTATTGGCGATAAAACTTCTGAACGGATCATCATACGGCTTTTACCAACAGCTAGAGAGATTCGTGAAGAAGGTTTAGATATATAACTTGTCGCAATTGTGTGTAAATTGCTTAAAATATGATGATAATTGTTGAAAGAGTCGGATAAAGCCAAGCGTCCTTGCCACATTCCCTTTGAATGGTAGCATATTCCCCTTTTCCCATCTACAAAAGAGTCCGCCACGCCTTTTATCTTAAGCAAAACTTACTACTATTCTTCTTCTTTCACAATAAATGTCATATTACGTTAATGCTAGTAGAAAATAAATTTTCGAAGTATTCAAAGTTTTGCCCTACGTAATGTACCCATTGCTAATCCGTAGTACTAGTTTTAAGAATAAATAATTTTTCTTAAGTATTAGCATAATACGGAAACCAGGCATCAATCACATAACATGTACCTATGATTAACAACTAGCATGCAATAATATATCTTACCTATATCACTACGTTATTTCATTAAGGCATAACATAATATTTTATATTGTCAAATCTATCAGGAAGCATGTTTCTTAATTAGTAATTGATGGCGTTGATTGACTTAGTGTACGTTTTTAAGCGAATTCGTAAAAATTGTTACGTATCATTGTAGAATCGTTTTGCAAGAATTGACCTGTACTTTACTGAATTTACTAAATTTTATCTATCATTCAGAACTAATAATTCGTCTTTAAAATAATTTTATGTTAGAATTAAATACTAAATTTCGATCCGGAACTTTGCCTTTCACGTCTAACAGACTGAGCAATATACCATAATAAAAAAAGATTTTAGACAAACTGGAAAACCATTGCAGGTAATGTTGCAAAAGACACGGTCAATTTTACGAACAATCCTGCAATAATATGCATTCAAACCTATTACCTATTTTACCAATAGTATTAAACCAGTCGAAATTGCTACGAAATATCCATTTTCAATGCTCATAAGTAGTATACGTCTTTAACAATTATCGCAATTATACAACTGGTATTTTATTAGAGAGTGAAGAGAGATAAAGCTAATAAAGTCGATGAAGTCCGTATAATTGCCACAACCGTCCTATAGACCAAAAGGTGACCATAACGCATACAAATCCAGTTATGGATAAAGTACGCGCATCTGTAGAATAAAAATATGTGCACGCTGGAATATAACAAGTTATTTCACAAAATGAAGGTAAGAGACCGATATTTCAAAAGTAAAATGACTGTAGATTGAACAAATAACGACTACAGCCTCAAATGGGATACTATTTTAGTTGAAAAGTATCCACTAGGACGCATTAATCATATGACGGTTGAAAAAAGGGCGTTGATTGAACAGAATAATCTTTATTGATGAGTTCCCAGCGCGATTCTTTAAATTCTACTGTTTCGTATAAATAAAATTGCTTATTTTCAAGCAGATTAGTATTTTCACAGAGATAAACTAAATACATCTCCAATACGTTTTAGATTTTTTTTTCACCAGATAATGTTTGACTTGTGCCCATATTTTTGCACCACAGATGGTCAACAGTTCATAGTATTCTCTCTATATCTATCCATTGTAAGAATCGATGTCTAATTGCATACTCTAAGAATGCGACGATGTCTACACTCATCACTATGTATCTGGGTCAGTAATTCCCAAGAGATTAATACCCATAACCTTCACGAGAGTTAACTACATATATTATACTAGATTTATCTAATATATATATATCACTCTGCGTTAATTAATAAGACGTTGACTATTACAAATATTCTGTCATTGTCTATACAATAGGATAATTCACGATTACACGATTCGTAAGTCTTGAAACGTCGTTACATTAATTGCCTCATTCTAAAGAATTGAGCAAACACCTAAAATTGGACGTTGCATTTAGTTCACATACGTCAAACCATTTCTACGTTACAAATATGGATATTAGAATATAAAAGATGACCATCTTCTATGAATCTTCGAACAATAATTTGTTTACAAATAGCCACTTTTTCAAAGTTGAAATTAAATATTGTTCGAGGATTCACCGAAATGGCGCTGGTGTAGAATGAATTGACCAATAGCCTTCTAGAACAGCCCTCCCGGTTAGTTGAAAAAGTGGCCATTTGTGAACAAATTATTGTTCGAAGATCCACCGAAATGGCGCTGGTGTAGAATAAATTGACCTATAATAATGATGAAGAATTACAGTTATTGATAAATGTTAATAAGGAATTGAAACAAGAAATCGCAACAAAACTAGAATAAAATTTCAATGCATTATAACGGTCATATGGTAATTTGGATGTTTGGTGGTTATTTTTACCCTAAATACAACATATAGGATACCCGCAAATTAATTAAATTCGATGTTCCCTTCCCAGAGTTATTTCAAATAAGATAAAATATAAAAGCTTCGCCCCCGGGTGCCTTCGACCACTTAGAAAAATGTAACAACTTTGTTCATTTTACAAAAGGTTGTGAAGAATAACAAAAGATAAAGATAATTGGCAAAGGCTAAACGGCGAAATCGAAGTTTGCGAATTGGCGAATTTCGAACTGATTAAATTGGATATAATTTGAAGGAATATCGTACTTGCGTGACTGTCTGTATCCAAAACACTTTGAAGGCCATTTAGTCGAAAATGGTACTCATAATAAAAAAGCTGTGTATAAAACCTTGCCTTTATTTTTAAAGAGCTATAAAATGATACCACACACGATGGGATTGAATGGAAAAAAACCATCGCATCGCAGAAATCTGCACATAATTGTGAAAGTTAAACATGGACGGACGGACAGAGCGAAATTATAACGGTTCCTTGTAGCACTACGCAACGTAAAAATCGACAAGAATTGACCTTAAGAAGAACTTTAAATATAGCTAAATTGAATGAATAGTTGAAAAGCGGAAAAAAGGTTATAGCCTTCAATCCAAAACGTGATACACTTTTAAAAGTGCACTTTTCTTAATTAACGACATAGTGGCGTGTATGCGAAGGTCCTAAGTAATGTTTCCAAATCACCCGACCTAGGATGTAGCCCAGCCCTTGCTGAAATTCCTAGCCGATATAAAAGGTGGTCGAGCGCCAATGCGACCAGACTACATTTTTACTTCGGTACCAACGGTCACAGATATGCGTTCCCTAGTAAGTACTCGTATTATTATTTTTATAATTGCACGACTCATAGTGAAAAGCATTAAAGGAAAAAAATTCGCACCCACTTTTAGGGGTTCCGTAGACCCTTACAGTTTCACTATGTACGAAGTCTGTCCGCTCATGTCTAACTTTCACAATAGTGAACAGAAATTATTGAAATTTGGTACATGGATGGATGCATGGATTTTATTTTTGGCCTCATAAAGTAATGTTAATTTTACATTTTAAGAGTTGCTTCTATAGGCGTGAAGTTGCGGGAATTTGTTTTTTATTCAATTCCATCGTTTGTTTTAAAATGAAGGCACGGTTTTATACACAGCTTTTATTATGGGTACCTTTTTCGAGTCATTGGCTTTCAAAGTGTTTTGCACCCATAGGATTATTAAACTATTAAATGTAGAGAACTCAAATTTGCCGTAGGTTGCCTAGGATTCCTAAACTATTAGATGATGAGTTTGTAGCACAAACTCATTAGGAAAATTATTTTGAGTGAAATCGGACAAGTTTTGAAGTTATTTAACAGCTACCTTTATCGCGTATCAGATACGAAGCCCTTCAATATAAGCGTGTCTTGACAGCTTTTTGATCACTGTACTATTACTGTTCGCTTAGCTTTTATGATTAGCACATAGAATCAAGCTAATTTTCACACCATTTTTAAGATAATTTAATGAAGATTAATAAAACGTATTTAACGGTGCAGACGCGAAATAAATATAATAATAATATATATGAATCCTGCGCTTTTGTTTATATCCAAAAATGTAGAGTGCGTACACTCTAAAAATGAACGCCCTCCACTAAATTCCATTATTTTAATGTTGAAAGTAAGTATTAATTGCAAAGTTTGCCTGTGTGGGCACAGCGATTTCAAAGCGATGACAAAAAAGCCGACGATACTGACAAGCTTGAGTGTCTTGCGTCTCCGTAATTATTTTACATGTAGTTTGGAAAGGCGTGCATTTTTAGAGTATGCGTACGTGTAGTACAGTCTAAAAATGCAATGGTTTTATAAAGTTAATGTTACATAAATCTATTATATTTCAGGTACTTTTCGCTCTACTGTCGGTGGCTGCGGCCAAACCCAAACCAGGTGGTCTGCTCTCTGGTTGGGATGGCGGTGTAAGTATAATATTTATCTAATTTTCTTCTTTTAACTAGCATTAATCGGATATAGTAAGAGGGTCCGCTTCTTCTAAGCGTTTCGTTGGCAAACATTATATTTTTGTGACCCAGAACGTAGGTTCGTTAAGTATCCTATCGGAGGTACCCATTAAGTCATCCTGCGTGCAGGTGGTAGGGCACGCAGGGCACTATAAAAGGTGGAACATCGATTGAGTCCATTATAAGATTTGCAATACTAAGCAGCTGGATTCCTTGCCGTTTCACAATTTTCAAGAGAACATATTATTACATTGCTATAAATGTAAAAGGTTTTAAGTGTTTTGTTTTTTAGTGTATTTAGTTAGGTCAAATATGACGAAAGTTCCTTTTTACTCTACATATGAGCGTATTTTTTTATTATTATCAAATAACAGAATGTTACATGAACAATACTTAGACTAATACAAAACTTAAACTTAAAAATATAACTTATTCTGTGGAAACATTCCAAAAAATAAAAGACCCTTACAAAAATAGTGCATATTTTAAGAATTCAGGAGAAGTTAAACAATTTTAAATTACAAATAATTGGACATAAAAAAACAATATAGCGGACAATAGAAAAAAAACTAAGGCCAATAAATAGACTAATCTTCTTTCTCGGTTAGCTCCTTCTTTAGTTGGTTAGAGAAAATATGAAGCTTGCTGCAAAATATATGTATATCCAGGTGTTTATATTTAGCAACATGCCTATTAAATATATGACAGATGTGAATTCAAATGCAAATGATATTTTATTCTAGTAGACTTTTACAAGCACTTTTGAATTGTCAAATATTTTAAAAGCTACCACTGAATCGGTAGAGTCGAGCCGCGAGAAGAATCAGCAAGAAACTCATTAGCTACTTTTTTTTAATTGTTAGATCCTGGATGACTCTGATTTGGGGTGTTTGTGTGCGGCTCCCCAGAAAATGGAGCATCTTTTATCGTGCCCTTCCTGCCCAGCCACCTGTACGCGGGAGGACCTGATGCGAGCCACAGAGGATGCTGTTCGCGTGGCTGAGTTCTGGAACGGAACTGTTTGATGCGCCATCGACACGACAAGAAGAAGAATTCTTAGATGTAGAATTAAATCGACATAAAGTAGTGAAATATTTGCTACTCTTTGATGTAGCAATTTACTTTAAATTCGCTACTGGTTTTTATACTAGGAGTGCATATAACGACAGCCATTACAGAGACAGAGATTAAACCGGTTCGTTAAACATTTTAGGCCATCCTGAAGTAATACAATTTTTATTACGTAGTCACTTCTTTCATTTTAATTATTTATTTAATAGTTTTATGAGTATCATGCCATTGTGAATACAGCCTTACTTGACCTACAAATTAGATCATCTGATACGTCTAGCCTAGGACCTAGGTCTTGTAACTTGTGTGACCTTTGATATATTCATAATGAGATCGTTGCCAGCGATTGTATTACGAATTGGCTACCTTTGTCTATCTAGTGCTATACCTACATATATGTTAAATACCTGCAACGATTAAGCAAATAGGTACTTAAAAAATAACCAAGAGCGTGTCGAGACACGCTTATATAGAGTGGTTCAGTATCGGATATGCGATAAAAGTATTTGTTAAATAACTTCAAAAGTTATCTTTTTTATGTTACAAGGGACATACTAGCAGGCGGTTCACGTAAGTCACCACCAACGCCCAAGGACACCTGCACCAGCACGAGGCTATCAGATGCGTTGTCGGCCTTTAATAATAAGATTAAACAACCGGGACGTCTCACAAACAGAACGAAACGTGACAACAATACTATACTTGACAGTATTGCCGCCACTTCACGCCGATGTTATATGAAAAATAGGTCCCCGTATGCACCTAACTAATTCAACTGCAGACCAAAAGGACTGCAAGCCTATCGCTACCTCTAATTATATCTGACTTCGCTCAAAATAATTTTCCTAATGAGTTTGAAGCATGTCCTATCAACGTGGAAAGTTTCAAGTCTCTACGTGTAATCGTTTGGAAATACTAGGGGGGCGAGGGAGGCACGTTACGGACAGATGGATGAACGGACGGACAGAGCGAAATATAACGGTTCCTTGTAGAACTACGGAACCCTAAAAAGTAAAATGCTGAAAGAATAATCTAATAGGTTGGAAATCCTAGGGGACCACTTTCCAGCCAGATATAAGGACAGACGGACAGCATCAAACTATAAGGGTTTCTTGTAGGACTGCGGAATCCTTAAAACGTAATGAAATATTACAAGGATAACTAGGTGCTGACTAACTACCTGGTAGTTAATCTGAGAAATAATCTTTGAGTCACATAAATATACGCTATGTTTTGTATGTATATTTTCATATTTTCACACCTTCCAATCAAGAATCCATTTCTTCTACCTAACGTTACCTTGGTCTAGAAGCAGGATCCGCTTAAATTGCAGAAGAGGTGGCCTTTGGATCGAGTATAGACGACCGACTGCCTTCTGTCATCATCCTTGCAACCCACACAATCTCTACAATCTCATATCACTCGTGATTATGTGAGATTGGTAAGGTGGCATTAATCGAGACAGACTATTTTACATCCTTTCCGTAACACCGAGGAGGTCGGATATTAGAAAACCAATGTTAGAATGAGCCACCTGGAATAACAAATGAAATTACAGCAAAAAGAAAACTTGATTCAAATAGACTTTTAAATAAACACTTGTGATATTACATACATATAGTTTTTTTTATAATTTTCAGTCATTAAATATTTTACGATTTATATAAAACGACACGACTGGCGTAAAACTTCTTTAGTTCCATCAATACATATAAAAGATGATTGAGAAATTATTTACTTCAATAATAAAGAAAAAAAGATACCTGGCGGTGAAATATCTTACATTTTATTTATTCCGGGGTATTCTCATCTAGGTTTTTACATATTTTATATTCTACTAGTTATACCTACAAACTTATTACTTGGAAATAAATGCAATGTTCACTTACTTCATAGGGCATCTCCATAGTGAATGGGTCATATTCGTCTAAATTTTGCAGGCTCTCATTGGCTGTGGCTGGCTTTACGATGGCCGGGGTCAGGTTGTCGTATCTTGTATTTTCTGGGCCGGGCTCCTCAAGTACCTGAAACAAATTTATTAACATTATTACAATTATTAAGACCGTGAGATTTATCACCCTATTGCTTAAAATACTTGTGAAATTTAGTCTAATTTTATCCTTTCGGGGTTTTAGGAGTGAATTGGTCAGTACAGTAGATTTCATTCAACCTGTGTTATTTGATGGTGTGCATGCGCATTTCGTTACATTCTATATCGTTGCCTATAACGCGTCTAAAGAAGTATAACTTCAATAAATCAACATACCCACTGAGTGAATTCGAACATCTTCAAATCTAGAGGGTCTCCTTTCAGCTGTCCCTGTATGCTGGTGAGCGAGTGACACGATGCCAGGGCTTGGACTAGTGCACTTTTGGGGGGGAGGGCCGTGATGTCGTCGATGCAACGGCCGAATTTCTCCTCGGGGTAGTGGGGTATGACAGCGTACAGGTCCAATCCGTCCTCAGTTAACGTTCCAGTCTAAAAAAAGATAACGAAAATAATTAACACATTTTACGTGAAAAATACATACATAAAAAGTATTATAATTGAAAATTCCGCAGTTTATTGACGCACATATATATAGTTTTACACATAAATCATTTTAGTCTCTTGGATGTTCTTGGATTGTTTAGTAAGTGACATTGCATAGTGAGTTCGAGGATTTAAATTTTTTAATATGCTTTTTGTTAACTTTTGGGCAGGACATGTCTGGCGGATTATATAACACGTGGATTGAGGGAGGGGCACTGACCTTGTCAAAGCACATGACTTGCAGCTTCCCGCAGATGATGATCCGGGGCGGGGACACGCAGAAGATCTTGTTGCCCTTGAGGCGCTGCTGGCTGTAGACGATGCCGGCCGTCATGGCGGCGGGCAGCGCCGGCGGCACCACGATGGTGATGATGTCCAGAGTCCGCAGCACTATGGTGCCCACCAGGCTCTGACAGAGACAAACATTTATGACTTATGAAATTTTATAAATAGATGGATGCAGACTGTGCGCACGAAAAATTGTCACGTTCCGCCTGAGAGCGAGAGCATTCCAAAGAGAACGCAGAAAAAGCGATAGAGAGGTACGACCGGCCTAAGCGTTCGGCGTTATCATGTAACATTATTGCCCGTGAACCGACTATACAGACAAGCCAACTTTTACAAATACTATAGTAGGAATACTTTAAATATATTTATATATGTACCTATAATAATATGTGAAGCAAAAACTTTTGGTACCATTTTACGAAAATTGTGTGGATGAAGGAGAATGAAATTTGGCTCAAATATAGTTATATATACACGAGGGTGAGCGAAGGCTAATATTTCAATATGTGTTATAAATACATCAAATTATTAAAAAAGGCCACACACTCACAGCAGTGCCGTCAGTTTTATACACACATATACATACATCCTACTATAAGATGGTGACAAAGAGTAGTCATGACAACCGCATGTGTTACATTCAACGTCAAATGTAACAATACATGTTACAAAGAATTAAAATTTTGTATACAACTTATTAACATATTTCTACGAGACGGCGATCTCTAGTACCTAACTTTCCAACACGCTAACAGGCATAAAATTATATTCTTGCTACATTTAAGGGAAAACTGCTTAATTTTAACTATTCAAAAACTATTTTTCCCATATATTCAAAAATTGTTGTATAAATTCAAAGTTAAAGTCAAAATCGTTTATTCATATAGACTTTTTTATAAGCACTTATGAACTTCATATGTATAATGTTAATATATATATACTTTTTTTTTAATTGAAAAAAGGTGAACGATTACTTACACCTCTAACCACATAGAGCCAGATAGAATATCCCATTCCGATAGCGGCGATGCAGAACATGACGAATATCATTTTACTATTTCATGATAATATATGTCTCATCAGAAAAACATTGAAACACCCCGGAAGTTTATGTTTTCCAAGGATTATCACAAAATGTGCATACTTAGGAATATATGACAAAAAAAACAGAAGTGTTTAAATTTTTCTGATGAGTAGTATATATTACTAATGACATAATTTTTTTGATATATAGAGATGTTACTCCATAAAGGGTACTCCATACTTTTTTGTCTTTGAAGTCTACAAAGTTCTACAAAGCTTTACGCAGCTACACAAAGTCCCTGGCCACAACATGATCATTCAAATGAAGCTATGTCTGGCTCCGGCATTATTCAAAAAAAAAAAACAATACAAATATAATAAATATATGTCAATGTTAAATTGAAACCTACTATGAATTGTAATTCATAATTTTTGTGCTCTGTGTTAATATCTTACACGTGAACATAACACTCCGTTTATTCTCATACTGAATCCATAATATACACCGTCATCGGCAGAGCGTTGGATATATTAATAATTATTCGTGCATACCTCGGCGTGTAAATGCGCGTGGGCGGCGGCACGTAGACGCGCGGCGCGTGCCACGGAACGTGCGTGGTCGGTGGCACGCTGGGCGAGCGCGGCACGGTGAGTGCGAGCGCGTGCCGCCTGCAACGCCGATGCCAGAGCGGAGGCACGCTCGCGCGCCCTCCCCCCGACACCCGCGCAGCCTGCCTTCTCACACAGTGACTCCAACGAAACGCTCCACGATGCGCCTGTAAATCGTAATATTACAATATAGAACCCAGATATCACGTGGCAGGCCAAGAACGAGATTAAGAAATGACCAAGTAATCATGACAACCGTGTGTTATATTCATTGTCAAATAGAACGATATATATGGTTGTATTATGCATATAATACGCAAAAAGGTTTGTGGGCTAATTTCGTCCAGACGGCAATCTCCAGTTAAAAAGAATCAGCAATATCAATTTTCCTTTTGTTTTTTTTTATTTATTTATTTTTAATTTTGATATTTGACTTCACACAGACACAGTAGGAAGTCGTGGCCTAATCAATGGTCGGCGTTTGAGTCAACGCTAGGTTTAGTAGCTCTTGCTGCGACCGGGTAATAGATGGGAGACCCATTCTAGCGTTAGGTTCAGGCTCGTGGCCGTATCGCGGAACTGCAGTCGCGAACAAATGTGTCTTGTGTCCATATTTTGTGAGCTAATATCATTTTAACCGACTTCAACAAAGGAGGAGGTTCTCATACAACTGTATTTTTTATGTTTGATAACTCAGAACTTTCGACTGGATGGATCAGATCTGATGATTCTTTTTTATGTGAAAGCTGGCGCTTTCCGTGTGGCTTTTTTGTGAAAATTTATATTATTAACTTGAATATAAACTAGAACTTAGACGAATAGTTGATAGGAAAGTGGACATATTGGGCTACCAGTATTCCTTTAGAGGTATTTTAATATTAATACACTGAATATTTTATTTCTAAGAAATAAATTTTTAGTAATAAAATATTCGCTTTCGAAAAATTTCGCATGCCGCCTGGCTCAGTCGTAATTTTCTTTTCTATGTTACAAGGGGCAAACGAGCAGGCGTTAGGTAACAACTAACGTCCATGAACATATGCACCAGCAGAATGCTCGTAGAGGCGTTACCGGCCTTTAAATAGAGGTTTATGCCACGAGAAAGAGGTAAAATATAAAATCCTCAATTTTAAATCTCGTTATCATTCTTGCTCAAAGCTGTGAAAGAATATAACTCATAAAATAACAAACATTATAACTGATGGAGTCCTTCTTTAATTTCGTATCATTTGAAACAGCTGTACGGATATAATTGCAGAATCGGAACCGTTAAAATCCAGGACAATGGAAACATTTTTAATGATGTGCGCGGAAGGATTCATTTGTTAATAAAGTAGGAGTACCGTCCTCCAAGTTACTCAATGTTATTGGCAGAAAATATAATAATAACATATTATAAGGATGGTCCCAATTTCTGTTAATAGCTTAGAAATCTTTAGTTGATGAAATAAACATTTTTATTTTTTATTTATTTTTTTAACTTTTTTTTTATGTTACAAGGGGCAAACCAGTAGGCAGCTGGCAGCTAAGTGCTTCTGACGCTCATGGACATTTGTACTACAAGGAGGCAATCAGATACGATGTCGGCCTTTAATGACGAGTTTAGGCCACCGGAAAATCTCACAAACCGAACGAAATGCTCCAACAATACCATCATTTGACGTGACAGCATTGCCGCCACTTCACGCCGATCTCATGTAGGAAAGAGGTACTGGTACCCGGACGCGCCGGCCCAATTCAGCATGCACTCTACGACATCATTTATTAGCCGTCTCTTGTACTATAATTGGTGAACGGAAGATCATAATCGGGCAGATCTTAATAAATCAATGCTTCAGCGTCGCACAATAGGTACTGACTATAGTTCTGAAGGCTTAGCATAGACTTTACGACATCATTTATACGTGCGCTTACATATGTCTATGTGCACATGTATATATAGACTAGACTTACTTATAAGTATATGCTTATGTCAGTTTATTTCATTGAATAACTCTAACATCACACGGCCAATATTTTGCATGTGTGAAGAGAGCGACAGAGCGAGGGAGAGAGAGAGAGAGAGAGAGAGCGCGACAGAGAGAGTAGGTTCATAATTATTGAACCTACATTTACTTACATTTTTAAGTGCCCCGTTTGACATTTAAACCGTACCTCACTCAAATACATTAACAAACTTCGTTTAAATAGGCCCAGTCGGTCAATAGGTTTTCACACACACACACACACACACACATCGAACGACTAGCTGTTTTGGCGACCTTGCCCGTGTACAATTAGGTAAAAAAAAATTCAATTTCAGCGTGATGATATATAGCCTATAACCATCCTTGATAAATGCGCTATCACTGAATTATTTTTTCAAATCGGATCAGTAGTTCCTGAGATGAGCGCGTTCAAGGAAACAAACAAACTCTTCAGCTTTATGTTTTGGTATAGATTTAAAGAAAATAATACTAGGTATAATGTTATATGCGTCAAAAATGCCCTTTACCCCCCCAGCTAAACTCTCTTATAAGCTTATGCGTGTGTCTACGACAATAGTCCAGTATGCTGTTAGTTTAAACCCTTTACGGTTTTCAATCAGTTCTTTTAATGTTCATCTATCAAGGTTCATCTATCTTTTGCATATAAGACGCCCGCCCAAGGTACTTGGTATTTCCCCGACCGTTCACACCGCATTCCGACTATTCCCGACTTATCTGCGTGGTTTATTCTATTTGCCCTCTTAACTCTCCAACGTCACCGGATTTCTTCTCCATACACATATTTATAGATACATATCAGATGTTCATATCGGAATCATATTTACTTGTCGGGCGTTACATGGCGCGCCTGTACGTCGGTATAGGTACAATCTATAATAATATGGATTTACTGCCGGCCTATTCTGTCGATGGGTAATGGAGCATATATTATTAGGTTTAGCCTGACATGAGTTGTGAGGCTGAGCTGGTGTCGAACGCACATATCCATGAACTATCCGTTATAGTTAACGGGAAATAAGGAAATATGAAGTCACTTTGGATAGTGCCGTTACTTAATGCATATAATTTATATAGTGGTGGATTTTTCTTGGGGAGCTTCCAAGCGATAACATTAAGCCTTTTAAGTGGACTGTATATTATATATTAGGTTTCGCTTGGCCCAAAATCTCCCCTTTTAAAGCACTTGTCGGTAGTCGCAACGGGAAATACAGCTACCAGGACGAAAGGTATTAACAAGGCAGCTGTAGAAGGTAAAAGAATTAAGCACTAACCTGCAAGGCTGTAGTTCAGTCACGTGGGCTGATTGCGGTGGTGTCCGGAGCGGAGATAAGTTCCCGATTGTCTCGGTAGAAAATATAGTTGCGATAGCCTCCGAACGCGGCGGTTCCCACCTTTCAAATGCCTGTCAAAGCAGCCATGTATGCGGCAGTGCGTAGGGGCAGGGATGTATTACGGGGACGAGACCATCGACAAGTGCGTGCGTGCGTATAGATAAAAAAAAAAAATTTGAAACCCAACATATAGTATTACGTGAAGCGAAACTTTAAGTACTATTTTACGAAAATTGCGCATACGGAAGAGTACGAAATTTGGTAAAATTGTAGTTCAGATAGAGAAAGGTGTGCGAATGCTAATATTTTTTTTTTTATAATATGCAATATTAATATATTAAATTATTAAAATTAAACCACACGCACACCAGTGCCAAACGATTTACGCCATTTACAGACACATGTATTGTATAATGGCAAAGTAATCGTGACAACCGTATGTTATATTAATTGACAAATTTTATTTTTCTGTGGATAGAATGATATATGTAGTTGTAAACAACAAGGTTTATGGGCGAATTTTGATCAGCCAGCTATCTCTAGTTTGTTTAATTAGATACTATTTAATCTATAACATCTATATAAAATTGAAGTGTCTGTTTGGAACGTAAAAAATATTCTTTTTACTAATCGCACATGATTATATGATCATGTACGATTAGAGATTACATAAAGGTTTCCATCCTCAATAAATAAATAATCGAAAGAAATTACAAACTAAACTTTATTAATCACACTCATATAAATACAACAGTAAGAATGAACTTATTCTTTATGTTATCAATATTATGTCGTATACGTAGTTTACGTTCTTAATAAATGTTATTTTTCTTATGGGTATTTAAAATAGGTTTTTTTATTGGGAAAAAGTAACTTTTTGTAATGATAAAATATGCCGATTTCTTGTGTAGTTCAACTAAGCAAAATTTTTGCCCAAAGTTGAAAGTTATGATATATTCTTTTAAAAATGGTAAATTAATCCTACTTCCTTCGTACTAATATTATAAACGCGAAAGTTTGCACACATGGATGTACGGATGTATATTTGTCCCTCTTTCACGGAAAAAATGCTAAATGCATTTTATTAAAACTATACAATAATATGGTTTACACATCAGAATAACGCATAGGGTCAATATGTATGTATTTATATATTTCTAAAAAAAATTATGTATAACAGGCGTCTGTTACCTATAACACAGGCATTATGTGTATACCTTAAGAACAGACGTCCGTATGTTATATAGCCCTGTATATATTCATTATTATATTTATTAATAAATGCAAATGACTCACCTAAAATTGATTCGAATTCTTTTCTTAGCACCAGGGGATTTAAATAAGGCACGCTAATCGTTTCTGCTTGCGTTTGGTCAGTACGTATTACCTGAAATCATTTGCAGATGAATCCTAGAGTAACCTTTATATAGTAATTATGAAAAAAAGAAACATAATTTTAATAGAGAAGTAGTTGATCCACATTGGTTTACCTAGAGGATACAAAAAGTGAAAGTATTAGTTAACATCTATGCTCGAAACTCTGACGACAATAAATCTTTAATACGTTAATCACCATAATCATTATCAAGTCACAAATATATTAAAATACGAAAACACATATATCACTTTAGAATTATATTTGAGAAAAAAAAAAAATTAATATTGAAAAAAGCTTTTATTAAAGTAATAAATGACTATGGACCTTAAAAAGTTACTTAGAGAGAAAGGTTACAGGCAAAGCGTCTGGAAGTCTTTTGATCTCACCATTGTCTATTATGTACTGCCTGTCCGTTTGCTCCTCAATTACAGCGCGTTTGCCCCTTTATTACAGTCTGTTTGTTCCGACATTCCAGTCCGTTTGCCCCTTTAATGCAGCCCGTTTGCCCCTTTACTACTGCCTGTATTCCCCTTTATTACAGCCCGTTTGCCACATTGGTTACTGCCCGTTTGTCCCCTTTATTACAGCCGGTTGCCCTTTTTATTATAGCCGGTTTGAAAACCTTGCTACAGCTCGCTTGCACCCTTTATTACAGACCGTTTGTCTGCTTTATTACAGCCTGTTTGCCCCTTTATTACTGACCGTTTGCCTCCTTTATTACAGCATGTTTGCCCCTCTATTACAGCCCGTTTGCCCCTTTATTGCAGTCTGTTTGTTTCTATACTACACCCCTTTTGCCCCTTTAATGCGGCCCGTTTACCCCTTTACTACTGCCCGTATTCCCCTTTATTATAACCCGTATGTCCCTTTATTACAGTCTGTTTGCCTCCTTTATTACAGCCCGTTTGCCCCCTCATCGTTAAGAGGAGGTGCTCACCTGGACGGAGAGCAGCGGCACTGTGTGGCGGCCGCAGGCGGTGCACCGCGTGTTGAGGTTGGAGTCGTCGGCCGCCCAGCCAGCCATGATGTCCTCGTCGTATAGCAGCGCCTGACACTGGTGGCACTGCGAGCACGACGTTATGCGCACCTCAACGGACACGTTCTCGGTTTGCGTAGAACCCTGCAAAGTTTTTTTTAGTTGATTTAGATGAAATTGCAGTGCTAGGTACTCAGAATGTTTCATTCGTTCATTTTATTCCATAGTGCTTACATTTAGAGGCGGGTAAAGGTTATCGGGTAGGTGCGAGAGCAAAGTGGCCAGCGAGCCGCGCTCTGCGGCGCTCGCTAGCTCAGCATCACTTGACGCGCGCCTGAATCCCATGCCCATGCCCACTCCCGTCGGCCATTCTGCAAGTATTTTAAAAAAAATTTAGAAACACCTAAAGTTAGATCAATATAATCTTTGATCGCTCACTTTGAGTGCCAAAAAAAAAAGTTGGTTGCAGTCAATTCAGTTCACAAACGATAGATTTACGTGATAACGACGATCACTTAGGCCGATCGTGTGTATCTGTTCCGCACTCTCGCTTGCACACTTAGCTCAGGCGGAACGTGACAATGACTTTTTCGTGCGTGTAGTCATCTATTTATAAGACGTTATCTCTTCAAAATCAAACATTAAAAAAAACTATTTTATACACTATTCCCCATATGAGCTTAAACATTTTATATGTGTCTCTCTAATTAAGCACGTACAGTTAGCAATAACATATCTCTAGAAGTGAAATTAGGTACTATATTAAAACAGGAATCTATTGGCGTGTTAGTTTTAAGGTATAGTGCTATTTATCATTACTGTTATTTATTATTATTTTAAACAGAAGTAATCTCCGACATCTCGAAACATATACTAGTGTGTTCTGAAAAACATTCTGAACATCATATCAAAATGGGTTCATTCAAAAGTTCCTAGAAATAATTTCCATTTATAAAAAACTATAAACAAATATCGACTTGCGTCAAAAAACAATCAGCAACCATGTCGTTTAACTTATGCGTTACATGTTTTTAATTAATTAAAATTATTTAGATGCTATTTAAATGTAACCATTCATACATCAGAATAATAATAACGGAACCATTTTGTTATGTTTTGGTTTGTCAGAATATTTTTCTGGACACAATAATATTTCGTTCCTGGAGTCGGGATCTATTTGTGTGTTTAATTGTTTTTAGTCTAAATTGTTTAGGGAGGTCGTCCTACTTTGTTAATAACAACTAGGTATTCTGCTGTCACGGTGGCATACCCCCGCCCTGGGTGTGTCCCCTGATCACTGCCATCGAAAAAATACCGACGCCTCTACCGCGCCCCAACGAGCAGAGCGCCATAGCATGGGAGCTTCTTTGGAATGACCCAGTCAAGTACGTTTATTAAAAACTAAGAATATCCTATGTTTCTTGAGTTATGAATTAAACATTTATTTCAGTTTTAGTTCTTAATTTTTTTTCCAACCTGTTTATCTTTTACTTGTCGGTGTTGAATTACGAATGACGTAATTACCTTTAATTAAAAATTATAATTAACATTGTTACTTAATGAAACGAAACGAATTAGTTATATGTATTTTTATTCGTTTTTGTTGGTAATTCTAATTAATAAAATAATAAAAAAAACATTTACACTTACACTTACCTTTGTCAGAGGGAATAAAGTGACGGCGACTATGGCCGTAGAGCTGTCTGCAAACGAGGGGTTCGCCAACAACACGCGTCGCGGCGCCGGACACGTGTTTGACGCGCGCGCCCTCGCCCGGTTTCTGCGCGCCAATCGCCTTGGGCTGGTGTTGCGGGCGCACGAACTGCATCCACGAGGATTCAGGGTGAGATTGCTAACGTAAAAAAAACAGGTATCCGGTACTGACAATTCCTTGCTGGTCGGTACCTATCGGTCCAGAATTAATTTGCAAAAAAAATTGGCTATTCACAACGAGATCAGTTTATAACGAAGCGTGCGATACTACCACCGCTGTATGTTTATTTTTGGTTAGTGTCAACTGCGCGGTCGCTTGGTCTCGGTGTTTTCCTCGTCTCATTACTGCGGGGGCGCCAACGAGTCCTGCGTAGCTTTGCTGCAGAGGAATAAGATCAGGCTCATACGCGTTAACGATTGATCATGCACAAGTACACTGAAAAAGCACGCCCCTCCAATGTATTCACCGAAATAGTGTGTAGACGTAAACAAGCAAGCTCGTCAATATCATTGGCGTTTAGTTGATCTGACAATGCGTGGTTGGATTTAAAATACAATCGCTGCAACACACACACTAGCAAGCGCTGCAAATTTAGTGGAGGGGTGTGAATTTTTAGACTGAACTCACTATACTGTTCACTTATAAAAGTCTAACTTCAATTGCCTTAAATGACCTGAAGAATAAATGCACTGAGGAGTTGTTGAAGGCGTCCTTCTAATAGAACACTTATGCGTGATGCGAGCGAAAATATTTCGTACGAACGTGCCATCAAATATTGATGTCTAAAAAGAGTCCTAATGGGAGCTCGATGCGATCACGCGATTTGATCGCAAGAAGAATTCAAACGAAGTTCGCTCGCATCGCGTATTCGTGTACTATTAGGACGATGCCTTTAACAACTCTTCAATGCATTTATTCGTTCAGGTCATTTAAGGTAATTTAAGTCAAACTTTTGTAAGTGATGAGTAACTCGGTTTACAAATTAGCGCTTTTGTTAAATTAAATAGTGTAACTTTAAATGTTCTTAAATTATGGGAAATTTTTATAACAAATATATTATGAATAAACATGTTATAATGTTATATTCATAATATAACAAATATATTATGAATAAATTTATCTCCTTAAATACCGTTAATGTGGACGAACAAGCCACAACTGTCTCATTTTAAGGCACAAAAAAAAATAGTGTACACAGTGTTCAAGGCACACTTATAAAAGGGTTCCGTATCTGATAAGCTATAAAGGTATTTTCACTTAATTTTTGCTGCGTAAAAACTCCGCTTGTGATTTAGGCACCCCATTCGCACAAGGGTTTAAAAAGCGTTGGGTTAGATCTCGGCGTAGTTATTAATGATAACATTACTGCATAGCTGGAAGAAGTTTTTTTTTATCAATTGTATTATACCAAATATGGCTAGACACAGAGTTAAGTATGTACTGGCAGTGAAATTAAATATTAATCTTGAAAAATTAAACTAACTTTGCTTAAATTAGTGAATGAATTTCTCATTTAAATTAAAAATTCGCGGATTTAAGCAAAGTGGTTTAGTTTTTAATGCATGTAGTGGATTTCCGCAAAGCAACGCTCTATTTAATCAATTTTGCAAATATTAATAGGAGGTTAACAATTCGTGTGTCATAAAGTTTTCGGATGTCCCCTATCGGATACGGAACCCTTCGATATAAGCGTATCTTGACACACTCACACCACTTGTTTCAGTATGGTGATTATGACGAAAGCGCGTATAAACCTGGGATGCTGGCCAGCGAAGATCTTCTTCCCCAGCGTGTGATAGATCAGTACCAGATGACGCCCGAGATGTGGGAGGAGAGGATTAAGATATGGTATGAATTGTCAAAATTTTACTTTGGTCCCTGGTTAAATTTTGTGTCATTTCCCAAATGCGTCCGGATACCAGTAACTCTTTTTCACATAAGATCGGAGTGAAGTGGCGGTAAAGGTGTCATGTTAAGTGATGGCGTTTTTGTCGGGTTTCGTTCGGTTTGTGAGACTTTCTAGTGGCTTAAACCCTTCTTCAAAGGCCTCTTCTGTGAGCCTCGTCGCGGTGCAGATGTCTATGGGCGGCGGTAGTCACTTAGGCGAAAAATGAAACATTACCTGAAAAATGACAGTTTTTTTAAAACTATCACTCTATTTCTACATATATATATATAAATATATGTATAAAAAATGTCCGTTTTTAATATCGATTTTTTTTTTACCAATTGCATATCACTACGATACACATAACAAAACCACAGGTAATTTTTTTTGTCTGTCTGTCTCCCAAACTGCTGAACCGATTTTGATGCGACTTTCACTGGAGGATAGCTGATGTGTGCAATGAGTAACATAGGCCACTTCAGTTTCAGATAAATAACGATCTCAAAAAACCAATAAAAACCTCAAAATTTAACAGATTCATTGAAATCACGCGGAGGAAGTTGCGGGATGCGGCTAGTTGTTTATGTTTTCTCATCTGTGTGTTTAAGGTACGCAGACCACAAGGGCATGTCGCGTGACGAGGCAGAGATGGAATACCTGAAGATAGCGCAGGATTTGGACATGTATGGCGTCAATTACTTCGCCATTAATGTTAGTTTATTATTTATTTATTTTTATATATTTATTTAACATTTTAACGAGACATATTACAATCAATTCTGATCAAATAGCAGCAGCGGGTGAAACCACCGAGGTTTGTCTTCATGCTATGGGAAATGTCAGAGACGAGTCGCCAGCATACATTAGTTTCTTAAATACAAGTTTTAACTAATATATAAATTGTGTTGAGAACTCTAGTTACATGATAACTTTTGAATTATATAATCTTATTTATGATTTTTATGTGGGATTTATCAGACCAAATCTGAATTACTGTGCAAATGGTGATAGCAAAAAAAAATACTTGACTGGGTTTGTTGCCGGCTCTTCTCAGTGCAGGGCGCGAAGAACACTTGTAAACTTAGTTTTTAATCCTCAAATTTTGTCAACAAATTATGTAAATAGCTAGCGGACTCGGCAAACGTTGTCCTGCCCTATTTTTTTATATTAAATTATAGCGCCATCTAGTGGTCGTTTACGCCACCGAGCCCCCTTTTAAAATCTCTAATATCATCTAAGATATTTATTTTAATGATATTCTATTATTATTATTTTTATATTAAGATTGTTGTTGTATGTATTACAGAACAAAAAGGACACAGATCTGTATTTAGGCGTGACCGCACTGGGCCTCAATATATACGAAAAGGACAACAAGCTGACCCCCAAAACAACCTTCCCCTGGTCCGAGATCAAGCACATATCGTTCGATGATAAGAGATTCGTCATCAAGTTCGTTGACAAGTCCGTCAATAACTTCATCTTCTTCTCGCCGAAGGGCATGAACAAGCTGGTGAGTGTTTTTTGTGTAAAATAAGTAATGTTGCATACAAGGAATCACCATAGACAAACGAATGTGCCATATGCAACCGAATATGCCATAGACAATCGAATCTGTTATAAACAACCGAATGTGTCATAGATAATCAAATGTACCATGGACAGCTGAATGCGCCATTAACAACCGAACGTGTCATAGACAACCGAACGCCATGCATGAGAAACTAAACTACTTTACTTTAATCCGCGAATGACGAAAGTTAAGAGCAATTATAACAATAAAATAAATTATTATTTACTACATGCTATTACCTTTTTTTATATAACAAAGGGCAAACGAACCGGCGGTTCACCTAAGTGACTACCAACGCCCATGAACAACTGCAGCACCGGAGGGCTCGCAGATGCGTTGCCGGCCTTTGAGAAATGAGTATAATATCATTCCCTGTTCCCGTTCCACTTTATTTTCTCTTTCGCTTTAGCATTCTTTTTTATTATACAAACCTTATTATAACAATAACGAACATAACAAAGAGGAACTTATCCAATTTGGTGCAGTCGTTCGGAAATTATGCACGTGCATATAATCCAGCGACTCATTTTTATTGACTATAAATTGAGATATAAGCTATCCTATCTTTTCAGTTGAATTAAACTGCACACAGTGTGCAAATTTGATTAAAATCGGTTGAGTAGTTTAGGAGTCCATCGCGGGCAAACAACGTGATACGTAATTTGTATTTATAGTATATTATGTTTTTCAACGGTATACAACTGATACACGATTACTGAGAAGCCATGTTTCATATTTTCATCTGGATTCCTAAATTACTGCCAAGAACCTATTTCAAATGACAGCTATGTAAACAATTATATCGGTGCTGTTCCTAAAATTGCTTTGGACATGTTCTGTGAGATAATATTTACGCCAAGTAATACTAACAAGAGATCTCCAGCAGGTCTAGAAGCTGGTATGGATAATTGTGCCAAATTTCAAAATCCTGCGTTCGCGCAATTTTCGCAAATTGACAACAAAAGTTTTTGCTTCACGTATTAATACATATAGATAGAGTAGGAGGTAAAACGGTTAGTGCAGCTTTTTCGGAAGGGTGGTCACACGCCGTGACGGTGGCCAACCACAAGAAACAGGTTTTGTTTCCTCAATAAACCGCCACTGAAATCGAACCCGGGACACCCTTACTGTCTAGTGAGGCGAACAACGTTACAACAACAATCGCATATTTAAATGTCATGTGCGACGATGCTACCAAGCACGTTCCTCAAAGGCAAGCAAAGCATCTGCGAGCCTTCTGGAAGTACAACTGAAGTTGTCAGAGAAATGGAAGCGGGACATCTTCGCATTACCTAATGACGCTTTGGTCACATCCTAACATAGAATACGTGTGTATGAGATATAAAGACATGGTTGCATTGGAGTTTAAATTTGATTTGATTAAGTAAACACTTTTAATTTAATCTTTATTAGATAGCGATAGCAGTCGAACACACGTTAATATAAATAAATATTGTCAACCCAAGGATACCGTTTTGAATTTGTATGTTACAGATAGGTTTAAGTATGAAAGGCGTTTTCTAAATCACAGTATATATATTTTTTTAAAAGAATAATCGTTACTTTTACACACACACACACACACACACACACACACACACACACACACACACCCAAACACACACACACACACACACAAAAGCGAAAGGTATAACAGGAAATTTCGAAAACCGCGGGACGTATCCAGTCTTAGTACTTTATACTTAGTTAACATGGAAAAATGTAATTTAAACTCAGTTCTGTAAGAAATATTTATTAAAGCGTGGCTAACGAGTTTCTTGCTGGTTCTTCGCGTAGCTCGACTCTTCCGAATCAGTGGTAGCTTTTAAAATATTCGACGATTCAAAAGATACAATTTGGCAAAGGGCTACTTTAAGTCAGTACGTATCCTCTAAAGGTATTTCACCTTTTCTATAGGGTCAGCCGGTGATCTAAAGACTGTCGCAATTTTAAGCGGACAAAGTCGAAGGAAACAACTAGTACTTCAGATATTATTACTATTTAAGCAAAGCCTTTCGATGATATGTCGACTCTCCATAACTGAAAGATGAATTATCTTCAAGGAAGTGAGGGAATTCCGCGTCCATTTATGGCCGTTTTGCGATAATAATTGTAGGCTCTAGGTACAGTCGACCAAGAAATTGGTTTGCCGCGCTAAGGTCGAATGTAGTTTGCACGTCAGTTAGATTAGTCTTATTTTTGCTTGTTATGCATTACGTTGATTTCTAGCAATAACCCTTAGCATTTTTTTTTAATTTTCACTTTCTTGGTCAACTATACCTACGGTTTTCGCCTTCACTTTAGCTTCTATAATGGACACCGTTATATACTGCACGATTTCATATGATCATGATAATTTTTTTTTTAAAGAATAATAGGAATACTTTTTAGGTATGTCTAATATTCCCTTTTCCCCTCCTACTGAGCTTAAATTAAAAGCTTGTATTAGGCGTGGGTGCGACAATACCGCAACGGCGGTGGGGTTTGAACCGGGTACCTTGCGGATTTCAGTCCATACCTTATACCGTTGAGTTATTGAGGCTCTACCCCACAGCCACGACCTCTGCAATATATGCAGACCCTGGTACTATATCGGGATAAAGCTAGGCTAATACAGATACTTGAATATATCGTGGATTTTGGCCTTGGACCACTAATAAGACTTTCTTCGACAGTAGTGAGTGTAAGAGATTTTCGTTATTCGGAAAATACAAAATATTTCAGTTCCTAAGGAAATTGCTTTGAATACAATTCACTCCGAAACACTCGTAGTTGTCATCATGACGTCACTTTATGTTAACAGCGCGTTCCACTAGGCGTCACATCGACTTTTTACTATAGCAGTTGTCAAATGTCGCCTATTTGAATGAGCACTTTGAAAGGTTGCACTTTTAATATACGGGAACGGCATAGGCACTGCTGGGTGTTTTAGCTGTCATGGCGGATTGTTGAATTTTGTAGTTTCCTTTTATGTCAATCTGTATAAATTTCTCTCGCAATATAAAAATAAATACGTTTGTTAAGCTCTATGTATCTTATTTTAACAGATAAATACATATATTTTTTTTGTCTAATTTAATAAATGGGTATCCAGTATATTCCATAGATATTTACAATTAAAAGTCAAAGGATTAGCATTGCTATCCAACGAGGTAACGCAGCCAGTCTTTTAATCTTTTTCTTCATTCTATATTTTTGTTTTATTTTTATTATGTAATATGTGTTTCAGTTTCATTTCGAATTAGTTTTTTTTTAATTATGTATATAGTTTTCTTATTATTTAAATTTAAGTGCATTGTAAATACATAATTTGAATGATTTCTGACTACTGTCGAATGTTATTTTGCAAAATGGTTAATAAAAAAAAAATAGCTTTATTTAATAATAATATATTTTCTTTGTAGATATATACTTTGAAACCGGACAATCCCGACGACTGTGCGAAGAAGTTCAAATCAAACTCGCTGGTAGGATTAATAATTTTGATGGGAATATTAGGAGGGGGCTATCAACAATATAACGAAAACAGAGAGAGGCACAGGGGCAAGGAAAACTTAGATGTAACTAGGGGTTGTTTCTTTAGTTAAGGTATTCGAAGAAATAGAAGTGAAAACTTGTACATACATAGGTGCCGGTAACGGTAACAGTGTTGTCAGTTCAATGGTTTTTCCCATCTTAAAAATGCCGATGCGCTTAACTAAGTTTCACTTCAAATACATATTGCCAATTAAGAAGGATATTAACGATTTCATTTAATACTGGAGCCAGATAAAGCTCAAAGTGTTTGTACATTTTTGACGTTGAAGTCTACAAAGTTTTACAAAACTTTGTGAAGTTACACAAAGTCCCCGGCCACACTACATGATCACTGAAATGATCATTCAAATGAAGCTATGTCTGGCTCCGGCATAAAGGTTATAATGCAGTAATATTGCGTCTTCTTATCCTAATGCCGGCGTCATACATAGCTCAAAGTGTTTGTACATTTTTGTCAAGACTACAAAGTTCTACAAAACTTTGTACTTTCTAGAGACGAAACAAAACTTTGTACTTTGTAGAGTTCTATAAAACTTTGTGAAGTTACACAAAGTCCCCGACCACACTACGTGATCACTGAAATGATCATTCAAATGAAGCTATGTCTAGCTCCGGCATCAGAGCAAGAGAATCGTTGCTTGGTGCAATTGCAAACTCAGTGTTGCCATACTGTTTGTTAGTAAGTTCCTCAAAACCTTCATGTTTGCCTTTGGTCTAAATATTTAGGCTGTGATGTCATTAATAGTTTATTAATATAAAAAATAACATTATAGTTACTTTGTAAACGGGTTTTTTTTAAGAAGTTGTGTGACGTAGTTGACTATAAATTAACGGTTTACAGGTATCGGAGCGTGTAACTTTGCTCAGTGTCTCATAATTTTTTATCGCTTATAACGGTATAAAATCGTATGTATAAAATCCTATGTAGATGTATTAAAACTTCCTAACGATGATTAAATCATTGGATCATTTGCAAGCAAGCAACTCAAGGTAGCGTTATTAAACCCTAATAAAAAAAACTGTAATTATGTAACGTGGATAGTGGAGACGTGCACTTTTTTTTAATTTTAAACGTACCATAAGGAATAAAGGCGAGGTTTGGGTGTTTTTTGGTTGCGGTTACGGAATTCAATGTATCCTTTGTTTAAAAATCGGTGAAAAATGTCTAAGACTTTTAAATCGGCATCAAATGAAGTATTTAAATGGAATTTTATAATGAATAAAGTATGCCATCTGGCAATTGTGTAACATCAATATTTTGTACAAAACATAAGCATAGTATAATAGTTTATTAAACGAAATAAATATGGTACAAGATATAAGCAATAAAGCATACCATAGCCATCGACACCGTATACATTTTAGGTATACGAGTTCAGTGCGATGAGAGCTATGGGATTGCCTAGTTGAGTGAGTAGTCTTGAGAGACTTGAGCATGGCTAAGGTACACGACTGACCATAGTCTATTAGATTTTACATATTAATTTATTAGTTGCAAGGGCGACGCTCCGTTACGCCTAAGGGGTTCGCCTTATTAGATGTTTCCTATAAAATTAATATTGGACTGAAGTAAAGCTGAAAATTCAATGATGTTGATGGTCGTTAAGAAATTAAAGCGCAACCTGATAATGATTTGTTTTTGATGATTATTATGTCCAGAGCGTTATACAAAATAAATGTTGCTTTCCTTTACTGGCAATGTAGCTTATGGCATACAGTCATTTACAAATATTTATTTTAATATTGTCCTGCATGATATTCATATAGTAAAATCAAATCGTTTTGAGTATGGCATTGCTGTTCTCTAGAAAATGTATACCTATTAAGTTACTGTTTTATGGTGTGTATTTATATTGTATAAAATGTTTTACCAAAAATTAGATATTAGTCTCGTCTTCGTGTTAGATAAATCTTATTAAGATTCAACAAAATTAATGTTACGATTGTATAGTATAGTGTGTATATAATAAATTTATTTACTATATCAAAAGATGCTGCTGGTTTACTTGTTAATAAAACCTTTAATATTTATTTTCGTTAAAGACATTGGAGGAGACAAAAGAATACATTTTTTTAAGAGGTTCATTATTAAACTGGTAACGACTACAAAAATTTTTGGTTCATCTATATAAACTTTTTATATTAAAAATGTATAAATGACTCATGATGAGTGATGACGATGATGATATGATGGATCTCAAGATGAGTGATGGTGATGACATCAGATCATCAACCCGATGGTTGCATATTTAAATATGGCCGTAAAGATTTATCAATTTTGACGTAATATGCTCTTATAAACCGATGAACGAAGGCAGGATGCACGTAAAATACTCGTTTTTCGCCTGTGCTGAGCATGCTAGCGGAACGAGCGATAAAAAACACAATCTACCTAAGCGTTCGGCGTTATCGCGTAATGTAATCGTCAGTAAATCGACTTTACAGATAATCAATTTTTAATAAACTATTTTGTTAACATATTTTATGTAAATACCGATACGACCTCCTTATGTTGAATTATTAGAAGTATTAACACTATAACTTAAAAAAATCACGAGGTGCCCCGTACCACAGTCAGTGTTAAAATATTTGGAGCTATGGTGTGGGTTCTGTTAATGAGTGAGTTCAGAGAATTTTTGTTTTATGCTGGAGCCAGATATAGCTCAAAGTGCTTGTAAATTCTTGTCCTTGACGACTACAAAGTTCTACAAAACTGCGCAGCTACACAAAGTCCCCGGCCACACTACATGATCATTCAAAGAAGCTATGTCTGGCTCCGGCATTACAGACATATTGCTATATTATCTATGGCTACGTATACCTTTCCAGCAAAGTTCCAATATGTCAATGTCAATTACTCAATTATCAACAGCGTATGCAATGTAGTTAAACTCAATTTGCATTAGAAAAATTATTTTTCTTAAAAATTAAGTAAATAGGTATTCGAAAAAATATAACTGATATCGGAATGATGTTTTATGGTTATGGACGTAGTTCCAGCCATCAATTTAGATTTAATTTGACAAGTAAACACTTAGCACATAAGTTGGTGATACAGTATAACGATTATGTACATTAATTTATATTAGAGTCCAACAAGTTTGTGAGAGTTATTTGGTTTTAGCTGACCATTCATTTTTTTCCAAAATGTTTCAATCACCCAGAGACGTACTGTCCTGGAAACGTGACACTGATTGGGTACAATCAGAAAACATAGAATCCTTAGAACAAACAGTACGCTACAATTGTGGTGAATGCTCGGATAGCGGTTGGTCGAGTGAGACCGAAGTGGAATTACATAGAATGGATGAACATGTCTCAATTAAACATTTAAGAAGTACACGATTTAATAAAGAAAATTTGTGCTGTGTAAGTGTATCTCGTACTATAATGCGGGCGCAAGACATAGCTCAAAGTGTTTGTACATTTTTGTCTATGAAGACTACAAAGTTCTATAAAACTTTGTGCCCCTACACAAAGTCCCCGGCCACGCTTCATGATCACTCAAATGAAGCTATGTCTGACACCTGCATAAGACATTGTACACAGGCTAATATTTATGCTTAAAGTACAATTTCACAAAATTATTAGTATTTTTTTATATAACAATTGGCAAATAGGCAAGCAGTTCATTTGAAATGACTACTAGTGTCCATGGACAGCTGCAACACCAGGATGCTAGCAGATACGTTCCCAGCCTTTGAGGAATGAGTATGCTCTTACTTGAAGGTCCTAAGTTGTATCGGTTCAGAAATACCAAAGCTGGAAGTTCAGAGAAATTAACATTGACAGTTAAAAAGTACATAATAATATTGAAATTCCTTAATTATTTTTTCTCAAAAGTGTTATAAAATTGTGAGATAAGTTATAATAATCAGCCTGTTTTTTGTGCTTAATATGTCAATGACATCTGAAAGAAATGTAATGTGCTGTTTCACCCAATATGCATTTAGTTTGCGTACTTAAAATGAAAATTACATTATAGAAATTTAATTTCAGATTTGTGTACAAAAGTTTAATAATCAAGAGGAAGTGCTCAAGCATATAAAAACAGAACATCTACTCAGTTCAGAAAACGCTACAAGAATTGAAAGAGAAATATTTATTTGCAACGAGTGCTCTGCCATCTTCTTCAGCAAAACTAATTTATTATATCACACTAGTTATTGGCATAATTCTGTTAAATCAAATAGGGCATGGACGTGCCCAATTTGCAATAAAAATGTAAAAAACCTGTACTACGCTCCAGGTCATTTTTATAAGCATGTAAAAAAGAGTCTTTCAACATGTCGGATATGTTTGATGAAATGTAAAAATACGGCACAATTACGCGAGCACTACAAAAAGCATCCTTATTTTTTAAAATGTGAAATGTGCTATTTTGACACAAATCGTCTCGATTCATACCATAATCACTTGCAACAACATCATAAGGTTGATCAAGATGACCTTGTTATAGGTGATGACTATAAAAGATGTTTCATACCTAAAGCACCATCATATCTCAGACTACAAAAGCTAGTCAGTCCACGTGGCTTGCGCTTAGCAAATGATATACATATCTGTATACTGTGCAGAGAGATTTGTACCAATGAAGAAGGAATGAAGAGACACGTGATTAAGCACCAGTTTAAATCATCTGTGATTATTGTCGGCTATGTTTGCTCGTGTGGACAAATTTTTACAAATAAAGTACTTTTCAAACATCACATATTTAAGAGCAAGCACAAAATAAGTACTGGTAAGTATATTATAGTACCTGAATAGTTATAGCGCCTTGTTGTAATTGTCTATGAAGATTCTATGAGGGCCTTTTGTTTACATAGATTAATAGACAGGGACTTACTTTCTTTTCAAATAGATAGACTAACGTACGTATGATTTTAACCAATTAATATGCTGACACGTGATTAATGCTGTACTTCCGCGATACCCTCGCCCCAGGCTCAAAGATAAGGTTTACACATACATTTTACTTTTGAGGTCACCGTTCGATACTAATCTACATACAAATCTAAAAAAAAAAATCATTTAATACACGTCTATGTAGATGACAGACCCAAATGCGTATGGTTGGTGTGTTAAAATTCATGCTTCTTACTTTTACGACCTTTGGGGATGATTTTTTTCTTTTTACGAGGGTACACATCAATTAGTACAGCGTGTTAATTATCTTCTTTTTCTTCTCTTTATTGCACATTTAAAAAAAGAATCAATTGTCCAACAACTAGGTGAGCTTAATGCTAAAAGCATTTCCTGCCAGCTTACCTAATCAAGTACGTACGAGAAAAGAAGGGCATCTGTATATTTAAGAAAAACATCCTCAACCTATCTGAGGTATAGACATAAAAATGATTATAAATATACATAAAGTATAAATAAATATATATATTTGTGTGTATGTATTTAAACTTTTGAAATTGGAAATTAATTTAGCTCCAGCTGGATTCTGTTGAAATTTCTCCGAAAACAGTTTTTGTGATTGACTTTCAAAAGAACCTTTGGAACTCTTCATTAGTATAATTGATAGAATCAGGCTTTACTTTGCGGAAATCTGTAATACATGCATCTTCAACGAAATGTTGTTTCATTATACATAGTTATATTTGGCAATGCCTCAATGCCATTTTTTACGTTTTTACGACTTCTACTTTAGGACCTTTAAGGCATTTGTTGTGTCCATATTTTATATATTTACCTCTTTTTCCTAGCGTTCTCCCGGTGAAGTACCAGGGCCCACTTAGATCGCAGAGGATTTGGCTGTGGGGCGAATTAAGATGACTGATTGCCATCTGACGTCATCCTCAGAACCTCCACGATCTTTCCCGTAGTCACCTCGTGAATGTCATTGAAATCAACACCCAATCAACGGATATTCGGATTTAGGTTCTTATCGCGGGCGAGTCACTTTCGCAAATCGTCACGTGTTAACGCCTATTTAGCTTATGGCCTTGGAGAAATTACGCGGACCTGAAATTGAATATTGCTGGCAAACAACTAAAGTGATATAATTTCGGATATGCGCTAGACCTTATCAATGTATTCGGCCGCAAAAGCACCAATTTGAACGGCCCGCTGCAGTGCGAATTTTTCTCACATCAGATAACTCCAAATATAAAATTATTGGTCTATTTTCCTTTGACTATGATAATTCGTTGTTCTCATCAAATTATTTACGGTCAACGGTATCATAACGACAGTTCTCGTTCTCGTCTGTCTTCTTAAAATCTAAAATATCGTTTGCCAATATGCAAATGTCTAAATGATAACGCCTCCGATCGTAATCAATGATTTTAATATTATTTTTTTGGACTGGTGTAGCAAAACGTGCATTTTTCATAAATTCTTTGTATTCCTCTTAAGAATGCTAACAACTACATCAATGAAAAATTTTTTGCGCTGGAAATCCCTTTTATGCACTTCCCCGCTCGCAAATGGGTCCTATAATCTAGGAACATTTGCAAACAACAGTGTGGGACTCATTAACCCCGCCAGCATACTCACTAAAACTCAGCGAGACCCTTATCATCCTATGGTTAATATATCCGATAACCTACAGAAACAAATTTAAAATTATACAGTGCAAAATTATACAGTACGACAGCCTTTGTTCCAATCTACAAGTCATATCATATTGGGAACAAAAAACTTGCATTCAATCATAAATAATAATTTTCACAACGCATCCTTGTCGTGTTATTTTTGTATTCTTTCAAAAATCTTAATTACCAATTAACTTGTTTTCGCATATATGAAAAGAATAATTTGAGAAAGTTTTAATGCCATAGAGTGTACAGTATGTTTGGATTTACATCGATCTTATCTGGTTTTATGTGATGACATGCGGGGATGTAGCAGATGAATAACACTTGCTTCTTTACCTGCCTATCTACTTTTTTTTCTTTTTTTTTCTTATTTCTTATATTTAATTCGGGGGATCCCCACGATACGTCGAATACGATACATTCTTTTTGAGTGTGTCATACACGAATGTACGTAATGTAATATCTATAAATATGTATGTCTAAATGCTAGTCGCACACGTACAGTATTTTTTTTTAATATTTGTACTCAAATTATGTTTTTTTAATACCAAATCATTGAAAAGTCATCAAGTGGTATCGGTTCGGAAACACCGAAGCTGGTTAACTGATTCCACAGAAAAATTGTGAGAGGTAAGAAGTTTGTAGAAATTCGCACGGTTGTGGACTTTAGAACATCGAGATAGTGAGGGTGAAATTTCAAGTTCTGACGAAATGTCCTGGTGTGACATTCAGATTTATTAACACACACACTATATAATAAACAAAAAGGTTAAAAGGACGACAAAATATGCCGTCTTTAATATATACATACGTAGTCTTGTGTAAAATCTTCATACGCGTTTCGTATAAACTTAGGAAAACTACGCCAGTACGCGGAACCTACTCCTACCGTAACAGGTAAGTTTTCCCTCGCGTGTAATATACGCTGGTAATCACACTCTTGCACGATATGGGCGAGGTAATAGGGCGCTTCGCTTAATACTGTCTTCATTATTAATGAAAGTGATTGAATGCATGGCTTTCTTCCCCTTCATACAACCTTTACTATCAGTGCGAGTAAAGTAACAACTTACTTAGTGTTCTTACTATAGCACAAACTTTGCTATACTGTAATCGGTAATCCCCTCTAAAACACAGTGCTCTTATGTCACATTCATATTATGCACATTCGGGGCCGTAAAAACACGTTGTACGAGAATAATCCTACAACGCGTTTTTCATAGTGTGGAATAAACCTACCGTGTTACACGGGGGATTACAGTCTCTTCTTGTTCTAATACCGTTATACCGGTCTAGTACCAGGGTCCGATTAAATTGCAGAGGCTGTGGCTTTGGGGCAAGTTTAGATGACATTCTTCGATTCAGTGACAATAATCGGAACCCAATGTTGTACGTTCGTTCCGAAACACAAAGGAGGTCGGAGATTAGAAAAACTGTGTTAGGATACGTCACCCATCCATCCGGTTGCGGTAAGAACTGCCTAACCTAGCGATAGCCTCAAATACCGACCTCTACAAACTTTGCTAAATTTTTTTAAAAAATTATCCTATACTGTCCCACTGCGGAGCAAAGGCCTTCCCCTTTTCCAACCACGCCTTCCTTTCCTGACCTTTGTATATAGCTTTAAATACTATACTACATGCTGTGCGCAAAACTAAAAACTTGTGGCCAAATTTCGACCACCGGGGTTAATCACGACCCACTGTTTACGCGCCTTCCGAAACTTGAAGGACATATGACAATCAGTGCTAGAATGGGTCACCCATCTATCACACAGCCGCGGAACTAATTAAACTAGCGATGGACTCAAATGCCGACTACTGATTATGCTACGGCCTCCTCAATTTGGCGGGCACATTACGGCAGCGTAACGGATGTTACGAGTACTATATTTACTTTGGGGCACGTGTTTGGAGTTGAATGGGCCCGCCCTTGACCTCGGATCGCACGCACCGCCCGCCCAAACGGCTGGCCGCGCCTCTGCCTCTGCCGCAAAACCCCTCCCCGCTCCCACATCCACCCCTAATCAATAGCTCTCTGTTTATAGATACGTTTCCGCACTTTTCATAGGTATTCCCATATAAACAGAGAGTTTAAGAATAGTTTTGAAACTTTTAAGGTGTCCAACTGAAGTAACAAATTTCTGCAAACCAATAGTAAGTAATGTGCAATTGATGGACTCTAGAATATTAATAACAATGTTAATGCTTTTAATTTAAGTTTAGTAGGAGGGAAAACGGAAATAATTGACATGTCTAAAAATTATTGGTAATATTCTTTTAAAAAAATATATTTTCTACGTTAAGATTTGCTCTATCAAGATTTTTTATTTATAAAAGAGGAGAAACGGGCTGCTGGCCCATTGGAGTTACTACTGACACACAGTTTCCAGATTTGTTGTCTTCTTTGGAGAAATTCGTATGGCCTTTTTAGAATTTTGCATATTATGATTTCTTTTAAAGAGTCTTGCTACTCGTTTGACATTAACTTTACAGATATTGCGGACTTCCAAGAGGTTATATTTGATTAAAATGCTTTTCTTTTTTGCAAATGGACGTAATGCCACACACAGATGTGATAACTTTTTTAACGTCAAACCCGGAAGAATTAAAGACGAATAACGACCTTACAGTGTCTAGACAGTAACCACAGACCGGCTGCGAACAATCAAAATTAAAATTGAATTACTTCAAGGACGTAATTAATTTAGGCAATCAGCTGTTAAATAACACGACAGTTAATAGCTAAATTGAACAGAAATTCGTGACGGCAGACGAGCTTTTCAGAGACGAAACCAAATAAAAGGGCAGACAGTCACAAAAATATACATGGGTGCATTAAAACTCTTTAGTTTTCAATTTTTAAATCTCGAATGCTAAGTATTTTAATCTTAATGCGATTGAAAACTTATAAATCCTCCTACACTCTAAATTTAAAGAAGATCTAGACAATTTAATGCTATACATCGTAAGTAATCTGCCACTGAATCTAGATACTAAACTGGTGAATAAATAAACATAGCAAAAACACTAATTCCCATGACTATTTGTATGACCATTTCTCTGCTACGTGTTAAAAAAAAACTTGTTTCGCCGCGATCGGCCATAGAAATAATAACGTTCCGTCACGCGAAGCGTTGCCGATGTGTGGGAGAACGCGTCGGTGTGCAACATTGTAGATGTGTTGCTTAGAGAATAGTGACCGACGGTGTTATGTAACACGTACCCGGCTCGTATTCGTAGCGTCTTTTAACTTTCCATGTCGGGCTTCGTATCGCATTGTTGTGGTTCGGTTGCAAATGCAGCGAGTAATGTACCGTCTGGGAATAAATTAGATCGTGTTTTCGTGTTTTGAACGTCAGCCGGGGCGGCGGTTGTCCGTCGATCGATATAAGTACGGGTGTCTACCAACTATATCTATTCGGTTGCTAAGATGGATATTTACACGTGCCTGTTCCACTTCCGACTTCTAATTTTGTATAAAATTCCATCTAAGCTGAGCATATTTATTTAAAACTAACTTTGCTTTGCGACTTTGCTCGTGCTAACGTAAATTATAACCATTGGTATAAAACACCGCTACTAGACTTTTTTTAGGGATGAAAAGGGCAGTAGTCCTCTAAAAATTGAGATTAATCCATAAAGTTTTGTTCCCCAACTAAACGCGTATGAATTCCGGGTTAACTTGTTTAGAGTGCGTACAGGCTAAAAATGCACGTCTCTCCAAAGTATTCACCTCTAAATGCATAATAACTTATAGACGCCAACACGCAAGCTCGTCAATATGAGGTGAGTTTAAAATAAGAAAGCAGCACACACACAAGCGTTGCAATTAATTAGTGGGGGGCGTGCATTTTTAGAGTGAAACATCTATATATATGCATTCTTCGGTGTTTTTCCGGGATACACATATCAACACCCCATCCGGGCAAGGCCGCAAAGTAATATCATTTGTGAATCTTCACCTGGACATGTTCTCCCTAGACCTGCCAACTAGTCGCTGACGGGATAATTAGTTTGTGCTTGTGAAATTTCTCTACCCGCATAGCCACTTATTAATTTCTTTTTACTTAAACTATTGTGAAATCGTTATAGTAACCGTTATTTTGTAACTGCTTATTTATTTTTTAATTGAAATTGCATCGAATCTGCATGAATATAGATTATGCTATAGGGAAATGTAGCTCTCACCTAGAGCATATCATGTTCAGAGATATATGTTACGCGTTAGAACGAACACGGTCAGATATGAAAACCTGTCGCTGCACCGAGCGCGTTTCCTGTAGAAAGTGAAAATTTTACTACGAACTAGTGTCACTTGTTTTTACGCGCCTTCATACGAAGCGATTTTACAAGAAAAAAAAATACTTTACTAATTAAAATTAATGTTGTTTGTTATTTTGATTTAAAATTAAGCCTCGTTGACAAGATGAAAATGGTGAAAAAGGAAACGGAACTAGTAAAAAATACGTGCGATGGCTCATACGATCTTGAATTATGTCTGGCTGTTTATAATAAGTTATTAATTGTAGTAATAACCTTGTGGTCCAATTCATAATGCAGGAGCCAGACAGCTCAAAGTGTTTTTGGCCTGACTCTATGATCATTTAAATTATCATTCAAATGAAGCTATCTCTGGTTCCGGTATAAGGATATCAATTAGGAAATAAGTTTCCTAAGATAGAAGGCGATTTTTATAATATTACAAGAGGCAAACAAGCAGGCGGTTCACATAGGTGACTACCGACGCCCATGAACATTTGCACCATCAGAAGGCTAGCAGACGCGTTGCCGCCTTTAATGACGAGATTAGGCCACCAGGATGTCTCATAAATCGTACGGAACGCGACAACAATACCATCCCTTGACGTGACAGCATGGCCGTCACTTCACACAGATCTTATGTGAGACGATATCGGAATCGTATCGTTTTCATTGTATGTAAAGTCACTTTAACGCCCATAGTGGCAAATATTTAATTTTGCATGTAATAATTTTAGACCGAAAGAAAAAGCAACTAACATTATACGATACTTATACTGCAATTAATTTTTATTTATTTATTTTTATTTTATTTTGTCTGAAAACCTGTCGTTACAGCAATTTAACTACAGATGTAAATACGTGTGTAACGTAGAGATCGAAAAATACATTATGTGTGTTAGATTCCTTTCCCTCTCGCTCTTTTATTTTCTGCACTTGTCATGAATTCCCGCGACGTCGTAGCTTAATCAGTGGCCGACATTTGAGTCGTTCGCTTGGTTAAATAGCTCTTGCCGCGGTCAAGTGATAGATGGGTGATCAATTCCAACATTGGTTTTCACGTAAAATGTCCTTGACCAACTTTCAAATATTCTCCTCTGTAACGCACGCAAAATCTCACTGAGTGATATTAGTCGTGAGTTTGTGGAGATTCCGAGGATGACGTCAGACGGCAGTCCGTCATCTTAATTCACCCCACAGCCACATCCTCTACAATCTATGTGGACCTTGGTACTAGACCGGGGTGACGTTAGGAAGAGAAACATACTTATTGGCAAAAATCAGACAACGCAGTATTGAACTGTCTATAAAGATTACTTAACGAAAAAACCTTGTACTTTCCATTACCTAGGATGAAATATCGGGCTAAAAAAAGACACTAATTCACGCAAAGTGACATGTTTATTATTCTACCCGCTAATTACAATTAATTAGCATTTCAGCTAACTCTGTAAAAGCGTACACTTGTAATGTCGACGATACATGTTCGGCTAATTTACGCAATGAAACGTCCCGGCACGCTAAAAGCTATTATTCACTCCGCAGCACATTAAAACAGATTAACCGCGGAGGTCTGACAGTGATAAGTCACATTCCCGTCGTCCCCAACTTATTTGGTCGGATTTCGTGTTACGTAAACAGTTTGGCTGGCAAATTCGTAATACACTGCTGGCACACATACGATATATGTATATTTTTTTTATACAAGTACGGTCAATTTACGCAATGAAACCTCACGACATGCTAAAATTCACTTTGCAGCACATTAAAACGTCGATCGAGATAATAGACCGATTCTTATGAACAGTTTTGTGCATATTTGGTAGATCTGAAAATCAGACATAAATTATTTTTTTAAACCTCTTAGTGATAACGGTGCCGTAGCGGCAGTGCAGTCACGTCAAGTGATGGTATTGTTTTCGCGTTTCGTTCGATGAAGTGTTATTTAGTTGAACTTCTCTAAGTAAATGAAAGTAAATACCGAATCGAAGCGTTATACGTGTCCGCAAAGTGGCCGTGGAAAACAAAATTTTGTGAAAATTCAAGTGCACTTTTGGAAGTATTACGAACAAAAACGTCTTTGGAGGGGCTGTTCCTTATAACTTATCTAGACAACATACAGTCTAAAAATGCACGCCACGCGTATACGCCACGCGTAGTCACCGTATATTATAAGTAAGAAATATTAGATGCTTTAGCAATGGTAGATACTTGTTCTCAAGTATCTACCATTGTAAACCTATTTTTCAAAATTTTTCGTCATCCCCTTATTCATAATTTTAATATTTCAGGCCAAAAACGGACTGCACCTTATGGACGAACACATAAGGGCGCTTATCGTCTGTCGCGTGGCAGCTCAGTGCTGCCAGCTGCCGGTCAAAGAGAGGCAAGTCGCTTACGAGCTGTTGGTGCGAGCGTTTGAGTGTGAGTTAATTATAATCAATTTTTATTAATCAGTGTTTTTACATTTTTTGTCCTTGAAGTCCACAAAGTTCTACAAAACTTTGCAAAACCCAGCTACACTAAGTCCCCGGCCACACTACGTGATCATTCAAATGATTCTATGTCTGGCTCCGGCATAACAACAGAGAGCAAAATGGACACAAACTACAAAAACAGTGAAATTTGGAAGGAAACAAAATGATAAAAGTAGCCAATCATAAGGTTATTGCTAACTTTTTCGAAACTTGGACAAATTTTTCGTTCGAGATATCTGTATATTACACAAAAAATTATTCCCATTTTAGTGAATTTCACATCGGACAGTAATGAGCCCGCAACGAAGAGACGGGGTGACACGTTCTAGTAATGGTTTATAATTGATATCCGACCGCCTCCGTGTTTCGGAAGGCAGTAAAAACAATGGGGCCCGCTTAATGACACTTAGTGATATTAGTCGTAAGGTTGTAGAGATCGTGGGGGTTCCGAAGATGATGTCAGATGACAATCGGTTATCTTAACTCGCCCAACAGCCACATCCTCTACAATCTAAGCGGACCCTACTATTTAACCGGGATAGTGCTAGGAATAAGAAGATTTATCAAACTTGGATCATAAAATGAGCATTTATTTCTTTAGCTTTTATGTTATGTAAAAAATTAAGTAAAATATATTCTGTGAATATCCTATACCTTTGTTGGGTTTGGTGACCGTGTCTTTAAACGAAATGCTAACGACTTTGCACTAAAAAAATCTGAATGTGCTAAATTAATCAGTAGCGGTCAATGTCCTGTCAACTTAACGCTCCAAGGCCGAATCCATAGAGAACTGTTTCGATCGTTTTGCAAAGATTTCCTTCAATTTTTTATTTACAAGTATAGTCGTATGTATATCGTATATGTTATGTAAAGCTATAGTTGTATACTCGAATCTATACATAGTATATAACAATAAATTAATACGTGAAGCAAAAAATATCGGTAATATTTTACGAAAATTGCGTGGACGGGGGAGTATGAATTTTGGCGTAATTATAGGTTCTATTGGTGTGTGAATTCAAATATATTAATAAAATATGCATCTAACCATGAAAATAAAACCCTCACGTACACCAAATAAATTACACATATTTACACGAAAATGTATACATTTTACTATAAGATTGTGTCAAAGCGTAGTCATCACGATGCGATGGTAAAAATATTAATTGTCAAATATAACAATGTCGTTGTTATTTATACAACTGAAAATTTTCATATTTAAATTGTGGACGATTTTCGACCACCAGCCGATCTCTAGTCTGTTTATATGTAATATAAAAGCGAAAGGTCACCTGTTACGCTCTAAAACCGTACAGAAATGAAATTGAGTAAAGAGGTAGTTTATAGTTAGCAGACATTGGCTAAGAACGATTTTTTCAATAAGCCTAGATTTGAGAGCTCTTGGAAGTTTACGCGGACAAAATCACGAGAAACAGTTAGTATATAGTACATACGCTTTACAGTTTAAAAGAAATTTTAGATTTTTTTTAAATAATAATATATTTTTTATTTGCTTAAAAAAGAAATTACAAGTGGTGTGTCCTTAATGTGATTAAGTATCTGCATTTGTTCTACTTGTTAAAATATACAATAATTGTTCCAAATATATAAAAGTACAATAGTCCTAAATACATTATATATGTAAAGGATTTACGCAAGCACTACTTAACTGAATTAGAGGTAGCGCCACGCTTGTAGCCGAATTGGGCCGGCGCGTCAGGGTACCAGTACCTCTTTCTCACTTGAGATCGGCGTGAAATGGCGGCAATGCTGTCACGTCTAGTGATGGTGTGTGTTGTTGTCGCGTTTCGTTCGGTTTGTAATCTCGTCATTAAGGGCCGGCAGCGCATCTGTTGACCTTGTTGTAGCCAGAGCAACTTAACTTAGTGATCGACTCAAATGCCGACCACTGATTAGGCCACGACCTCCTCGAAATGGCGCTACCTCTAATTAAAGTTATCTAGCAAATATCTTTATCTAGAATCAGATACGGAACCCTTCTATATAAGCGTGTCTTGACACGCTCTTGGTCTTGTCGTCTTTATGTTTACAAATGCGATTCTCAGAATAATTGAAGCTTTTAGTTTAAGCATTATTAGTTAAGACGTTGTCGTTTAGGATATATGTAGATTTACAGTAAACTGTAAATCTACATATATATATATGCTAATATACAGGGTGATAAAGACATCGTACCGCAAACTTTGTCATAAGGCTACATTTAAAATCGCTTTGGGACAGATAGTAATAATAATACTATACAGTTTTCAGTCAAAAAAAGGTAAAAAAAATGTACATTTTAAAAAAAGCCGACTGAACTGAAAATGTACTGAACACATGGGATGCGTTAGCCTATACACCCTGTATAAAGCTGAACAGTTTGTTTGTTTGTTGGCTTGAACGCTCTAATATCAGGACCTACTGTACTTACTGGTCCAGTGTTAAATAGTGTTAAATCAGTGTTAAATAGCCCATCGAGAAAGGCTATAGGCTATACATCGTCACGCTGAGATCTATCACTGTCCTTTTACCACTGAGCCTTCGAGGCTGCTTAAGTACGGGCTAAGGAGTACGTGAACACCAACAGGCAAACAAGCTCTTAAAATGGACGGCATCAGTCATCGTAAAACACAAAACGACAGAAGTGTTAATTAAAAATGTATGTGTGTGCGCAGTGGCACAATTTCTGCTTATTATTATACATATAACACCTTGCGAGCCATCGTTGCAATAAGGGCGGTGCACACTGTAGGATTGGACGCAACTTTTAAAAACGCAAACAAAATTATTTATTAACTACACAAAAATGTGCAAATACCACTTGAATAAGAAGCTTATGTAAATTTAATTGTTTACATTTTCTCTATCATATAGTAATCCAGTAGGGTCGATATTCTTTTTGGTATTTAAGTGTAAGAAAAGTGTAGGTTGAACACCTTTTTCAGGTAATTTGTAACACGGATCAAAACTTCCTTTCAGTAGATAGGTATTATTGTTAGCTTCCAATACACAGGTTCAAATAACCAGCGGAGCGGATAGGATGAATGAAAACTTTAGGCATATGTATAAATTATAAACTACGGCAACGCAGCTTCGCTAGATAAGCCAGGGCAATTTGATACATAATTAAGACTTGTATGTGTTTCGCCCATAAAATAATTGAATTAAAAAAGCAACCGCAACTAAGTATACTGTTAAATATCGTAGGCTTTTTTGCGATTTAATTCATTGAAGGCTTTCTAATAAGAAGTGAAGGTTGTCCTTGCCGCATTTCTTATAGACTCACCGATTTGGGAGTGATTTTTTTAAAGGTCAGACCTTTGATAGTAGAACAAAAGATCTATGTTCTGAGAGTCAGGCAGATTTGAAACTTCCACATTTTGAAAACTTATTAAGCCATAACAAAATACGAATGCCTGTAACCGCAGCCACAATTTCAAGAATGGGTACACAGCTTAAAGCCATATTGCAATAACTCATCGTGATGTCAACCATTACGAATTCTGTACACAGCCTGCGTAGACGAGCGCATTCTAAACGTACGTCCCGGCCTTCGACGGCAGGAAAATGGTGATCATTTGACGGAAAATTAACATTTTATTATTTAAATATTGCGTGGCCCCCTTTTGTTATGGGGCACACGTAAATTGTTAATTCAATATCTATTAATATGCATTATATTTATTACTTTGTGCAAAATGACTTCTCTGTTGTCATTATTTATAATATATAAATGTTTATTTGGAAAAGAAACTTAAAACTACATACATTAAGTCTTAATTGTATCGAATAATTCCATATAGAAACTTATAACTATATTCTGTAACCGGAGCCAACCTAGTAGGCATTATTAAAATGACTGTGTCAGGAAGCTCCTCTCTTCCATATCGATAAAGGAAATTTATATGAATTGTTATTCCTTTTGACGTATTCGGGCTTACTCCGAAGACAGACATAGCTTCATTTGAATGATCATTTCAATGACCATTTAGTATGGCCGGGGACTTTAGTATTAATTGCAAGATATTAATAATCAAGATCGAGAGGTCGTGGCCTAGTCAGTGGTCGGCATTAGAGTCGATCGCTAGGTTAAGTATATCTTACTGCGACCGGGGTTATTTTATCCGAACACAGTGAAATTTTTATAAGTTATTAATTGCATCTTTACCTGAGCCTTTTAATCGATTGAATTGGGTTTTAAACGGTCAATGCACATTCCTAGGTTTTATAATGAAGGCCAAATATACGGAAGCAGGGGATGGACCTAGCCTGCAACACAAAAGAGTCCCTTACTAGGTTTTGAAATGGGGTAGCCGACTTATCTTGGCAAATGGCAACCCAAGAATAAATGAATAAACAAAAGTACTCCTTGGACAAATAACTCACTGCCAAAAAAATATTGAATAAAAAAGAAAGTACCAGCCGCAAACTCCTCAATAAATACAATATGCTGGCCACGCCTCACTAAGTCCGAGCAATTTTGTGTTGTGTCCTATGCCATCATTGTGTTTTCGAGCATTCACTTCCTACCAAAGAGGCAGTTAACGATATTTATTGGCCAAACTTGTGGCGTGATTCTGCTTTTTTGCCAATTGTTGCTATTTTTGTATCACGATCTTATGTTTCCCTTGATATACTGTTGTAGCTGGATCTCTAATAGCAGTCGCTATTCCGTTCTTTTGCGCATATTTCACTGCCGCTTCATTGATTTCACAACGATATGTGATTTTACTAAACGAATTATTGCCAAATAATTCATTGGAATTATATAACGGATTTGTAAGTTATTTTGTTTTATGTCTGAATAAAGTTACTCTATTCCATTCAATTGTTGTGTATCTATGCTTGTAAGTTTTAGTCAGCCCAACTCTATGACAGCAATATTGCAGTATAGTCGATCAAGAAATTGCTTTGCCACGTTAAGATCGAATGTCGTTTCCACATCAATTAGTTAAAAGGTTTATTGTTGCTTGTTATGCATGAAGTTAATTTCCAACAATAACCCTTAGCAAAATTTTCTCTAACTAAGAGCTGTCATCCAAAATGGTAAAGCACTTTCTTGGTCAACTGTACATGACTTAATAATAGACTCGTTGTACAATAATATTTAACTCTAGATTAAACAAAACATCTAATATTCTCACAAAACGTCGCTTAAAATCAAGTACCGTTAAACAAAGAATTTAATTAAAGTACGTTTCTTTGAATTCGTCTAAATGCCGTAGATTACGTTGCGTACTCATTATGAAAGAGAACTTGACCTGTAGATACCTGAATGCTAACATAATTAAAGCAATATGTACAATTTTATGTGATACGTAATTAACACTATATTTACCCTCGGCGAGGCGAATTTATCTTCAATGTTTGAGATAAATAATGAATAAATAAAAATGATTTATTCAGTAGCGTACAAAGCGGAAATAACACATAAAGTACAAAGTATAAACAAGAAAATTATGCATACGGCAAAAAAGGCAGGCTTCAGGAGCTGATTCACAGTCCATGCCTAATTGCCAGTGCTTTTCAGACGTCAATTACTCAATCATCAAGTTGTGGCGAATTATGACCAAATCAAACATTTTTTTTTTTAATTAAATAATTAAAAAAAAAGAATTTATTGATTAACATTGCCATATCATATGAGATGGATGAAGGACTTTTGCTAGAACATAAAATGTATATAATTTTACGTATCCTACTTGCTCATACACATACGAGAAATGATGAAAGTGGTGATTGTTTTAATTGTACTAGCAAGTTAACAAAAATGTACAAGGCCCAAAAACTATGTTAATGTATGATCTTAAAACATTTATATTATAAGCGCAAGAGACAATTCTTTAAGTTGAACAAAAGATTTATGACATGGTAAACACCGTTTAATTTTATTTTTAATTTTTATTTTATTTAAAGTCATATCAAAAGTTAAAATAAATGCGGAACAAGATAGGTCCTAATATACATCCCTGGGAGACTCTAATATCAACAAAATACAATATAATACTTTGCTATAGTTTGCCATTGCTAACTGACTAACAGTTACTAATGAAGGTAGTCACAAAGTATCAATTATAGCCCCTGCTAGTTTGCACCTTTTTATATATAAGAAAGTCGCGCTTTAAAGGAACAGAAAGCAATTTCCCCGGCAAAAACATTATCTAATTACAAATTCTTCAATCGATACTTAAGTGTACTGAATAATCTGAGAGAATGGACGCTCGGGTCTTATTAAACTGAACAGCCATCTTGTAACGGACGGGACTTATGCAAATTGAAGAAGGGTAGAGTGCTGTTACTTTGAATTAAAGGGATCAGAATTACGGTCTGCAGCCACATGTTGTATTATACAAAGCATTCACGTAGAATACAACGTTTTTTACTCATGTTTTAGTAGACTCATATCAAGTTTTTTCAAAGAGCTTCTCATTTTTAATGTAAACGTTATATAAAGTTTATTAGAGGTAGCGCCATGCTTGTAGCCTAATTGGGCCGGCGCGTCCGGGTACCAGTACCTCTTTCTGGGAGGCATTTGTTGATTAAACACTAAATGAAGTTACAGACAGACAAATGACCCAATTTGTATAGATTTGCGACATGTCTATGTCTGTATATAATATATAACGCTGAAGGGTTTGTCTATTTGCTTGAAAGCGCTAATCTCAGCAACTACTGGTCCGATCAGAAAAAATCTTTTAGTGTTAGATAGCCCATTTAAAAACCATTTTTACGCGGACGAAGTTGCGGGCACAGCTAGTATATGATACAGTGATATGTATTGGGAAATAAATATTCGATACTAATAACATATGCCTTAAAAGATACTTTAAGCGACAAGTCTTATGAGTCTGCTAAAAGACTTCTAGGAAGTCGGATGGAGTTCTTTAATAAACTGAAATTTTATTTTATTGACTGCTTCGCTCAGTTCCTAAACTCAGGCTTTTTTCGACTCAGATTCCTTGGTAACCCTAAATACGCGAAAAATAGAAAAATATTAAAAGGTACGGACTTTTGTACGGCTGTATGTATTTATTTGTTTATTTAATTCAACACTTTAATAAATAATGCAAATCCAATATATCTATATTAAATCTAAAATATAAACATACATAACTGTATTAAGGCATATGGAAATATCAGAAATCAACTTCAATAAGTAATAGATGTGTGCTGAGGAAATATAACCAAATATTATTAGTTTAGGACGGCACAGGGGTGAATATTTGAATAGTGAACCGAGCACCATTTGTAAACTTGGTTTTATATCTGTAAATGGGAGCGAAATTTTGATTGAAATTGGTTTATTTCCGTACTTATTTCTCACAAAAACAGCACGCGAGAGTAAACTGAATTGTACTTGCATTCATAATCAATTTGTAAATTGACTAAATAACTTAAAAGGGCAAAATTATTTACTTTGTATGTATTCGTTAATAAAACGAGCGAATATCTTTTAAGTAAAATTTATTATCAATAAAAACTCTATCTTACTACGTCGGAAACTCGATAGCCCTACAAAGTCAACGAGCGTCTGCAAGTGAAGCCGAGTGATGTATCTTTCCTTGAATAAAAGTTTAAAATCAATTTATAATCCATACAAATTCAATTTTACTCGAGCTGACTGAGTCGGACGCTCAATAGCCCTACAAGATGTAGACAAAGCCACCGAGCGCCTGCAAGTGAAGCCAACTGATGTAACTTTCTCTTGAATAAGATCCCGGGAAATTGTTGGGACGTTGTACGAACAGAAACACTGCCGTTCAAGAATAATGAGTTTACTTATACTATGCTTACGCTTCCGGCATCGCTCGTTTGTTTAATGTCATATCAGTAGGTCGGTTTGCCGAACAACTTTCTTATAAATTTTAAACATCATAAGATAAATGCATATTCTTATTTTAAATAGAAAGAAAGAAAACATTTATTTGAAACAAAAACACACTGTTCATAGATATACATAACATGGTTACAAAAACAAAACAGAAACTCACAAAAAAATATATGATAAAACCCTTACAAGTTATACCTCTATGCCCAAAATGGTGAATACCTCTCAGTTTATTGTTGGAAGTGCGTTAATTCCCACTTGCAACGTTGATTTTCAGTGGCTACCTTTTGCCTCCTCCACGCATGGCAGTGCCCTAAATGTTAATATGTAATATTAATGTTAACTTTAAATTATACTTTATAGAAATTGTCTTTAACAAACATGATTTCGAAAGTTTGACTTACTAAGAATCTTTATTCTTATCTATCTTTAGTCAAACTTTCAGTAGTAAGCAATAACCTCTTGGGCAACCACTTTTTCATGCAATTAGAGAGCAGCAGCAATCTCAGTAATAATCCGGCCCTGGATTTGTAAAGAGATCGTCACGGATATTAGTCCTTCTACGATTGAGCTATCGGTTCCTATTTATTGAAAGATATTCATTTCTTATGCAAACCAATGGACGATATTATTTTCAGCTTAGGTTAAATAACGCTTTCTTGCTCGGCTGTACACGTTAAGTTTTCTTTTACAGAAGTTTCGTATTAGAGTGAAATATGGTGGCGATATTTTTTGTCCGCCGACCTCCACTAGTTTAGGGGTGTTTTCCCTCTGGCGATGTTCCAGTCATCGTTATTGTGAGATAACGCAACTCGCTCGGAAAATACCCATTAACGTTATGTGTCTTCGTGAGGATTAACAACACATTGTGATATATATAGATAAGCTTACGTATACTAACAGAGTAATGTCTTTCTACATAAGCTTTATACATTATCTTTTTTTATATATATAACAAGAGGCAAACGAGCAGGCGGTACTCTTAAGTGACTACCGACGCCCATGGACAACTGCAACACCAGGGGTTCGTTTTTATCAGGTGGTCTTTGGGGATGTTGATCTCCCATGGAACTGTAAGTTCTACAAGTACTACTCGCTTTAATTAATAATTTAAAAAAGTTGTAAATAATTAAACAGTTTCTTTTAACCTAGGTAGGTTTTGATTTTTTTTATTAGTCACATTAAGCTCGTCATTAGTTACTAAACAGTCAAATTGGTGGAGAAAAAAGGCACTGATTTTTTTTTTTTTTGCTGTGTACAAATTCTTTAATTTGTAATATCTATGTAATATAATTGTATATGTGCCTTGTACGGATTTTTTAAAATATATATCACAAGATACAAATTATAAAATTTCATGTCTATAAGACTTGGTTTTATAGAAGACACAGTTAAACAAAATTAACGTTTTCCATTTCAATTTACTTACTGGTAAAGGAGTAAAGGAATCCCTGAAATATTGGGATATACAAAAATACAACATGGATTTGACACAATGTTTTTTTCGCACCTTCGAAAAGAAGGAACGTAAAACGGTAGTAAATCCTTCCGTCCCATACATCTGTCATTTATTTTTCTAAGGAAAAAAGATTTATTTCGGGCTAGAATATTGCTGACTCTACATATAAAAAGGAATTGTTTCATCCCGTTTCAATTTCCCAAAAAATGTCGCCAGGAGAATGAGTTTCTCATAAATTTTGTAAACATTTATTATTATACATGTCTACTTCGTAAAATCACAAGGAAAAATTTTCAAGTAAATAAAATTTTGTGGGGTATACTTTAAAAGGAAATAGTAAATTAGGCATTAAATTTAATCAAGTATACTTTAGTTCTTTGTAAATATAGAAGCAAGATTACATTACTTAGCACAAAAAAGATTTAAGGCAAAACAAATTCTTGTAATAGAAACATATACTTGATCTTGCAAAAGTAGCTTTATTTTTTAAGACACGGGATTTTAGAAACAAGTTCGTTCTTGCTATATTTCACAGCGCGTAGAAAAACAGTACATACTTTTACACATAAAGATTTATGTTCCTCCTAAATGTCGAAATATTATTAAATGAAATATAATGAATTGAATACATGTTTTAGCAAATACAATCTAATCATTTATCATTGAAGTTTCTCGATATAAGTTTTAAGAGATTCCATACAAAAAATTATCAGCGACATTTCTGACGAAGCGCAAACCGATATCAACTCGAGAGGGGAGACATCAATAATCTTCATCCGAGCGGAGTAATTTAGAAAGTTTCACGGCCAGAGACAGATCGTATTTCTGTTTACGTATCTAATTTTAGATTACACGGCATTGGATGAACGGTTTGGAAACGAATTGCGTCGCATCAAATGGGATTAAAATCGATTCCGTGGTTTGTCCCGGGCAAACAGAACGCCTCTTTTAAATGCCTACCGCTCCTGTAAACGATTTTGTTTTGTTTCATTGAATACCTCCTACCCCCCTACCTTGAATCTACCCTTACATAAAATTCCACATGATGCGTGACATTTATATGTATTTCGTTTTGTACATGTTATTTGTATTAAAATCACATAATCAGGCAGTTATTTAATTTTTTATGGAATTTCATATGAAAAGGTTATTAAAAAATGCAACGGCTGGCAATCTATGTACCTTGCGTTCGTGTCGTTGTCCATTTTTGATGTAAAGAAATAACAAAAATATGAAGGTTTGGTTAAATACACTTAATTTCGGCCTTAAAAATTGAATCAGATCCACTCGAAAAGTTTTGAAGAGAATCATACTGGAAAATTCTCAAGTTAAAGATCCAACTTCTTTAATTACTACAAGAACTCAAGTTATTGGCTTCAGAATTAGCTTATTGAAGTGGGGAAGTCAATTAAATTGAAAAGTTAATAAAGAATGGAGAATTTATGAAATGGCTAATATTTAAAAGACCGTCTTGCAGTGCCAGTACGTATAGGCTAAAACTGGAAAGAAAAACGAGTGGCTATTAGTGACTAAGGCAGGTAAGATTTTTCTTTGAAATATATAACATCTGTAGGTGGAGTTATTACAGTGAGTATCGAAAACTTCATATCGAAAAGACAAGAGGATCTACGGCAATAAGACAAACCGATACCTCCAAAGTAAATTGTTGTAGCCCAAAATTCCCAACTTCACAGTAGAGCGTTACAAACATGTAAATTGAAATAAAATCGACATTATATAACACAGTTGTGTATACAATTATATATTCAATAATGACGATTACATTATTGTATACAATAATATATTAAAAAGTGACTGTTTTATTACAATTTAGCTGTTTGTAACGCCCTACTATAAAGCTGGGAATATGGCGTTACAACCACTTACGTGTGACGACGCCGATCTCATGTGAGAAAGAGGTACTGGTACCCGGTCGCGCCGGCCCAATTCCGCTACAAGCATGACGTTACCTCTAATTCAATGAATATGGTATGTTATATTTGGACTGTAACATATATTTTCTTCAAAACAGGATAAAAGGCACAGTTGAACGCACCTTTATGTGATTGATTCTCAGCCTGGCGCGAGCTCCAACCCAGAGATTGATCATTTGAACATGGGAGAACACAAAAATTTGCGATATTACGCCTGCATTTAAACAAATACATTATCTTGATAAATTGCGGTTCAGGTGATAGATGGGCCCATTTTTACAAGATTCGGTATAATATTAACTGTAACACGCGACTTCATCCGCTTTGAAACCAATGAATTCGTTAATTTTCGAACCAACCTTATCTAGCTATAATTCAATGGAATACCTTTATTTTTATGGAAGCCCACATCAAATGGTTACAAATCAACGCTGAGAATATTTTTAAAAGAAATCTATACTAATTTATAAAGCTGAAGAGTTTGTTTGTTTGCGCAAATCTCAGGAAATACTTGTGCGATTTGAAACTTCTTTCGGTTTTACATAGTCCATTTATTGACACATTATTCTCTTAACTTAAATTATATTTAGGCTAGCATCCAATTTTAACCACATATTTTTAATAAGATTTATAATCGCGGTATTACTTAAGCTTTGATAATAAATAATTTTGGCGGAACCCAATTTGGGAATCCCAGATCTAAACCATCGTTATACCGGAGCCATACCTAGCTTCATTTAAATGATCATATAGTGTGGCCGGGGATTTTGTGTAGCTGTGCAAACACTTTGAGCTATTTCTAGCTCCGGCATTATGAAAATGCATTGACTGGCCCTGGATTGCGAGATTTACAACTTTTGCGCCACACGGCACTTCACGATTAGTTAATAAACATTCTTGAAACTAATGAAATTAGGAGATCGACTAGAAAGGTTATCTGTAATGTTGAGAAAAACTATCGAAAATAAATTAGACAGTATAGATTACAGACGTTGTATACCCTATTGTCTTATTATTGCGAAGTGGCCAAACACGTAAAAACAAGCCGCAAGGGTCGTAAATCAATCCCGAAAAAGTATCCCCTGGCGTGATGGAGCCGAAAAATGGCGGTCAAAAGAACACGAAACTGTTGAAGACACGCCATCTTGTACAGGATTTTTTTGCTCACTTTCACGAGTGCGAATTACAAGCGAAATACGGAATGAGGTTGACCTTGTTTGCTGTTTTCTTTTCTTTCTTTTTAGGGTTCCGTAGTACTACTAGGAACACTTATAATTTCGCTATGTCCGTAAGGTGGTCCCCATCTACCATTTCCAAACTATTAGACGTAGAGGCTTGAAATTTTCCACAACAACAAACAAGCTATAAACTCATTAGGAAAATTATTTTCAACGAAATCGGACAAAAACTTTTGAAGATATTAAACAATTACGTTTATAGCGTATTAGATACGGAAATCTTCTATATAAGAGTGTCTTGACACGCTCTTGGCCATTTTCATTTTCTTTTATATAAGTTCTAAACAGAATCAAACTCGGTCACTAATATTAATTTTTATAAATAAATGGAAGACATGGTATAATTTAATTTTTTTTTATCACACAGATGAAGTCAGGGCAATGAGCTAGTCGAAAGAAATCTAAGCAAAATTTAAAGCGCTGGGCTAAGATTTCATATACGCAAAAATATTCAATTGCAAGTATGTAACCCATTTCGTTACTTATAGGTTCATAAAATGTCTTATTCTTAAAATTAATTATATTTAAAAAAATAAATTAGTATATTTAAAAATGTAAATGTTTACGTTACATATTTAAAAAATTAAAAAAAATCTTTCCGGTACCGGGAATCGAACCCGAGCCTCCTGGGTGAGAGCCAGGTATCCTAGCCACTAGACCATACCGGATTCATTAACTGGGAAGAAACATATGTAGACAACAAAATCAATTTACAAATTTTTAAACTACTAAAACAAGAAGTTTTAAGTACCTTTTGAATAATCTGTCAGATCCAATATACATAAAAAACAGGTTACATATGAAACAAGTACCAGAAATATTGCACCTAAATTCGAACAACCCAACAAAAAAAAATGCTTTCTACCTCACAAATAGGCACTTCTAAAGGGAATTTCAATACGCAACAAAATTTCCAAGCGAAAACATATTTTGTTATTGTCAGTAAAAGCGAAATCAGAATCCAATCGCACCTTCATGCGATAACAAAACGACGCGACATAAGTTAAAATTTGCAGGCACCCTTATAACCTTTGACACAAAGCTCAAATTACTTTAACATTGATATATGGACCTATTAATGCAGATATAGTACTTAAGCCGCGGTAATAAGATCTAGAATCGAAGACGTATCTGAGTTTCCGAGTTTACCTTTTGTACAGTTCTCGCAAAGTTTGTCCGATAAAGTAACAATTTGTATTCAATAAGCCCCTTAGGATATAAGAGTACAACGTTTCCAGTTCTATTCTTTTCATAGTGAATAGCGGCAAGACGAGAAAAGTTCAAATTATATTCTTTAAACAATGTAATAGCTTATTTACTCTGCCACCTTGATGACCTTTAAAAATCTTCCTAACTCATGAAAATAAAGTACAGAGGATTAATGCTCTATGTGTTTAATGAAATTTATATGAGAGAGAACAGTTTAATCCTATTATAGGATGACACTCATTAAATCTATTTAATCTATCATTAAATTTGACATCAATCAAAGGTAGCGCCATGCTTGTAGCCGAATTGGGCCGGCGCGTCCGGGTACCAGTACCTCTTTCTCACATGATATCATGTGAGAAAGAGCATGCGCAGTACCGCTATTAAATAGCCGCTGTCATATTTTACTATGAAGTAACTTTTGTAATATAGCTTTGAAATAATAATATTTTTTACTGTCCACGTATAGCTGAAACATTTTGACTCGATAACCAGGGTATTTTTTGTGACCCATTGATAAATGTCTTCCTGGCGGAGTCTTAGGTATAGACCTAACACATAGAAATCGAATCTAGATTAACTGGACTATACTTTAGAAATTGTGTATTTGCCTGAACATGTTAGTCTTTTTGTCCCTGATAACTTCCTACATATCTATGAGGTGATTTTGATGAAACTTTCGTTGTAATATTATGAGTATGATTGGTTTGGGCGAGGTTTTTATATAGTTAACTCTTTTATCGAATAACAAAACCAATACAGTCAACTGCTAATGTTAGTAAGGTATTTAAATTTGGTTTTATAATTAATAAAGATAATGGAGACAATATTTATTGTTATACAACTTTTAGCCATAAACCAGGACAAAAAAATTGTTAGCGTCAAATTAAACATAGGGAAGATCTTTTAAAAACGGAGGCAATTGTGGTGGAAGAAATTTTAAGGAGTCCCATTCTGTAGGGGTTCTATTTTTTATCATAATCTCAGGTTTCTTGACATTACTGTTCATTTTCATCTGTACATCGGAAATTTCTACAACTTTCTTAGCGTCTGTATCATTTTTATTATGCGGACAAATTCTCTGTATTACCCTAAAATAACAGTCATCACAAGACCTTTCTATAATGGAGCTACATCCACAAGCACGTATTTGCGAAAAATTATCCTTTGGTTGCGTACTATCGACACAAATTACAGGAGAATTTTCAGTGTTTAACGTCCCATCTGCACGTCTTTTGGTATTAGATACTTTTTCCGATTTGTTCAAAAACCATTGTCTTGATTTAAAACATAATTCCTTGCAGATACATTTATATTCATCACAATTGGTCTCTTTGCAATGATTATTACAAGTCGTTGTGATTGCTTTGCAAATATCTTTTCTAATAATGTTGTCGTATTTAATCAATTTTGATTTTTTACTTACACCCTTATTAAAACCGTTACTACAATCATTAATGGCTGAAAAGGTTTCGATATTATTTTTATTTAACGAAACATACATGTTTGCCGATGGCGTTATTTTTAACGACCCATACGCACTACTTACGTCGTTATTTATATTGACTATTATATTTCCAGAATCAGAGCATTTTATCGGAATCTTTTCCTTTGAAGAACTGGTCAAATAGAGCTTTAAATTATTAATGAATTTCTTTTTAGTTTCCTTATCAAGGATTACTGCATATTGACCTGAATTAGTCTTCTTTAAGATTGCTTCAGATTCCATACTATTTGGATTGATATGAAGATCAAATTTAACTCTTTCATAAAAATTTGAATCGCTGCTTGCTTTTTTAGTAATGAGGCGTTTCTTCATAATTTTTTCTGTATTATCTTCTTTAAATGAACGTGGCAGTTTCCGCAAAAGTTGGCTTACATGTTGAGGTGATAATACAGCTTCAGAATCTTTATTTATAGATTGATGACCTGACTTACTGGCGTTAACTTTAACTCGTATACTTCCTGAACTAGATCTTACTAGCAGCGCATTTTTACTTTCTGCATTACTTACATAATTATTAGCAAAATCAATGATAAAATGGCCAGATTCCGTTTTGGAGAAAAAAGCGTACTGATCTTCATATTCTGCTTCGTGACCCTTGATTGTTTGCTTATACCATTTTTCAAATTCTTTGTCTAATATTATTTCATAGGTCCCAGGAGATATTGATTTTATGGCAAATGTAACATTGTTATCATTTGGATGTATACCTATAACCTTAATCATATATATGTCTTCATCCACTTTCAATTTTTCTTTCACTTTACACTTGTTTCTTACGTTATTGGCTATATTAAGAAGAAACTTCGTAAAACTGTCACATGACAAAATTTTACTGTTTGCACAACTTCCACGGGCGGTTTTCCGTGCAATATTTTCATTTCTTTTTTCTTTCGACTTATTCTGATATTTTCTTTCCTCATCACTAGATTCTGTTAAGTTTCTTTTACTTTTTTTCATAATTTCTAAAATTATATTTTCTAAAGAAGGTTTTTTAGTTAAAGCTCTTTTTCTGGAAGGAGATTCCTTTGAACTGATTTCTTGTAATTTCAAAAATGCTTTAGGATTTTTTTTAATATCGTCATCAACATTCTTTCCAGTTTTAGTTTTAATTTCCAATCGATGTGAATCATCTATTTTACTTTCATTGCTATTCCCAGCCACTTCCACTATTTCACTTAGTGCGTTGCTGACCGTAGTATCATCGGCATGTGTTTTGGTAACAGTATCTTGAATAATACTATCAATATTATAGGTAGTTTCTTTATCACATGATATAATAATTTCTCTTTCTTTCATTTGATTTGAATCTGCAATTTAATGAAGCATAGTTAAATTCTTTTTCTTGCTTTACAGATTTGATAATAAATAATTATATATGGGAGTACAAAACAAATGAAAGCTTGAGAGTGGTTCTTTAGTATTGTAAATAAATTACGATCTTCCGTTTTATTTAACATACATAAGCGATGGTTCATTTCTTTTTATTCTTCTATCGATATCATTGTGATAGTTAAATGTATCGCAACTATTATAAAAATATTATTAGAATCTTGATTATTCAAATTATTGCAATCAAAATTATTCATTTTGCTGTTTAAGTCAATAGTTGAATCTCAGTAAAGCGTATATGTTTTAAATGATAGATAGCCGATTTCCATATAATTTATATAAATGCAATTACTGTTAAAAACATCTCAGAATTTTCTAGTTTTCAACCTTTTTTTGTTCTGTTCTTACAAAATATATTAGTTGTTTTAAATGAAGCCGTACACGTTGTGGTCCTCTTTAAAATCATCGTTTGCTTTCCACTTTCATCAGTGATCTTGAGTTTCTTGTGTTTTTGCTTTAAATATCTTTATAATACCAAAAATTCTAGTTTTTAATGTGTATAGACTCCGGATAAATTATATTTAACTCGAGAACTGTTCTATGAACACCATTAAAATCTATTTCAATGTCATTTGATGACTTAGATGTCTATATGGGTACGTATGTATAAATAATAATGCTGTTGCACCTAATAATAACATGAAACAATTAAAATATTATAAACATATCAAAATCATCAACGATGGTTGTTACGAATTTAAAATAAGAACACCGGTTTAATTTAAATGAAACAACCATCCACATTGGGTAACGTTTATTTCTGGATTTTTAAGATATACAAAAAATTGCTATGGACCTGACGAATAGTTTTAAGATTCTCGGGGCCAAAATCCAATGTTCCTAATCGGAAGAACTCGTTCTAATCATAGCATAACTTACTTTTTCAATAGGGGCAACTTCATTAAATCCTCCTAAGACCTCCATAATTATTTGTTGACGGGGACCACCTCTTACATCTAAAATTGACATTATAAAATGAAATTCAACAAATTGTACTCCCATATTAACTACATATTTAACTACTCTTACCGTTACAACAGACACACTGCTTACTGCGAGTAGCTCCACATGTACATATTTTAGCTTGACCCTGTATAAATGAATATAACGTCAACTCAATTTTTCAGTATTAATGAAGTAATTTAAGCACACTTTTAAATGATGTTAAAATTATACTTTATATGCTAGTATTTACTTCAAGCTGTCGGATAATTATTTGTATTTCATTAATTAAATTAATTGGACCATATATTTGCTATATACTAACAATAAGTATGGTTGGTAAAATAACATAAAATAGGACATTTCTTCTTCCTAGCTTTATCCCGGTTCAGTACCAGGGTCCGCTTATATTGCAAAGGATGTGGCTATGGGGCGAGTTAAGATGACCGATTGCTCATTTGACATCATCCTCGGAACCCCCACGACCACAAATGCATAACTGTACCTAATATCGTGCATTTCCGTTCATAATTGTAGACGTAGAACATGATCGGACAGACGGACGGAGAGATAGAACGAATCTGTAAGGGTTCCTTGTAGGACTGCGGAATCCTCTTTATTATTTTTTTAAACGTTTGCTTTACAAATATAGTTTTATTTGCATTCTCTAATCGTAGCGCCTAAACATTTTTGAATTAACAACCTTCCTCATTGCAGAAGTTGGGTTATCGCGGGCGACGAATACGAGATTAATTATGAAACTTGTCGTCTAAAATATACACTGGTCTAAAATGGGACGTTTTGAGGACATAAACACTGTACATTAGACAGCGGTGGTTGTGGACTTTTTGCTTCTATTTTACTAAGACCAAAATTTTTGAATCAAAAGACCCTTTATGTGTTTTATGTGATGTCTGTTAAAATATTCATAAAAATGCGATTCTCTGTGCAATAATAAGTATATTAAAATTTAAGTAAGCACAATTTGCGAGATTTCCTTAGTTAAAATTCTCAATATAGCTTAAGAAGAAGAAGCACAACGAATAATGGCTGGATTGAAGCCTGAAAAGTTTGATGATCAGCCTCACTCAACTTTTATCGTATAAACTCTTGCACAACCTATAAACTTATAAAAGAGAATAGAAGAATTATTAAAAACTAGCGGACTCAGCAGACGCTGTCCTGCCCGAACGTTGGGTTTCTTACTCTTTACTACATTCTGTTACCCTATAATATTGTCCCCGTTCCTGTTTCCTTTCCGTTTCCCCGTTTTTGGCGTTAAAAAGGGGGGAAACGTAAACATGAAAGATAGATATATGCTGTTGCGGGCCCTGTTTTTAGAACTATTAAAGATAACCATTTCCTTCATACACTATATACCTGTAACTCTAACTTCAAACAATATCTTTATAATTTATTGCCTATGTCTTATTCTGATGTATAAGATATATCATAGTAAATTTTTATTATCAAAATCTATTCAGTAGTTTTACCGTGAAAGAGCGTCAAACATACATCCATACATCAATTTGAACAAACTTTCGCGTTTATAATATTAGTATAAAAATATATAAAAAATCAAATAAAAGTTTAATAAAACCACAGACAGACAAAACCGCGAGCGCAAATGTAACACATGGAACACAAAATGGAAACTTTAAGCACGATCTTTGAAAAGCGCAAAAGTTTTGAGAGGCCGCAACAAAAAAGCTCAATGGCTGTCGGCGGTGAGTGGTCGAGAGAGAAAACCCGATTTTTGTTGAAAAACAGAGAATACCAGATTATCAGCGCGAAAATCCGGTTAAAGTGGATCCGGTTAAATATCTTGTTACTGTAAACGGTTCAGCCCGGCTCCGACTCCTCGAGCGTATAACCCGATTTGACTTTCACCTGATTTAGGGCATCCTTTTGATAGAGCCGCCTTGTTTTGGCAATTTTTTTTTAAACAAATCTTGAAACATATATAAAAAAGGATAAAAAATCATTATTTATAAAAGTAAGTATACAGTTCTTTGAAACCCTAACCCCTAAACTAGATAAACCCGTATCATAGGGGATAGTCCCTTCCCTAACATCGACAAATTTCTACTTAACTACTGCAAAGGTCTAACCAAAGAATCTTATGTACTGTGATTTCATATTATGAAAGACACAATCCTTTTCCTCTATTTTTCTCTACATTAGGACTCTGCATTTTCATTTTTTACTGAAAGCTGAGATTACATGGGCTAACTTAGCTTTATTTAAGTAAATTCTATTACTAACAGGAATTTTAAATAACAACACCTTTCGTGTTTTAATTTAAGCACTGTACGTAAATTAAATACAACGCATCCGTCCAATGTCTAAAAGTTAAATGAATATCCTATTAAAATTGACGCAAGCTGGCTGCCATGTTATTGGAATATATTATATTGGCTGATTCTGTATGATTTCTTTATGATTGACTCACCCACACTAAATCATTTTATTAGTTTGCTCGTGAGTAATTTTAATTATAATTAAATCAATTAAATTAAATATTTCTACTAACTTAGGTTTAAGTTTCATTGTTTATTTTATTTTACTAATACGGCTTATATTATCTGGTAATAAAGATATTGAATTGATTTGATATAATTCTATTATTAAACATTATATGTAATTAAAATAACAGTTTCGAACTTGGTTAATTATAACGTTGATATCTGGTGTAGGCAATCGTTTTATTGGTAGTGTTCTGGCGGTAGTAGACGAAGCATCAGACGCGGCCTTACGTAAGCTGGCCGTAGTACTCCCCCCCCCACACCGACCCCCCCTTCCCCCACTCTAGATCAATACCCCTTTGGTGTTGCAGTTGTCCATGGGCGTCGGTAGTCACTTAGGTGAACCGCCTGCTCGTTTGCCCCTTGTTATATGAAAAAAAAAGAAATTAAGCGATCTTGACTTATGGAGTATAGGTTATTATTTCATCCAGAATGTCGCTATTTAATTTAGTATTGATCAGCATTCAAACTTAAGCCCATCCATAGCACTGTAAATCTTAGTAATGAAAATTTTAAGCATTAGGTATGCAAGTCTTCTAAAAAATCATTGTATTTTCGAGTGACTCAAATCTAAACACATGTGTTCAATACATTAAACACCTGTGTCTTGATTGTTTTCTTATTGAGTTGTATAGATTTCCGTGATATATTACGTCATAAGTAAATAAATCTACATACACAGCAATCCATCGTTTCTTGTGTTAGAATTACGGCATATTTTATAATGCAATATAACAGTTGCATAACAGTACTTGTGACCATACAAAGTATAGCATTTTTATTGTAAATTCTTTACTAGCACTATAAATTTCAAATATATAAAAATGTTAACGTATATTTTTGTAAGTGTAAATTTAATTTATAGTGTTATTTTAATTTTTTTTTTTAAACTAATCTGTATAAATGAAAATGAATTTCCGGAATGTATGCACGCACATAACTTCCAAACGACTGCATCAAATTTGATAAATATTTTGTCTTTCTGCTTGTTACGGGTAATTTCCAAAATGGCTGGATACATTTGGACGGGACTTTCACTGGTAGGTAAGAAATAAAATAGGCTACATCACTTTTAGCAAGATAATTATGGGAACCGCATTAAAAAAATATATCAAAATATAACAAATTCACTGAATTGACGCGAGAGAAGTCGCGGGCATCAGCTATTAGCGTATTATTGACCTTCTGTTGGAATATGAATATAATAATGGAATATGAATATTAGCGTATTATTGACCTTTTTCTGTTGGAATATGAATATAATCAAGTACGAAAACATCATTAAAATAATGTTCTTATTTTGTTATATAGTGTACCAACAAACCAGTAAAGTCAATTCTCGGGGTTCTCATCTAAACGAATTGTTATTAAAACCAACAGAGATGTTTTTTTAATTACTTTTACGTGCATTCTTCTAGTTGACGTGCAGTTTTCTGAACGAATTTTGACACAAATTTTTGTATGGTGCTTATATGTTATTATCGTCAATTTATTAGTACGCCATGTAAAAATATATTTGTAGTGGATAAAGTCACAGATAAACCTAGTATATTGAAAGAGCCGCTTAGATTATAGTGCGTGTGTCATAGCATTGGCGCCATCGTGTTTTTAATATGCTGCGATTGCATTTTATATGTGCACGTGTAACCTTTTTCCACAAAAGGCTCAATGGATTCACCGCAATACTGACTATGCAGTTAGTCGTTGCTGCATAGAAACTGATAATGACATTGAAGCGCTTTTATAGCGCTTTCTCTTCGTGTTCTTAGTCTTACCAATGAAGTTAGGTGTTTCTGCTTGGAAACTGATAATGGTATTGACGCGCTTTAATGGCGCTTTCCCTCATGTCTTACCAATGCAAGTAGAAGTTGCTGCATAGAAACGGATAATGATGTTAATGCGCTCTAATGGCGCATTCTCTTAGTCTGTCTTACCAATGCAGTTAGAAGTTGCTGCATAGAAACTATTAATGATATAGAAACGCTTTAATGGCGCTTCTTCTTAGTCTGTCTTACCAGTGCTGCTAAAAGTTTCTGCATAGTAATTGATAATGATAATAAAGCGCTTTACTTGCGCTTTCTATTAATTCTACGAATTTATTATTACTGCCTATTCTACGGGCGTATTTGAAATTAAGCTTATGATATTAATGACTTCGGATATTTTAAAATTAATTTTACTGATGCCTTCTGTTTTCATAACTTGACAAATTTTGTTTTACGACCTTGACCCCTAGTTTTATTCGTTTTTTTAATTGGCAATAAAATATTTTAAACGTATGTCGTTCGTGTTTTACAACTTCTAACGAAAGTTTTTTTTTTTGTTTTATTAACAATAAATACATTTTTAAATGTTTTTCGAACGATCGTACACTTATTAGGCACTTAGATTTGCGGTTGTGGTTTTTAATTTGTAGTGATTGTATTTTTTCATTATTACTAGATAATTTTACTATTTTAAAAGTAATTATGAGTGATTTTTATTGAATATATTAAAACATTCAAATTTTAATAATATTACTATCAGTCTTTTGGAAAATGTCTTTAAATGCTTTATGGAATACGTTCGGATAATACATGGAATTCAATTTTCTATATTTTACTATAATATTTATATGCAACAATACTATAACACAGGCATTAAGTTGTCTACCTTAGGAACAGACGTCCGTGTGTCATAGAGTCCTGTATATATTTATTTATGTGGTTCGTCAGTGGCAGGATGACGACTGCCGCGTCTGCTTGTATTACAAATATATTGATGTTTATGTCAGTGTTTTTCCTTTAACATTTATTAACAAAATGGAATTATAATATGCACTCAGCATACAAAGTATTGAAATTCTTAGAGTGTAAATAGACATTTCACTGCGGAACTCTAAAAACGGCAAATAAACTTGCCGAATAGCTGCCAACACCGCGACGGAATAAAATCATCATTAATTCGTGCTCTCGACATAATGGACCACTCGTATTGAACAACCTGTATAGTATTTATCGCGACTAGTGTGGGATTTTATCGATAAAAGTATTGCCTTTAATCGATATCGACAATTCTAGATATTTGAATTTCTTTTTATCGCTAGCGTTAGCCCGGTTTAGTACCAGGGTCCGTTTCAATTGGAGAGGGTGGCTGTGGGGTAAGTTAACATGACCGACTGCCGTCTAACGTCATCTCAGGAACCCCTACAGTCTCACAACTAATATCACTTTTTTGAAATCACTTATAAATCTTAAATTTCACAAAAATGCAATATCAATGCAACTATATAGCGCCATAATGTTTCTAGACAAAATCGTATGTTAATTTCCTTAAAGTATCTCAGAATAGGTTGAAAATATATATAAATGTGAAAACCATAATATTATTTACTAATAAAGTATTCAAAATATATGACATTTGTATTTTTAAAAAACTGAAGAATTTAGACGTAGGCCTGTATCACCGTAGAGCCTCTACGAAAATGCTACGGGATTGCTACGGCTACAAAAAGTTGTTTTAAAGACAAATGAGCAGGCGGTCCACTGGATAAAAAGTGATTACCGACGCTCATGAACAACCACTATTAAAAATACAATTCTTAATAATTTCAATTCAATTATTTATGGGACAAAATATATTGTTGCGGCATTTAACAAACTCATTTTTTTTACTATTGTCTATCAGGGTTTAAGATAACGGCTAGCGATACATGTTAAAAGTTTCTCGTACATAAATAAGTGTCACCCTTAAATAGACCACACCTTTTTTCGCACAAAATGGCCACAAGTGCACTATCTGCACATCACTATCGACGTTTGCCCATTCCACATTCAGTAATAATTTCGGTAAATAATAAACTTATCTATTAAGACACTAGGTCTTCCATGGCTTGAGATTAAGGCTAGCCAAAGATTTTAAAAGTATCTCGTACATAAATAACTATCATACATAAATAATTACACCTTTTTTCGCACAAAATGGTCACAAAAGTGCACTATCTGCACATCACTATCGACGCCGTGCCATTCCTTACTCAATAACAATTTCAGTATGTAATTCAGAGATTCTACAAATGTATCAATCAATATTTATTATATTCTCCCACGGTTGACATTGAGGCTAACGATACATTTTAACAGTATCTCGTACATAGATAAGTGTCACACTTAAATAGTGCCACCATTTTTCGCATAAAATGGTCACAAAAGTGCACTATCTGCACATCACTATCGACGCGGGCCATTCCTTACTCAATAACAATTTCGGTATGTAATTCAGAGATTCTACAAATGTGTCAATCAATATTTATTATATTCTCCCACGGTTGACATTGAGGCTAGCGATACATTTTAACAGTATCTCGTACATAGATAAGTGTCACACTTAAATAGTGCTACCTTTTTTCGCACAAAATGGCCACAAAAGTACACTATCTGCACATCACTATCGACGCGGGCCATTCCATACTCAATAACAATTGCGGCATGTAATTCAGCGATTCTATTAATAATTCAACCAATATTTTAATTGTGAACGTAATACGTTATCGCCACTGACTTCATTACGTTTAATGTTATTCATTTTGGATGAATTTTCGGCGCTTAATGTCCGTTTATATACATACATATGTAATATGTTTTCGTATAATAGTGGTATGATGTATGTAATCGTGGTCGTGGCCTAATCAGTGGTCGGCATTTGAGTCGATCTTTATGTTAAGTTGCTCTTGCTGTGACCGGGTGATAGATTGGTGACCCATTCTAGCACTGGTTTATATTTGATATCCGACCTTCTCCGTGTTTTGGAAGGCACTTAAAACAGTGGGACCCGATTAATGACACTTTGCGATATTAGTCGTGAGATTGTAGAGATCGTGGGGGTTCCGGGGATGACGTCAGATGGCAATCGGTCATCTTAAGTCACCCCACAGCCAAATCCTCTACAATCTAAGCGGTCCCTGGTATTTAACCGGGTTTTATAATTAATAAAGACAATTCTAATCATATAATAAGGCAATTCAAAAGTTCAGCAAGCAGCATTTTCCACGTCTATTTCGTGGCGAGTTCCATGAACGACTGTCAGCATCCCGTGAATGTGAATTTGCGGCTAGAATTCGCGGCAATAATGTGGAGCCACCATTTTAATTTACATTCGTATTTTTAAATATTTGACATTTGAAAACAAAATGGGCGATAGTTTAGTCTTTTTCATTTGTTAATCACTATTCAGTCTCTTATCCTTTAAAACAAATAGTTGTTATAATATACTTTTTAATTAACTGTGAGATATAGCGTTATCAAAGGTTTATTATTAAGTCCGGTCATTAACATTAAATTAATCCTCTTATTCTTTATATACAAACATCGAGCCGGTATTAAATTATCCATGTCACATTTTATTGGTGGTCAATAGTTTGCTATTATTATTGGCCCAGTAACATTCGCCAGACTAAAATTTCAAAAATTTGAACACTTGTTTGATCACTGTCTGAGGCACGGGATTTTGATCAAGAAACTTTTAGAGCATCAATAGCTCAACGGTATAAGGTTTGAAATCCGCAAGGTACCCGGTTCGAACCCCATCGCCGTTGGGGTATTGTCACACCCACTCCTAATACAAGCTTTTAATTTAAGCTAAGTAGGAGGAGAAAAAGAGAATATTAGACATACCTAAAAAGTATTCCTAATATTGTTTTAAAAAAAACTTTGAGTACATATTCAACGTTCCGTGCCAAACACAGTGATCAAGGAAGTGTTCAAATTTTTGAAGCAGTAGTTAGTAGCAATTCCCTCTTCCTTAAAACTTAATCTCACTGCAATCACCATCTCATCATCATCATCACCACTAGCCCAATGTTGAAATTAACCAAATTGCCAAAGAGTTTAGCCAAAAATTTTTTTGGTAAGTGTATCAACATGTGAATCAGAGACTCGCATTTTTTTGTATTGAAAGGAAAAAAAGTTAAGAGTCCTTTCATATTTATATTCATTTATTCAATTACACATGTCAATAATATGTATATTCTTCTTCTTCTTAGCGTTATCCCGGTTAAATACCAGGATCTGCTTAGATTGTAGAGGATGTGGCTGGATGTGTTAATAATATATACATTGTACATGCTTATTGGCTCCTTTGAAGTTTATTGACCCTTGGAACTATCATTAAATCCTTTTCCTCCCATGAAATTCAAAGGAACAGCCTTTACGGAATGTCTCCTAGCACTTGAATGAATGTTAAAGTCAATATTACAAGAGCCAATGTTTACTGTTCATTCTGTAGTTCCCACAACTTTTTTTCGGTGAGGTTTTGGGGTCACTTTGTTGAGAGCCAAACAACGTTTAATCAGAAAAAAGAAAGCCCCTCTTGGGCCTTGTCAACGGTTACAACGAGGCTACGAATTGTATAACAATAAAATCAAAGCTTACGACAAGGTACAAGGGTATACTTTTCGTAAGGAACAAAAAGGGCAAAAATCTTCTTACAAGGCCGCTTGTTAGTAGAATGAACTAACAAGTAACACAACATGCCCCCCGTTAAGTTGAGAACACATTCGTCTTAAAATTATTAGGTATATAATTCACAAACATGTACATTTTCACACATGTGTGTAATGTCTATTTACCTTTATTTTTGTTTCAATAACTTATTCGATTTTAGGAGATTTATAAATGACCTCAAGTACTAACGGCTGGTCAAAATTCGTGAACAAAGTTTTAAATTTGCGTACCCCATGCTTATTTGAAGCTAAATACAAAATTTTTATTCCAAGTACAACGACATTTGCCAATTTAATCACATTAAGTGTTACACACTATTTTATAGTAAAATTTATGCATGTGTGTGTAAATCGTTTGGCACTGGTGTGCGTGTGGTTCTATTTTAACGATTTATTACATTCCAAATGCATAGTTTTTTTAAATATTAGTATTCGCAAACACTCCTCTCAATATAGCACAAATACAGTATATATAAATTTGTATTTGTGCTATATTTCAAATTCTTCCGTAAGCGCAATTTTTAAAGTAGTAACGAAAGGTTTTGGTTCACTTATTTAATATATAGTTGATAAAGTACAAAGCGTTGCATAAAGGTTGCCTTTCTATGGAAATTAAGAGCAACAAGGTGTCACGTACTAATTTTTTGTCATCTTTTCAATTTTTACAAAATTAATATCATCAAAAACCTCACTTTATTTTTATCTGGCTAAGATCAGTAACACTCGTATGTATATACATATAATTATTAATAGGATTAGAATGTAGATAGTAAATTGTATTATGTTTTTTATAATATTGTGTGCACTGGTGTAGCTTTCGGGTTGCAGCATTACACCGATTTTCCCTCGTATTCATTCGCGGATTAAAGCAAAGTAGTTTAGTTACTCATGCATGTCACGGATTTCCGCAAAGTAACGCCTGATTCTATCAATTATCTTTAATGTATGTATATAAATTACGCGTCACGTTGTTTGTCCGCGATGGACTCCTAAACAACTTAACCGATTTTAATCAAAGTTGCACACCGTGTCCAATTTAATTCAACTTGAAAGATAGGATAGCTAACATCTCAATTTATAGTCGCAAATAAAAATGAGTCGCTGAAATGTATGCTCGTGCATGCTTCCAAACGACTGCACCAAATTGGATATTTTTTGTTGTGTTCGTTATTGTTAGGACAAAGTTTGTGTATTATTTCTGTGTTAGATAGCCCTCTTATCGGGGAAGGCTGTAGGCTTATCATTACACTAAAATTTTTTACCTAATTTTTCGCGGACAAAGTCGCGGGTAACAACTAGTGTTTTATAAGAACTAATCCAACAGCATAGTCCTACCTTAGCGTGAGATAATAATAGGGCATATATGCACTATTAATATTGTTACCAAAGTATATATATTTTTCGAATTAAAAAAGTATTTTTTCATTATTTTACATTAGAATTCACAAGAAGAAAAGCTTGCCCACTTACAAAGCGTACAGACAACGTCTTAAATCTTACAACCCGCACGGTATTGCGTGCTGCTATATTGCCTCTATTAATCAGAATTACAGTGGAATTCAGCAAAAATACAATGGCGTAACAAAATACTACAGAATCCCTATATAACTTACGTCGCGTACAGAATCTCTAGATCCTCTTTAGCTCTTCAGTTCAATGGAAGGTAGACTAAAAACGAATATTCAGTGCATATAAAAGAGATAAGAAAGAAAGAAACGTTTTTTTCTTCTTTCTATGTAGACGAGATATTGAAATCGAATGCGTATTAATTAAAAAAGTATAGGAATGATTCCTTAACTATATGCAGGTGACTGTTGAGTCACTTAAAGAGGGTACTCGGTACCCGATTCTTGTTTTATTTATGGAATAAAAATAGATACTTAATATTTGTGGTTAATTTGGTGTTCGAAAAAGTGGGTTCCCAGCGTAAGAAAACTGGCAAGTTACAAAAAAGATTCAATGACGGCTGTCCGTCGGAATTAAACGCGATATCAATTATAAATAAAATGAATTCAGTTCGCTTTTTAGCTATACTTATTAAACAAATAAGCGATTAGAATGAGTGAAATAAGTATTTTCGCTTGTCCTAAGGCAGGACTAAAGTGTGAAAGGAAAACGGACCACCGTCGTGCGTCCAAGGTAGTATGTCCATGCGTTCCCTACATAATTAGTTAACTTTCTCTTAATCTAACGTAGTAGTTAATCGATATTTGCATTTACTGTTAGTTTTTTCCGTCATATATAATCATCAAATACCAGGTCCTCGAATATCGTAAGTGTATCACCAGTCAGCGTGTATTTAAAAACGAAAGGTCACCTAACACGAAAACACGTTGGCTTCCTCTTGCTATTGAATATCAAAACAGCGCCATCTATTGGTCACTTCCACCACCGATTGCCGACTGCTCTGCCCCTGCATTTTAAATCTCTCATATCTTCTAAGATATTCATTACCTGAGCAATTAGTAAAGACAAATGTTAATACAAAAAAATTTCAAAAAGACGAAAATGAAATGTAAAAATAAGTTCAGGCGTTTTAATATCCATAAAAAACATAACAAAACACATTTATATCTATAATAATGTATAAAGCTGAAGAGTTTGTCTGTTTGTTTGCTTGAACGTGCTAATATCAGGAACTACTGGTCCGAATCGAAAAATTCATTCAGTATTAGATAGCCCATTTATCGAGGAAGGTTATAGGCTATATATCATCACACTAAAAATTTTCAGCTATTATTACGTAGAGGAAGTCGCGGGCACAGATAGTATTTTATACAGTAGGTAGGAGACGTACAAACATTAAAGTTATATGTGGTCAATTAATAAACTCACTTAACGTTAAATAAAAGTTTTAATTCGTTTCTGAATTGGAAAATAAGAGCTTTCCTATCAGCATTCGTCGCTTGAGCGCAGAGATTAAGCACTCTAATTAAAAGCTTTGAATCCGTTCCTTTAGTCTATCTGGCTGTGCTTTTGAGCACCGATCTAAAATCTTTGTAGAGTCCTTAAAAGTGCAAATATACTGCTTCTTGATAAGTTTTCTGATAGAATAGTCTATCCAAACACTAATTAATAGAATAGATTAGTACTGAGGGCATAGCACGAACATTCTCGATAGTTTTACTTACTTTTACAGAAACCTATATTCTTTTCTGTGAGTGTAGAACTTTACACAATGGCGATGGAAAAAAACTTTAAGGAACGCAATGTAAGTCTGCGTCTTATTGTGGAAGGTTTTTTCTTTGTAAGTTTCTTTTTCCTAAGAAAAAGTAAGTACTGGACTTTTTTTAAAGAATACAAGAAATACCTATGTGTGTGTGTGCGCTGCCTATTATATTCCCTTTATCCTTAGCAACTTAGCTGCTCAGGATAATAAATTATTCTTTTTTATATTGCAAATGGCGGACTCGGTAGACGTTGTCCTGTCCGAACGTTGGGTTAATTACTATTTACTACATTCTATTATCCTATAACAATGTCCCCCGTTCCCGTACCCGTTCCCGTTCCGTTCACGTTCCATTTCCTTTTAACTTTCACTTTGCCATTCCTTTTTTATTATACAAACTTTGTCCTAACAATAACGAATGCAACAAAAAAAATATCCACTTTGGTGCAGTCGTTCAGAAAATATGCACGTGCATACATTTCAGTGACTTATTTTTAATTGCGACTATAGATTGAGATGTAAGCTATTCTATCTTTCAAGTTGGATCAAACTGCACATGGTGTGCAAATTTAATTAAAATCGGTTAAGTAATATATGACTCCATAGCGGACAAACAACGTAAAGCGTAATTTATGTGTATCAAGTCAAATTTTATTTTTCTGTGAATAAAACAATATATCGATATCTCCCACGTAAATTGTTGTAACTCCAAATTCCCAACTTCACAGTTGAGCATTAAAAACATGCGAATTGAAATAAAAATATAATTAAACACACTTGTGTATACAAATATATATTTAATTATGACGTTTATATTAGTGTATACAATAATATATTATAAAGTGACTGTTATATAAGAATTTAGTCATTTGTAACGTTCTACTGTAAAGCTGGCAATTTTGAGTTACAACAAATTACGTGGGAGGTGTCGATATGTCATTGTATGTTAAAAGGTGGGTGAATTTCGACCACCCGGGGGAGATCTAGTACGTATAAATACTGAACCCATGATGCGTAACCGATTCACCCTTGTCCTCAATACGTCACACGCAATATCTCGACTGCGGTAAAGGGAAGGGTTGCAGGGGGCGTGGTTAAAACAGGTAGGGACGGTTATAAGGCTACATGCTATCTAGGAAAAATCAATATTCTAACGTTTTTTTATCCAACTGCATGTACGTGATCAAACAAAAAAGTGAGATGTTAGAAGTCTTCCATATCTCATATAACAGAGTGCGTGGTGCCGTGGTGGCACTCAAAGTCATCTATAAGGAAAGCTTAGAATCTATACTAATATGAAAGAAGGTGCTTCCAATTCGTGTTTGCGGAGATCGTTTAATCTATGCTACGGGTTTTAATGAGGTTTTTGTTAATAAACAGAGAGATCTAAGAGGAAAATTTATATGTACTAGAGATAACCGGCTGGTTGGGATTCGCCCACAAACCTTTTTCCGTACAACGATATCTATTATTCTATTCATAAAAAATATATTTGACAATTAATATAACATACGGTTGGCATGATTACGCTTTGACTTAATCCAATACATGTGTGTGTAATTCGCTTGGTATCTGTGTGCGTGTGGTTTTATTTTAATAATTTAATATATAAATATTACATATTATAAAAAAAAAATCACATTCACACACCTTCCTCTATATGAACTGCAATTGTGCCAAATTTCATATTCCTCCGTCCGCGCATTTTTCCTAAAATGGTACTCAAAGTTTTCGCTTCACGTATTAATATATAAATAATATATGGGTATTTATATTGCACCCGTGTGAAGCCAGGGTGAGTTGCTAGTCAAAACTCGGCAACTATCTATGAAGAATCAATTCCTTTAGGGTTTAATCAACAAATCGATACGTCCCACGTAAGTTGTTGTAACTACAAATTCCCAGCTTTACAGTAGAGCGTTACAAACAACTAAATTGTAATAGAACAGTCACTTTGTAATTTATTATTATATACAATAATGTCATCGTCATTCTTGAATATATAATTATATACACAAATGTGTTATATAATGGGTTTTTATTTCAATTTACATGTTTGTCATGCTCTACTGTGAAGTTGGCTATTTGGGGTTACAACAATTTACGTGGGAGGTATCGAAATTATGTAGAGTGCATGGAGCCGAGGTTGTTATCAAAGGAGAGAAGTAGAGTCATCTACCTAGGGTTATTCCGGTCTAGTACCAGGGTCCGCTTAAATTGCAGAGGAGTTGACTCACTGACGTCATTCACGGAACCCTCACAAGCTCTGCAATCTCACGACTGATATCACTCAGTGACAACAGCGGTGCTTGTTAACGAGCGAGTGGAACGTAACTATGAGCTTGTTAATGAAAATGTAATGTTTGGCGGAAATGTTCCTGGTTCCCTTTTGTAGCACATGCTATTTAATGCGTTAATAATATGTAAAGAGGTGTCCACAACTGTTGTCAAGTGTAGCAATCTACATATTTAATTTTTAAGACGTGGATTCGATTGGCTCAGGATAGGAAAGAGTGGTCTAAGAGGGGGGGGGGGGGGTGGGAGCTTTTTCCCTAATTTAAAACTTAATTTCCTTTTTTATGTGCCAAAGCTCTTTCCAATAGAGTAGACCATTTGGTTTTACCCTTTATATCAAAGTGACTGTTACGTAAGTGTTAGATTTACACCGGATATTACGTCATAACTTTAAATTTCACCTACACTATGTTATTCCAGCTTGTTCAAGCAACAATCGTGCGATTCTTAAGGAATTTCCTCTTTACCATAATATCTTGGTTGAACCAGTTTCCAGATTCGACGTTTTCAAACCGATTTGCGTTATAAAGGTTGGCTGGAAGGGATTCCTTTATGGTTATAAGTCTATTTTTGTACATATTTTAGTTTAAATTATTTTGTATTAGTTTAGTTTGTGTGTTTATATAAAAAACATTTAAAAACATAATTAGTAATGTCAATAAAAAACTCTTTGATTTTCCTTTATTATGTACGTTTAATGCGAAAATATTTTATTACCTAGATGGATAAATCTTGCAAAAACTTATCCCAGTTTGAAAATAGCGTGATAGCGTGCCCTCAAAAGCAGAAAGGGTCTTAAATTAAGGTCAAATTGCTGGAGGCTTTGCGGGACACGAAACTACGTCTAATTTTACATAACAGATAACGCGTGGCTGCCTCATGCTATCTCGGAATCCAATCGATCTAGATAATTAAGATTACACTGTGCTTTCTAAAGATAGCATAGCGCTTTCATATCATCAATAGACTTGTGCTTTGCTTTGCAGAAATTCATTAAACTCAAGAAAAAAACACGTAGACTTAGCAGATTTGCAATAAGAATAAAACCAAGAAATTGTGCAAAAAGTTATTAATATGTAAAGTCAAGAATTGTTTTGTTTCAGAATGATATTCTGTTTGTTACATCGGCATATAATTTTAGAGCCTCAATAAATCAACGGTATAAGGTATGGACTGAAATACGCAAGGTACCCGGTTCAAACTCCACCGCCATTGGGGTATTGTCGCACCCACTCTTAATACAAGCTTTTAATTTAAGCTTAGTAGGAAGGGAAAAGGGGATATTAGACATACCTAAAAAGTATTCCTAATATACTTTAAAAATATATATATAATTTTTTTACTCTATGTAGAGTAAAAAAAATGTATATGCCGATGTAACAAACAGAACAGACACTTTAATTTATATATAGAGCAAAAAATACATATGCCAATGTAACAAACAGAGGAGACTCTCCAATTTTATTTATTTGTGCGTATAAAATATAAGTGTATGTATATCGCTTTTAGAAACGCCGGCTTTACAAACTGTGAGTACGACATACAACAGATGGCGAGAGCGTGAAGCTTTTCAAAGCAGAGGTAGAAGTGGCTCACTCTGCTATGCAAACAATACACACGACACTCGGCGTGGAAGTTGGAAATTCTGTAGTTTTCGTCGCCACTAGACATTTGTTACATCAACTTCACCTATTTGGAAAGTTTAAATGAAACTTGCCTACAGTTCACGTTCGTTACTGTACCGACTTGCACGTCCTATTTTTATCGTATAATTTAATACTATATTCTTTTTCTTAATTTACTAGGTTTACTAAATACAAAGGGAGAGACACAAACTTCTTAGCTTTCCATGGCTCCACTGCATTGCAGAGGAATAAGCAGTGCCTGTGACTCCCGACTCATGCGTAGGTTTAAGCCCTTTAAAGCAGTGGAATATTAAGTTAATTAAATGAAGTCATTGCTTGAAATTAAACTCAACATAAGCAAGCTTTATTAATAAAGTTTCAATTTGACATTTCCCATTTGGGAAGTGGACAGTGACCCTGCCTTCCGCTTTGGGCGTCGTGACTTTGAATCCCGCCTCGGGTCTGGGTGTAAAATTTTTTGTATGGAATTATGTATGTATGTTATGTGTATCTGGGTGTATTTATATATTTCTCCAAAATATATATATTTTTAGGGTATTTGTTACATACCTTCTGAAATTGTCATCCGTTTTTGCTAAAAATAATTTTCCTAATTAGTTTTCAGCATGTCCTATCAATATGGAAATTCAAAATTCAAATCTCTACATCTAATAGTTTGGAAATCTTAGTGAGGAGGAACCAACTTGCATAGTGAGTGTAAGTAGAAACTTCGCTTGCGTGAGTAACTGCGGTCGTCATCCGTACAGCGCCATCTAGTTTGCTTTCGTGTAACCTTTTCCACTTGACATCATTGCCATCTAGTTATGTAGCAGCCGCTACATCATGTTTGGTTCCGAAATTGTAATCCCAAAGTGGTCATAAAACTCTAATAAATTTAAAAACACAATCACCAAACAAATCAGTCATATGTCAATGGTGTATAACGATTGACACATTTGAAAACCAGTTGTGTCATATATGAGTCATTGAGTTTTACGGATCCTAATCTTTAGTAGTATAAAGCCTATACATAACGCAATTAAAGTCTCAACAGAATCACAGCGTTCTTAATGAGTCTCAATTTTTTTTACAAACTGCAAAAAACATCTTTTAGATATTTTTATTAACATGAGTACGATTTTTTGATACATTTTCAACTTTAACCTGAAATAACTTTTAAAGGATTGAATTTATAAAAAAAAAACATCACAGACCTTTTTTGTAAAGCGTCAAATTCTCTATAAAAATATGATATGGTCTAAGCAATACATCCAGCAATTTACGAGTAACAACCTTCCAAATAAAAAATTAAATTTTGCCCATACTATTTATATGGGAAACAGAAATTCGCGATGAGCGACAGATATAAATAATTAATATTAAGACTTCTGCTATTTACAGGCGTCTTTTTTCACCTTTCCGGAAGTTTTTATGGACAAAAAAAATGTCTTTTGAACCTGAGATATATATATATTTATTCATATATATATTACAATCTATATAGTGCATAGATTGTATGTTAACCAATAATTTTATTTATATAATAGTTAAATCACTCTTTTATGCGCTTTCAATTATTTTATAACTTGGGCTTTAAACGGCCATGAACTATGAATTCGTCAAGACTTTACTCCTTTACGTAACTAGTAATCACAATAAGAGCATGCAAAAAGAAGCGGATTTTTTGCACTTATGTATGAAGAAATTACTTCAGACAATTTTTGATCTTAATTTTTAAATAGTGTACATTATATGTGGCCCTTAACGTCTTAATCACAGGGTATTTTTATAATTTACTAGCTGTTTGCCGTGACCTCTTCCGCGTTTCCTTCCAATCTGGCCCTATCGAAAAATCCTTTCTTAACGGATGTCTATTAACCATAAACTATCTCCTTGCGAAATTTCATCTTTGTACGTCCCGGAGTTTTCGAAATTTTGTGTTAGGTGATCTTTTGCTTTAATATGTACTGAAAGATTGTCAGCTTTAATAATAATAATAATATATAAATAGTAGACAAGACACGCTGCAGTATTCACAGGGCGTATGAAGATACACTCAAAACGATCGTCAATCCATACCATGGCTATACGAATGGTTCTAAAAGGAAACCATATCCTAAATTCCAAATATGTCTGATCTGTTTTACTAAATGTTGTTGCAGAGACACAACCCCCCCCCCTCCCCCTCCTCTCTCCTGAATTTTCTTTTTTTTATATTATGTCACAAGTCCCTCTAGAAATCCAAAAAATGTCACCCAACCCAAAGAAATCAAACTCCTGAGTCTACCGTCGCTTTTCGAAGGAACTCAACTAAATCTACTTGTTCTTTTCTATTCTCAAAATATTCTCTGATACTCATCCTAGCTCTTTAACATTGTATTACAGAAAACTTCATTTCAACGACGAACCTATGCAAAGCACATAAATTTACTTGCATCACCATCTTTCCGTGTTTACTCCAGGTGTGATATGTTTAAACTTTCGTACCAATAAAGTATTAAGCTATATTTAAACTAGACGCCCGTTCTCATGGTTCTTTGATGAATATTCAAGGGAGTCTCTGTGAATATGCAATAAGATGCCATACGGTTTCGTATTGTTTGTGAGAACTGGTCGTTGGCCATGGCAACAGATATAAACCGCTAGAACATAACTTTATTGTGATTTATATTTGATTTGCAATGATTTCATACCTTAATTGTGATCTCTTCAGAATTCTTCCTTACTTATTCCTTTTCAGTTACTATTTTAACTTACAAATACGCATCGTTTCTTATATAATCATTAAGTTCTTCGCATATTCATAACTTAAACGCATGTATATATGAAAAAATAAACCACTTTGCTTAAATTCAGGAATGTTAAATGTACATTGACAGTTTCTCATGCATGTCATGGGTTTCCACAAAGTAACGCTTGATTCTATCAATTATTTAGTGCATATTTATGGATTGCCAATTGGCCTTCGAAAGTAACTTAAAAATACATAAAATGCCATCGAAAACTTTTTAAGTAATCCCGAATACCTGCTTAATTGCTATAAATATATTTTTCAACATATATATATAAACAGGCAGCTATATTATAGATATAGATGCAAATACTTACAATATTGGTAGAATATATTTTAAATCGCCTAAGCCATTTGATTTTAATCAATATATTATATATTTAAAACATGTTATTAATCTTTCATTCTTTAAAAAATAAACCGGGCAAATGCGAGTTCGACTCGGGCACTAAGGGCTCCGTACCATCACGTAATACTTTACTAGTCCTAGTACTAGTTTACTAGTCAATACTTTAAAGTCGCCATTTTTTTTTGCGATGTTACTACAAATTTAAGGTTTTCGGTATATTTCCATTACTTGTGATGCAAGATTTAGCTTCTTGCCAAATTTCATGATTCGAGGTCGACGGGAAGTACCTACCCGATACGTTTTGGTTCCCCCTGCAAATGTATAGGTAATGTGACATAAACGGCTATATCTTTTGATTGCGTACACTTAGAGGATTGATTTTTTTACATCTTCAAGAGGACGCAGACTTCAATATTTGGTAGTAATTAAAACTCTACAGTTTTACAAGTTCTTGAGGAGAAGGGTCTTGGCAGACAGACAGACGGACAAACAAAGTTATCCTATAAGGATTCCCTTTTTTCCTTTCAAGTTTCGGAAACTTTAAACCGACTTCAGATGCAGATGCTTCGGCGATCTTTAAGAAATAAGAATGATCTTTTCTTGAACGCTCCTAAATCGTATCCGTTTGCAAACACCGAAGCTGCCATTGAATAGATAAGTAAAGTAAATTTGTAATTTTTAACCAACTTCATTATAATACATTTTAATAATTTAGTAAAATAATAAACGGGAGCTAAAAAAATAATTTGGCGAGTGCGCATAGTAATATCCACTCGAAAGCTAATCTTTCCAGAGCTTAATATATTCATCCGCGCCCCAGGGAGATGTAAAACCATTGACCCTTTAATTAACTCGCCAACCTATATGGTAGAAAATTGTAAAATTAATACGCCAAAATGAAATTATTTTTCAGATTTGCTTCCTAATGGAAAACTTTGACAATGCTGTATTCTGGAAGATAAATTATTTAGCAGTTTAACTTCCAAAGACGGTGGATAAATTATTTTTATACACGCCATAATATGATGGTTATAGAACGAAATTGTTAGTCACTATCTGTTATAATTATTATTGACTCAATTATGAACCTTTAAATACAAAAATTACCTTCTTATACTGTACTACCACAACGCAAGAGCGTTTTTTTGTCACCATAGGAACGTTAACGTTCGTTGACGGGCTAATAAGAGTCTTGCCTAAATTTGAGCAAGACAATCTTTGTCGCGTCTTCTAGTACTATATGAAAGAAGAATGTTTAAATATTAGATACTTTAATAGCTTTAATAAAATGAATGTAATAATAGTGAATAAATACTAATAGTGAATACAGTTTATAAACATGTTTAAGAGGAACATAAGATTGTGTAACTAAATAATAAGTTTGACCTATATACCTGATCATATCAATAAAATCTTGTATCTTGAACCCTAATAGTTTCATTCTGTCTGATTTCCAACATATTAGCCCCAGAGAATTAAATTATTAATATTCATAGGACATGCTTAAAACTCATTAGGAAAATTATTTTGAGCGAAATCGGAGAACAACTTTGTGAAGTTATTTAACAAATACTTTTATCGCGTATCAGATACGGAACCCTTCTATATAAGCGTGTCTTGACATGCTCTTGATCACTTTTTTATTTATTAATTTGTACACGATTTCATTTTCACGGGATCTCTTTTTTTATATTTCGTGATAAATACCTAGGAAATAAAAACGCCTATTATAGACTACATTTTGCGTGCTAAGATAATATTGCATATATTTCAAGTGCTCTTAATATATTCATCTACGCCTCGGGGAGCCGTTAAGCCGTCCGTCCTGTAATTAACACAAACTCGTAAATGTATTACCTAAAAGTAGGAAATTGATGTAGCAGTTATTAATATTAAGTAACTACGTATATTAAAAGGCAGGAATATAATTTTGTATTGTCTAAATTTTATTATATACCACATAATATGTAATAAATCTCTATAGAATGAAGAAAATCAGGGCTCGTACCGATAGCTCTGGTAAATTAGAGATTCTGTACCCTAATATATAAAAAACAGTTTTTCAACATTATATTATCATCACTTACAGGGAAACACTGTGACTTGCTTTTTGTACATTCTTAATTGCGATAAAAACGACAAAGTGAAGTGTAGATGAACAGTTAATATGTCGCTTATTATATACTCGAACGTCCCTTTATTAAAACAATATTTAGTATGTCTATACTAATGATCATGTAGTGTGGTTGGGGACTTTGTGTAGCTGCGCAAAGTTTTGTAGAACTTTGTAGTCTTCAAGGACAAAGTGTAGAAACACTGAGCAATGTCTGGCTCTGGCATTACGATTCCGCTATGACATCGTCATATACATGTGTCTGTGTAAATGCTGCAAATCATTTGGCATTGGTGTGCGTGTGGTTTTTCTATTAGCATTTTTTTATATTAGCATTCGCACAATATTTTCTATATAAAATTTAATACTCAAATTTCATAATCCTCCGTCAGTGCAGTTTTCTTAGAATGGTACCTAAACTTTTCTCTTCACGCATTAATAATTCGATACCTCCCACGTAAGTTGTTGTAACCCCAAATTACCAGTTTTACAGTAGAGCGTTGTAAACAACTAAACTGTAACCTAACAGTCACTATTTCATTTATTATTGTATAGATTAATATAATCGTCGTTATTGAATATATAATTGTATACACAAATGTGTTATATAATGAGGTTTTTATTTCAATATACATGTTTGTAATGCTCTACTATGAAGTTGGAAATTTGGGGTAACAACAATTAACGTGGGAGATATAATATATAAATAATACATGTATTTACGAACATTGCACCCGTGTGAAACCGAGGCCGGTCGCTAGTTTACAATATTTCTATTCGTACACATTGATCATAAAATTTCAGTGGCAGCGAATTTGAAACTGCGCCACTTAAGACACTTTTTACCAATTAAACCAAGAGGCCAGACGCATACACACCCATGTAATTGAATAATTTCGTACTGCGAAGGCGCAATTGTGTGTGAGCAACTACATATAATCATTTCTTGGGGTTCCGTACCTATAAACAAAAAAAGGAACCCTTATGGGATCACTTCATTGTCCGTCCGTCTGTCTATCAAGACCCTTTTTTTAAGAACGCCTAGAGGTATAAAGTTGAAATAAATACTGAGGTTTGTGGTCCCCTGAAGCTGTGAAACAAAAGGGATTCAAAACCTACATGCTATTTCCCGTTGATATAGAATCGTGAAATTTGACACACCTTGCAGCACATGTAAAACTTGAAAACAGTAAATCTGTAGTTATTGTTGTATAACACAAAAAATGAGGTGATTGTGAAATTACAAGAAAACTTATCAAACACATAATATTAAAGTAATCATGTTAAGTCTTATATGTATGATGGTACAGAACCCTCAGTGCTCTCACTTGCTCGGCTTTTTTTATTCATCCTCGTACGAATACTTCTATCCTGCTTTGCATACAATTGTGGTTTTACTTTATAAAATACTAGCTGTACTTGCGATTTCGTCCGCGTAAAATTAGTTTAAAAAAAATAGATTCAATCAAATCAAAGTTTAAAAAAAGACTGAAACTCTGAAGTCTAACACTGAAAGAATTTTTCAATTCGGACCAGTTCCGATTCCTGAGATTAGCGCATTCAAGCAAGCAAACAAACAAACAAACAAACAAACAAACTCTTCAGCTTTATATATTAGTGCAGATACACGAGAAGACAATAATAGAAATATTTAAAGCGGGATATCACAGGCTATTTTACCTCGTACGTGTACATCACTGTAGCTAAATCCATTTAAGTAGTATCGGATTAATGTCAATTTCGTTAAACTTTAAACCACCAACACTGCTTTAAGCGCAAATTAATCAATACTGTCAGCGTTGGCATTATGCCGACTAGGACGACCGCGAGGCAATAATTCTGTTATAATAACGATCCTCGCCCAGTTTCACAACAGATTTTACCAAAAATCGATATCTAAATAAATCGAATGTAATTTGAACAATCTTATATGAATATTTTTTCAGCTGACTAGCAGCTCTGTAGACACCTTCGTTTATTTGCATAAAAGTAGGTATTTAAATTTTTTTTATATAACAAGGGGCAAACGAGCAGGCGGCATTCACTTGATTGACTACCGATGCCCATGGACAACTACAACACCAGAGGGCCGCAGATGCGTTGCCGTTTGAGAAATAAGTATGCTCTTTTCTTGAAGGTTCCTAAGTCGTATCGGTACGGAAATACCGAAAGCTGATAATTGATTCCAAAGAGGATTTGTGTGAGGTAAGAAGTTTCTAGAGAATCGCACGGTTGTGGACAGTCCACATTAGGACATTGAGATTATGAAGGTAAAATTTCAAGTCCTAACGCAGTGGCGGATTTAAGGGTAGGCTGAGAAACCTAGAGTCTATAGCGCCAAATTTTAGGGGGCGGCAAATTTGGATCATGAATATATTTTTTGTCTCAAAAAAATACTTTTTATACACGGAAAAAGAAGTATTTAATATTTGTCAAAAATTACTATATCGGTTGTCACGTACATAAGTATAGCGTCTGGTATATCCTCGATAATTGCGTCGCGTATAGCGTCGGGGATCGTCTCGAATATAGCGTCTATAATCGTGTCTCGAGCTAAGTATCGCCCTAACGTCTCACAATGCGGCGCATTACCCTTTTACCTGTCGTCGTCCTAGCGTCGCACTACAGGCGCATTAGCGGCGCTATATCCTCACAATACCCACTTATTAGCGTCACACTACCAATGCATCAATGTCTCACCTAGCATCGCACTAACGGCGCAATAACGTAGCACTAACGGCGCATTAACGTCGCACTATAGGAGCGTTAACGTCGCACTAACGGCGCATTAGCGTCGCACTAGAGGCGCATTAGCGTCTCATCTAGCGGCACCCTAGCGTCGCACTACCGGCGTATTAGCGTGGCACTAACGGCGCGTTAACGTCGCACTAACGGCGCATTAGCGTCGCACTACAGGCGCATTAGCGTCTCACCTAGCGTCGCTCTACCAGCATTAGCGTCTCACCTAGCGGCGTATCAGCGTATGTAACAGTATGATTGTGAAATAGAGTATCTATTTGCAGATGTCCAAAGGGGCGGCCAAATCGAATATCGTACTCGCCAGTAGGCTCATTGTGCATTTGCTGCCGCAAATTTGTAAATCCGGCTCTGTTCTAACGAGATGTCCTCTTGTAAAATACAGCTACCGGTTAGTTCGAACAATTCCTCGGAACTCTCCGAAACCTTTAAAAGTTTACCTAATTGGATGATATAGAAATTCGTAGAGAGGAGTTTGCATAACTTCGAGCGGTCATACCAGTGGAATATCAAGAAATATCCTCAGAACCAGTATGTTTTGGAATATTCTATTATTTATTATTTTCCTTTTACAAACATCTGTACAGAATAGTAAGTCCTAATTATCAATATGTAAATTACCTACTAGTAATTACAGGTGTTTCAAAAATTACCAAAGACAGACAGGAGTTGTAAGAGATATAGACTGACTGACATACCATTTAAACAATTGATATTGGTGACATAGTAGTACAAAATACTACAGGACTAATAAAGGGCCTTTATTTTCATATCTTATGGAGACTTTTCAATTTTATTAATATCTCTATATAGCTAAAAAATGAAAAAATCAAAAACATTTTAGAAAACGCTACATTAACTTAAAAAAGGATAATATTTACATTTTACAGAGAGACTCTTAAATTTTATTTATATCTATGGATAATATAAAAAGCAAAAATAACATGAGGTCAAGAAGGACTTGTTTTAAAAAACTGGTTTTCACAAAACCAGCATAAAGAGATGCCCACAGCATTTTGTTAAGAAATCGGTTGCTAATCTTATATTTGCGTACCATATTATTTTTAAAATCATATTAAAAAAAATAATTATTTGTACAACATCGTTGTAATATATAACAATTAATAGACATACGGTTGTCAGGACTTCGCTTTGAAATCATCTTATAGTAAAATGTATACATGTCGCACGCTGAATATTCAACTGGCCGATTACGTTTTAGGTCTAAAGTGAGTTAATGATGCAGGCAGCTTCGTTTCAACGTCCTGTATTAGCCAATCTAAGAATTATTTCGATATTTCGATCCAACACTGCTATTTTTGTCTTTTCAACTTAAATAAGTTTTTAGTTAAAAGTACAAACAAACAATAAAATATCATTAATCATTTCAGTAACCATTATTAAAATACAAAATTTGTTACTACAATCTCGTTTGTATGACAAAACGTTTTTTTGCTATTTCCTAAAAGTCAGCTTTTTTGAGTTAGGTCAGTTTATTATAAAGCGTGCGATGTGTGTGTAAATTGTTTGGCATCAGTGTGTGTGTGGTTTTATTTTAATAATTTAATACATTTATTATGCACATTTTATGAGGTCCTAGCTCAATGAGCTGTCATAGATAGGTGATCTGTTCCAACACTGGTTTTCAAAAAACCTCTGACCTCTGATCCTGGTATAATGAAGAAGAAGAAGAAAGATGAAGAAGACCAGTGTATATACCTTACATATCAATATTAATACCAAAATTATTGTTTTTCTTTTTGTTTCCCAATAGCAATCTTTAGGAGTGTTTACCTGAGTTTTCGTAAATAATAATATAACCAATAAGATTATATACCTATTCACTGCTTGCCTAATGTCCTTCTTTACCCTCCAACTATACTCTAAATGCTGTATGTAGAGTGGACACGACAATTTCCAATTAAACCTGTTCCAAAACTATATATAACCAACTTCAAAATTTCAAAAAGCAGGAGGTTCTCAATTCGAATGTATTTTTTATCTATGTTACGCGATTACTCTGCCATCTGCCATACATACATATATATAATATATCTTTTATATAATATATATATATATATATATACATAAAGTTATTGTTTTTGTTTACTCCAAAGATTTACCTGTCATAAGACATGTGCCTACCCATATCATATACATAAATAAATATATCTACTCTCTAGTAAAAAATATAAAAATAAAAAGAAAACCGCATTCAAACGATCAAGGAAGTATAAATTTTGCATTGGTTATGGGGAACCTATTTGGCTTGGTATTGGTTGGTACCACAGTATACATCTACACGTAATGTGTTGAAGTCGGTACTTTGAAACATTAGCAGGTGTCCACTAAATCATATGAAAATACTAATTATTTGATTTGATTGATTTTAAACCCTTGGAGTTATTTGAGTAAACAAAAAAGTTCATTAATTTAAATTTCAGTCCCTCTACTTATTACTGAGCTATAGAGACTAATTGATGTATTTATACAACGAGGACTACAAAATTCGGTGTACAGTAAAAGTAAATGAAATAACAGTTTCTCAATTTAGTCGTTCAAAACACAAGTAATTTCCACACATAATTGATTTTACATAGACAACATTAACAAAAGATGTCTTAAGTCGTACAACATAATACTAGCCGTAAGTAGTAGTTTAACATGTAAGGTTTCAATGAGTATGTAATTTACTCATTATGAACAAAAAAACATGTCAAACGCAGTAATTTTTAACGTATGAAAAACAACTCATTCGTGTGAATATGAAACCACTCCATACTTGAAGAATATGCATTTGGAAAACCTAATTGGTGTAGGCTGCGTTATTTCTATTATAGGTTGGGTGAATGTAAGAAATTAATAGTATAATTTGATTAGGGACTAGATTTTCTAAGTGGCTTCAGTAGTAGCTAGTAACTATCTAAATAGAGATTTATTGACCTCGACGTCACTTTACGTTAAGTGGTGATAGCTACTTTAAACTCGTTCATTAATTTCTTGGATTTTCTTTCACATGACGTTGCATAGTATACAGTTAGGAGGCACAACTTTGCCTTTATGCTGGTAACCGGCAAAAGACTGAGCTTACTGCCAAGAATCCAGTTCTGTTGTCTAATTACTTCATAATTTTATATCAATGGCGAACTAAAGCCAAGTAATCCTTATCTCAGGGTGGCCTTACACAGCTACCCTTTAGCAACAGACCCCTCAAAAGATCAATATTACGATTTACGTCAATTACCAGCAGACCCGGCAGACGCTGTCCTGCCTCACCTATTGGCCGCTTACCGCACGGACTATCAACCACTCTGCCCCTGCCTTTAATATCTCTCATAATATCTTAGATATTAATTTAAATGATATGCTGTAAAGGGCAATTTTCATCTGTGTGTGTACAACTTATCTAGCGTACTTAATTCGATAAGGAGTAATACAGTGTTCTTTCAAATAGCTTCGTAAATTGTACATTATAATTTTTTGTAATATGTAAAAGATAAAATTGTTTGCTGTGGGTTATACTTAAGAGATAGACATATGCCATCACTGACTTTTTTATACATCTTATTAATATATACAACTCCATACTATATTATTTCGATCTACCTCCTAAGGTTTAGCGAGCGCACGCAATGTAAGCCCACAAAAATAAGTTTTTTACGATACCTAAACCTGCCTCGTAATCACACTATCTACTGGTGAAAATCGCATGATAATTCGTTCGGTAGTTTTTGAGTTTATCGAGAATAGACAGACAGACGCGTACAGTGGACCCATATTTCGTAATAATTGTGTAACATTATTTATGGATTAATAATATTAGCTATTATTTACTACTCACTAAGAAACTACTTAATACTTTATTTAAAAAAAAAAGATAAGGTAGGCTGGCAGAAAATGCTTTTAGCATTAAGCTCACCTTTTGTGCAACATTGTTCATTTTTTAGTTGTGAAATAAAGTTGATTAAAAAAAAAAGATGCAAGCCTTCCAATCAGTTGGTACGAAAATATTATATTTCTTCTATCTAGCGATATCGCGCTAATAACATGGTCCGCTTAGAATGCAGAGGATGGGGTTATGGAGCGAGTTAAGATGACCGATTGCCGTATGACGTCATCCTCGGCACCCCCACGATATCTGCAACCTCACGACTAATATCACTCAGTGACATGATAGATGGCAACATCCATATGTTCGTTCATCGTCTGGAGAATCTTATTGTTGGAATGACGAAGTCTGTCCCAAAAAAACGTTTCATGCTCTTTTGTTAGTGTCAAGGTTGGGATGTCGACAATTTGTTAACCTCGGTGCTCGTCGACAAAACAACACGACGGTACAACAACACAAACATTAACTCGCACTCGAAGTGTCCAATGATTCAGCAACTTGGTATAGTTACAAATAATCTTGCTCATTTAACAAGTTTTTTCTTCTCATACATGACGCTGGACAAATATTTGCCGGACAATGAAATAGTTTTTCTTTAATATTCGATCTTATATTTGTGGTTTTTGTGAGTTTATGCAATACTAGCTTTTAAACGCGGATTCGGTCCTGTTTATGTAGTGTTTAGATTTTTTGGTATAAAAACATATTATACATTTATACATGCCTTTCTTCCTCTTCTTTACCAGCTTCTATGCTTCCGAATACATACGACAAAGGGACCTTCTAGAAGTTAGCTTATTTTTTTTAAAGGACGGCAACGGATCTACGAACTTTGATAGTCTCAGGTAAACCGCGTACCCGTTTTCATCTTGTTATAAATACATATAATAGTGTTTGTATTTGAAGTAAAAGTTTTTTACGCACGCTTGACTTTGGGGAGTAAGCTGGCGAATGCGTGCGCAGAGCGTTACGGAAGTGCATGATCGGGCAATGAGGCGAACGGAAGTTGAGAGGGAGATACACATAAGTTAAACAAGATAGCCTAATCAGCCATTTAATCAAATGGCCTTGCCTCTTTACTTTCGACTTTATGGACTACTCGACTGGTTTCGACTAGGTTTTTACTCCCATTATGTCACGGACCGTCTTACGAGACTTAAGAGGCTATGGGCAGGACACTTGGCCAGATGTGGTGATGACAAGTGGAGTAGGAGCTTAACAGAATGGCAACCATGGGGAAGAAAAAAAAAATTGTCATTCGGCCGTTATATTAGATCTCTTATAATTAACTGTTTATATAAATATGCGGGACGCAAAAGCTAGTATACTTTATTACTTCCACACATGCATTTTAAATAAAATTGCCAAGATTGTGTCAAGACACGCATAAAAAGGTTCCGTATTTTATCAGACACGCTATGAACATATTTGTTAAATAACTTCAAAAGTTGTTGTCAGATTTAGTTCAAAATAACTAATGAGCTTTTAACATGTTCTATCAACATGGAAAATTTCAAGTCTCTAAGTATAATAGTTTGGAAATGCTAGGGGGAAACCACCTTACGTGCAGACAGACGGACGGACAGAGCGAAATTATGAGAGTTCCTTGTAGAACTACGGAACCCTAAAAAGAGATCTTTTTACCAAAAAAGTGTACTGTAGCTTTTGCATTGATCTTGAATAAAGGGACAAACAAGCACAAAACAACACTATCTGCCATAATATCACTGAACATTGCGGAGTTCTCGGCCTTAATTTCTCTTTGCGTAGGCTCAGTCATAAATTTAACGAGCCAAATGTGTTCTATTTAGTAATTCCATTTCCTATTTCTAGGACTCCGGTATCGTTAACCTGTAAAGTTACTACCTCTTTGTGGATACGTTTAAACTACCAACTAGTTTGTACTGGCAAAATGAATACTGATTCAATTTAGCGTTAGACAATGTTAGGCGTTAATTGCACCACTACTGGTTTTGCAGACGGCAGCAGATCCAGAATAGGAGTATTAAATACAAAATGGAGGCATTTTTGTCTACTCTTCTTATAAAGAGGAATGATTTGATTGTTTGTTTGCGTCGAATAGGCCTTGAAAATGCTGAACCCATTTGAAAAATTCTTTCGCCATTAGAATCCTATACGCTATGTGGTTGTAGTGTGTGTTTCGTTAAATAACTTATTGAGGAATTCGTATATTAATTAGTGGCCGGCATTAGAGTCGATCTCTAGGTTAAGTAGATCTTATCGTCTCCGGTTGCTAGATGGGTGACCAATTCTAACACTGTTTTCCAAATAACTGATTTCCTCCTTGTTTCGGAAGACTACGTGTTTTCCGAAACAGTGGGTCACGATTAATCACTGAGTGATATTAGCCGTGGGACTGTAGAGATTGTGGGGATTTCGGGGAAGACATCAGGCAGTTGGTTATTTTAAATAGCTTCACAGCTACATCTTCTGCATTTTAAGCGGGATACTAGGGTACCAGGATATTGCTAGGAAGAAGAAGAAGTAGTTAAAGAGCTTATTAGATTTCCTCCCAAATAGAGCCTCAATAGCTCAACGGTATAAGGTATGGACTGAAATCCGAAAGGTACCCGGTTCAAACCCCACCGCCGTTACTACGAGTACAAGATACAGTTCTTGCCAAATTTCAAAATTCTGGATGTACGGAAAGTATAGAATTTGTTTTCCTTTGCAAATACGTGGGAAAAGTGACATGAAAGCCATGTTTTCTGATTGCGTGCATTTAGAGGGTTCATACTTTCACAGTTTCAAGGGATCGCAGACCTCACTATGTAGTATTAATTTCAATTTTATACTCTCTACGCATATCTGAGAAAAAAAGGTCATAAGAGACAGACAGACAATAAAGTGATTCTCTAAGGGTTACTTTATTCCTATGGAGGTACGGAACCCCTAAAATTGACTTTTACAAGTGTTTGTAAAAATTCAAATAAAACAATTTGACTTAATTCGATTTAAAGCAAATTATTCCCGAACTATTATGGTCTTGCTGGTAAGTACGTTTATTAGAGCTCTTTAAAGATAGGGGTATATACATTATAGTTGCTATATACAGGCCATCAATCCTTCTATATACATAACAGCGAAACACCAAAATAACATGAAATTTCAAAAACCACGGGACGTATAAAGATGAAATTTGGCAGAGAGGTAGTATATAGTTAGTAGCGATCCGCTAAGATTCGATTTTCTAACAGGATCAGGTATAAGGAGGTCTGAGGACAAACTCAATTCAACGCGAAAATAGTACGGGAAAAAGCTAGTAATATATACAAGCGTCTATAAGCTAAGATCGTTCTAAGATCGTAAATTTATTTGTCATCTTGCTTAAAAAAACCGCTATAAAGAACTGATATGTTTAACTCTGTTTCTCAAGTGTCGCTAAGAAGGCTCGTCTCAGTATTGGGCCCTTAACCCGCTGACACGCGACCACTTATCAGTAACCGGGTTATAGGCTCGACTCCTCAAGCTGTGCGCATTCATTTACTAAACTAGACTGTTTAAAGATGTGATTAAGACTGAAGATATTATACAGATTGTCATCAAACATGTCTAAGAAGACTCGCACATAAGTTACCTTTAATACAAAGAAAAGTAAATCGAAATCACTTCATCCATTTGGGAGTTTTCACACAAACACACAAATACTCACACGCCCACGCGCGCACACACACACACACACACGCGCGCGCGCGCACGCGCAATTCTATCTTTTATTGTTTGTAAAATTAATGATGAAGCTAAAATTAATTCCAGGAATCTAGATGAAATATAAAAGCCATAGCGAAAACTAGTTCTTTCTGTACTGTGTCCAATCTCATGAGATAGATTGCCATAGAGACAAGATAAATGTACTCTGAAATTAGTTCCGCTCTCTCGTACAAAGTGATACTATGAATAAACTTAAGAGGAAAATTAGCTTCAATTAGTAAGTTTGAAAAATAGGGGGAAGTTCGTCATTCGTAATTTCTCTCTACACATTACTAAATGTAATATCTCCTTTTTAAAGCATAATATGGTGGAAAGACAAGATTCAAATTATATTCAAAAGTTATTATGTTAAACCTACCTAGCAAAAATGTATGTTAAATTAGGGTAGCGTTACGCGTGCAGTCACTTAGGTCAAACGGCCTGTTCGCTTGCTTGCCCCTTGTAATATAAAAAAAAATAATGTAAATAGAGAAAAATCAACATTTTTTTCTATCTACTTAAAAAAATTGTATCAGCATTGAAAAAGACATAAACGTAGACAGAAAATATAATAAAGAAAGGTTGGCTTGAACAAGACAAGATATGGAAAACAAAAAAAGTTTATTCTATGTCGAAAATTTTATTTTTGTTTATGAGACTTTTACATACTAATGTACCCTTGAATTTATATTACACCATAATGTGAACAAGTGCATTTCATACATGCGGATAGGCACACAGATTAGAAAAGCATTTTGTTTGTTCAGCTTCTGTTTGAAGAGCTGCTGGATGGCAAATATTTAGTGGAGTCTAGTGCAGGTTATTGCGTAACGGCTGGCGAGCTGGGAGCTCTGGATTTTCATGTATTCAGAATAAAATATTAAATCGTGATGACCATTTGCACAACATACTGTCAGGTCAAGTTGCAATTTCTCCTTAATACCTTTGCCGATCGTTCCTATCATAAGATTGAGTAGCCAATTGTTGTCAATGGTATGAAATACTGGATTTTTAGGTGTTTAAATATAGCAAGACATATGTGAACGATGTTCATTTGTATAAGCGAGAACTCATATTAAGTTGGCGACATGTCAAAATATATAATAGATAAACAAATACTTCATGCTCTAAGATTCTCCACCTCGACCAAATAAGCAAATAAAAAAAGCATATTTTTTATAGTGCAGCCGCCGCTACATAACGAAATGGCAATGATGTCGAGTGTAAAAATGTCCATGGGCGCCGGTAGGCACTTCGGTGCCTGCTGCCTGCTCGTCTGCCCCCTTGTAACATTAAAAAAAAAAAAAAAGAAAAAAATAAATAAATAAATAGATTACAGACGATTGTACATACTCGTGTTACTATAATCTCTTAGTGTTAATATATTTCTTTAACTGTGATGAGATATAATGTGATTACATAAACAAGATCTTAAATTTGTACAAGTCTTTAAGGTTATAATAAACTTGAAACAGGCAGATATTGTTATTTTATTCAGGGAGGTGCGAGTACTCTATTTCATGTTTACTCGCGCTGACCACTCGCCGTAGTATAAATGGGACGAATGCCGTCGGGATATCCAGCACCGTTAGCCTACAGCCATTTGAATATTAATGCGCCGGTTATATCGCATCGTTGTAATGCTTTACCTTACAAATGATATACATAAAAGCGTCGATTTAAAAATTTTTGGATATGGCACATTAAATAAATATATATTTGTTTAATTTCTTACAAAATAATTTAATTATCTAATTTAACAGCGGATCCAGCGGTGTTTTTTGCCCTGTCTGAGCGTTTGCTCACTTTTATTATTGATATTGAATATCAAAATATAGCGCCATCTATTGGTCGTTAACCCCACCGACCGTCGCGCCTGGCCGCTCTTATCATAATATTTAAAATGCCACGGTATTTTAAATGCGATGTAAGCACGCAAAAATAGGTTTTTATCACATCACGCTACCTACGTATATCTGAAATTCTCGCCTTCTATCTACTAAGATGTGCATATATTATTCATTATTAGTTAACCATTCTCCTTGAATTGCTCTGTTCATTGACGATAATCGCATTAAAATCCGTTGCGTAGTTTAAAATAGATTTACACGTTTAGACTAGAAGCGACTTCTTTGTGTATGTAAAGATTTAGTAATATTTTGGATAAACTATACTTTAAATAAATCTAAAGTATGTGATAGCCTGCATGTTTGTTATTTTATACGGCATATTAAAATTTTGTAGTAAATAGTATTTCTTAATTCGGGATTTTCAATAATAAGGATTTCGCAAAATAACCTTGCCTACTGTAAGTATTGAATAAAAAGTACCTGGTGTTCTACACGTGTGCACCTTTAAAATTTAATTCGTGTGTTACCTACAAGACTGATCGTGACCTAATGATAATGTTAACGTTCGTTCACACACATTTACAGTCATTAATTCACGCATATTTTAATGGTCACTTGATATTCTATTGATTCTCCTACACTATAATCTGTACATATAAATAAATTTGGAGGGTCTGTTTGTGACGACGAATTTTTTTTTTTTTACTAAAATTTGCATATGACTATATGTATGTATTTATATGCATCGACAAAAAACAGGCGGCTGTTACCTATAACGCAGGCACTAAGTGGTCTATCTTAGGACCAGACGTACGTGTGTTATATAGTCCTATATATTTACTCATTTATTATTTCATGTACTGATTTATAGTAAATTATTTGTGAAGAACTTCTTTTGCTCGAAGGCAAAAAATATCGGTAAAATACTCGTACATAACATGCGACTTGTGATAAGCGAAATCCATCGTTTACTGCCTTTTCTTGGGTCGCTGTAAATCCTTTGATAAATTACTATTTCATCTTCGGCTTTCGAATTTCGTCCGAAAGTTTTTGAATTCCCCTTCTAGATTTTCGGAGGGTCCGGGAGCGAGGCCGTGGGAGCGGTAATCCAGGGTCCCCGCCGGACAGTTGTCGGGGGTTTTTAATTTGGAGGCCGCCCGCTGCGAACGGATTATCAGCACGGCATTTGCAATTAGTCAGACTCGTTGCGGTCGTTCCTCGTACACCATTTCGAAAATCAAAACTTTCCTCCTATTCTACACTCTATCCTCTAGTGATAGAAATGCAAATATACCAAACGAGCTTATAGCAAAAGGATTTACACCTCGTTCCTCGCTCAGATTATATTCAAGGACTAATTTAGACTGCCGTATATCCTTCATCGGGAATTTGTAATGTTTGTTTTTGTTTAAGACATCTGGCTCAAGAATAGTTAAATAATTCACGTGCTATATATACACGTTTAAAAAACTAGTAGTCTCCGTGACTTTATCCGCGTAAAATAAGTTAAAGAAAATAGATTCAACCTTAGAGTGATGATATATAGCCTAGGTATAGCTTTCCTCGATAAATGGTCTTTCTAACACTGAAAGAAATTTTCAAATAGGACCAGTTCCAGCAAGAAAACAAACAAACAAACAAACTCTTCAGCTTTATAGATTATGTATAGATGCTTTTTATTTATAGCACAAAGTAGCTCGTAACTGCTACGGTGGTGTGTTTGTTGCGAATTTTTTTTTTTAAGTTCTATTCGTATAATCATTGATAGAATATGGTGTTACTTTCTAGAAATCCGTGACAGGCACGAAAACTAAATTAAATTTTGCGTATTTTTATATTATTGACAAAGGGCAAACGGTCAAGTGGTCGCCTATGGACAACTTCATCTCCAGTAGACTCGCAAATACGTTGCCGGCCTTTGAGAAATTAGTATGCGCTTTTCTGAAGGTCCCTAAGTCGTATTAGTTCGGAAACACAAGCCTTCGGAGTTAGGAAAATCCTGCGGGGTGACCAAGCATTATAAGATAAAACAAGAATTTACCATAAGCTGGATTGTGATGCGCTGGCGTGTTGTGCACAGTAACGCCCATGGATTCCTCTCCATCAGACGAGTCGTCTGAAGAATCGCCAGTAAACGGCATCGATCTGATTTGACTAGCACGCTGAAAAGATAAACACAATAAGTAAGTTTAAGGTTTAAAAAATAAAAACATTTTTTTAAAGTTACCTTATTTAAATTTAAAAAAATTGTAAATGTGTTTTCGTGAATATATTCGTGTTTCCCCTCTAATTAGTAGTGTTGCCTATTCAAATATTTATTATACACAGGTCACTGGTTCAGATCCGGCTCATAGGACCAATAATCAGGGTGGTGTAAAATGAAAAGACGAGTGGATATATAGTAATAGATGGACTAAATAAATTATTGTTATTAATAAAACTGATAACAATTGAATATGCTGAATGCGTCTAATAGCCAACAATATGTAGTATCGATGCTTTAGTGTACACGGATACGTCCTAACGAAGTTAATCTTGGTTTGTATTTACAAATTTAAACTACTATCAAGTATTTACCTAATAGCTAGAACTAGAAGCAGTAAACTCTCTAACTACTTAACAGATATGTGACCACAAAATATATCTTGATATATTTTGTAGTAGTCTCTCCACTTTCAATAAAACATTAAAACTGGAATTAATTGGGTTATAGATTTGATAGCTTTTGTTTGTTATTATTTTAGTCTTAATTTACTTTACTTTCATTTGTTTTAATTTTTAAACGTTTTTTTTTTTATTTTATACTTTGTGTAAAATTTCGAGTGCTTATAGATAATACATATGTATGCATGTTAAGATCTCATTTTTTGGTATGTTACTTTTAAGTAGCATACTATTTTGCTGATCTAAATAAATAAAAAAGAAATGAAAAAATATGTGTAAATCTTTTGTTTCATAAACATACCTATGTTATTGGCAAACTATATGTTATGTATGGTATGTATTTCAAAAATATTTTTATGCAGTGCAACGCAAACGATGTCCCATCTTTTATCGTGTCCTGCGTACCCTAATACCTGCACGCAAGAGGATGTAATTGGCTGCTTTCGATAGGGCAGTTGATGTGGCTACGTTATGGGTTGTGGACAATATAGTCCTTGCCAAGGAAACGCTAAGAAAACATATAAAAACATATTTACCCCCTTTACAGTTGCATATACGGGCACAGAGATGTCCTGGTAGCTGGTGGACTCGTGCATGGCACGCGGACAAGGCGGGGGGCTTAACTCTTCCTCCACAGACTGCTGGAGACCGTCGTCTGCCACCTACCACATAGCATTCCCAAAAATAACAAGGGGCAAATGGACAGGCTGTTCAACTAAGTGATTTCTGACACCATAGATATCTCTATCACCTAGAACCCAGCAGATGTGTTTCAAATTGAATTATATAGTATATCACTTGACATGACAGCGTTGCCGCTTCTCACCAATTATTTATTCTTAAAATTAATAATTATTACAGTCTATGTAGTGCGGAGCAAACAATGTCCCATCTTATGTCGTAACCTGCGTGCCCTAACACCTGCACACAGTATTTAATGGCTGCATTAGATAGAGCCATTGATGAGGCCATTTTCTGGGCCGCTACTATATACTACTTTAACTAACTAACTATTTTTTATGAACTTTTTCGTTAATTGATTCAACGAAGAAGATTATTACATTACAGAAGCCCAAAGTCTTGCCGTAATATACTTATTGTCAATAAGTAAGTAAGCAAGATATTTAATTTTTGCCCTCTTTAATGGCCAAGTTGATAACTAACCCATTATCTGTATCATTTATACAGATTTTCTATACCATCTTGGGCCTTTACTATCTTCTTCCTTGCTAACTTGACTATCATCTTGAGGTTTTCACTCAATGTCATTAGTTTTGAGGCATAACATACCTGGTATATTTTGGCTTCCCAGCTCGGGAACCGGTGCAGCGGTGGAGTGGGTGGTCTTGGTTGTTCTGAAGTTGAGCTCTCGCCTGTGTTTTATCCACTAGCGGACCCGGCATACGTTGTCTTGCTCCAATTTTGACTCGTCTGCTATAAGACTAATAACTATGAAACTCGACACTGGCAGAACGTTTTACGAAATAATAATTTTACGTGGCTGGCCAGTACAAACCTTATCTATTTGAAGTATTACGAAGTATCGAAAATATCTGCATTTTTTAGTATCTTTGACTAACCTCTGGGCTTCTTTTATTTCTTTTCTGTTAAATCTTCCCTGAAGTAAGGGGAATGTAACAAAACAGACAGAATTTAAAACGTTCCAGCGGTTTTCGAATTTTAGCGAGACTGACGAACAATGAGTTTTCGCTAATATATAAAATTCCGGTGTTGCATTAATAATATTATAGAATAATATTAATGCGTTATAAGAGCACCGTGTTATATGGGGGATTACAGTACATGATATGCTCGTATTGAAAATCTATGTATATATATAGAACCCAGCCCCGAAAGAGAACAAACAGCTGCTGAAGAAGTCAGTTGAGGAGGAATACCGCAAGTGGACCTCCATGGCGAACGACAACGACATCATATCTCACTTCTCCGTCCCCGGTACACCTCTGTTCCTCTGCTTGCTCTGGAAAATGATCTTCGAGACCAACAGGATCAACCCCATCGCCTTTAAGTGAGTTTCCATTGTCTTTTTTTTAATGTCTCAAAACGCGTTCTCGACTCCCCAAATTGAAACAAATAAAATGCGATATGTATTTGAAAATTTACAACAGATAATCTTCTTCCTAGCGATATCGCGGTCTAGTACTAGGGTCAGCTTTGTTTTTAGAGGATGTGGCTGTGGGGCGAGTTAAGATGACCGATTGCCATCCTCGGAACCTCCACAGGTCTCTACAACCTTACGACTAATATCACAAAGTGACATTAATCGGTTCCCACTGTTTTACCCGTCATAATGGCTCATCCGTCTATCATTCGGTGGCAACAAAAGCTACTTAACCTAACGATTGACTCAAATTCCGACCACTGATTAGATCACGACCTTCTGAAAATTTAGATCAGATAATATTTCATAAAAAACCCTATATGATGTCATCTAAATGTATCTATACTAATATATAAAACTGAGGAGTTTGTATGCTTGAATGCGCTTATCTCAGGAACTACTGGTCCGGTTGAAAAATTCATTCAGTGTTAGATAACCCATTTATCGGGGAAAGTTATAGGCTATATATCATCACGCTAAAATTTTTCACCTGATAATACGCGAACGAAGGCGCGGGTAAAAACTAGTATATAGTATGTATGCTAAAGTCATGAGAAATGTTTTTATTAATATTTTTATATTTAGCTTATTTTGGTAGTAAAATATGTCTTTTTATTAGATTCCTTGCTAATTGTTATTTTTAAACGAGTTTTACGTAAATTTTGTATGTAAAAAATGACGAAAATTATGTATGTATGTAATTTAAAGTGCAATGTATGTACTTATACATACACCCACGCACAAAACATATTATGTGATTTAAGGGAAGAATATATTTAGAAGGTATATTAAGATTTAGAACGGGTCCGTATCTGATACGCGATAAGGAAATTGTTAAATCACTTCAAAATTTATAGTCCGATTTCGCTATAAATACAAATAAATAATGTACTATTGAAGTAAAAACTTCAATTAGAAGCGTTGGGCTCTTTTAAGAGAAAAGACTATTGAACTTGCGACACTGTTACGGTACCGACAGCTCGTCGCTTTGTGGAACGCAGCTTCTGTATGTAGAGTCGACCAAGAAATTGGTTTGCCACGCTAAGGTCGAATATCGTTTGCAGGTTAATAACTTATAAAGCTCATTTTAGCTTGTTATGCATTACGTTAATTTCTAACAATAACCCTTGGCAAACTTTTCTTTTACTAGGAACTGTTATCCAAAATGGTAAAACACTTTCTCGGTCGACTATGCCAGTGCCACTGTGTTTTTTATTATGATGGATTTTTTCGTCCGTTTAGAATCCTAGAGCGTATCGGTGCCCGGGCGCTGTCGGCTCACCTTCGCAAATTCTGCGACTATCTCGTGTTCGAAGTGACCAATCCCGCAGGGGGTCCGCACATAAACAAGTGCGTGGACGCCATCAACGACATCATCTGGAAGTACAACATTGTCACCATCGACAGACTTGTTTTGTGCCTCGTGAGTATGTTGGTTTAATAGTAATCAATCACAGTAATAGATGATTAAATTTTCATATTTTCAACATAACAATTCAGACAGTTTAAGAAAGTAAAATACATACTAAATAAAACTAAAACAATAGGCATGACGACACTGATCTGAAATTATTTAAAATATGTATTCTATGACATGCAAAGTCAGATGTGTATAGCCGACCAAGAAATTGGTTTGCCATGCTAAGGTCGAATGTCGTTTGCAAGTCCATTGGTTAAAAGGTTCATTTTTGCTTATTATAAATTACGTTCATTTCTAACAATAAACTTTAACAAAATTTTCTTTACGAAGGAACTGTCATCCAAACTGGTAAAGCACTTTCTTGGTCGACTATACATTTATTCTAGGCACGCATTTTCTACTATGGTCAACGAATAGCCTGTTGAGCTTAGGGATTATTGTAACTGAGATTGAATCTACGTTCATATTGTAAATACGTCTTAACAATTATAATATTGAAGATAAGTATCAACAGATATTGTCCATCTATAGGATTCTTTCTATACTTGGCTATAATGGCAAGAAGTCATTGTGAATAAATATTATTTAAATAATATCAATATTCCATTTGGTATAGCAATTCAATCACGTAGAGTATAGTGGCGTAACTACAGAGACCGGGGCCCGTGGAAAATTCTTGGTATAGAGCCCTTTTTTTTTTTTTTTTGGTATAGGGCCCCTGTTTGATACGTTCTAAAACCGGATAATATCTTTTTCTTACAAATGCATTTTTATTTAACTGTGTATGCGATTAACTACTTAAAGTCATTGACTTCTACCCACATAACTTAAATATATATAAAAATAATAATATTATCCTGAACTCCGAGCTTTTCTAAGCGGGGGCCCCTACCGGCCCAGGGTCCGTGGCATTTTGCCGTTATGCTACCTTATAGTTACGCCTCTGGTACAGTGTTAGAGATAAACTTGGAACAGAGATTTTATGCATTTGTTGTACTTTAAAATTTTGCTACGACTCGTAGATTTTATCTTATGTTTTAGTAGATATATTCAGGCTGCTTCTTCTTCCTAGCGTTATTCCCATTAAGTACTTAGACTGCAAAGGATATGACTGTGGGGCGAGTTGAGATGACCGAATGCCGTCTAACGTCAACCTCCGAACCCCCACGATCTCTACAACCTTACAACTCATATCACTAACTGACTTATATGTGATTAATTGGATCTCACTATTTCACGTGCCTTCCGAAAAACGGAGGAGGTCGGATATCAAATATACACGTGCTAGAATGGGTCACCCACGTATCACCCGGTCGCAGCAAGAGCTACTTAATCTAGCAATCGACTCAAATTTCGACCACTGATTAGGCCACGAGCCCCTCGTATATTCAGGCTTTATTAGTAAATGAATAATAATAATTCTTATTATTTAGTTCAAATTTCTAAAATTAGATTAATTAAAGCCAATATGGATTGATTACTGCCATAAAGCTGTTGCAGCACAGTAGCAACACGCAGGGGACTGACGATTGGGAGCATTTCTCACTTTTCCCTGGCATCGTTTTCATACATAAGATATAGGGGTGGTCGGAGTGACGCGGGGCGCGAAGGAATATGCGCAGACCGATCGATTCCGCCGGCGCACCCTGGGCAGTCGCGTTTCGGACTCAACCTCGTAAAGTGTCCATAAAACCTTTTCCGTTAAAATACGCATTGAAAATTACTGATTCGGTGTTGTGTCACATAGTGTTTTGTGTGTGTGCTATTGGATCTGCCTTAGTTAGGAGGAAAATTGGTAAGATTTTAATTGATAATTTTGTGCAATTCCTATTCAAGCTTGACTACATTTTCCATTTAAAAACTCGTTTGTATTAATTTCTGTGAGAGAACGTAGTTGAATCTTTTTTGTTCGTTAATTGGACAATAATTGGAAACGTAACGTTTTCATATCAACGCAAAATAATTGTCTCTGTATATGCCTCATTTACAATGAACCAAATAGGAAAGCTTGATTCCGTTTACAACGTATTTCACCCGTTGAATGAACTTAATGAACTGAATTTAAAACTAACATTGAATTTCACTTACAATTTTGTAGGTAATATGAGATCAAATGAACCTTGTTAAAACTCTTTTGTTTTGAGACATAAGGCACTGTTAGGTATATTGCCTGTTATTTTAAGGAACTATAAAATCTTTGGCACAACGGCTTATTATCAAATTATATATTTAAGTTCTACTAATGTACAGCATATTCCACTATAGTAAAATATGCTTGCCATATTTATATAAGAATGTGGTAAGGCCGTTAATTTATAATACTCACTATGTGATATAGTCTTAATTGCGTGGACTAACATGAAATTTTGAAGACTAAAATATTGGTAAGAATATCCCAAATAATACATATGTCTATAACCTACCTTTTTACCATAATGTAAAGTAGTAATTGAAGAGTACACAACTGACTATAGAGCCAACGCCGTCTCTTTCTAGCACTAGACGTGACAGCATTGCCGCCACTTCACGCCGATATCATGTGAGAAAGAGGTACTGGTACCCGGACGCGCCGGTCCAATTCGGCTATAAGCAAGGCTCTACCTCTAATTAAATTATAAGTAAAGTAGCTGTTTCCATCGACTTTTAATAGCGTTTAGAGCAAAATTACGAAAGCCATTAGACCTCTTGTTCTGGCCCTATAGAAAATTCATTCGTAGCGGATATCCACTAACTATGAACTACCTACTTGCCAAATTTCATCATTGTGCGTCCCGCGGTTTTCGATATTTCCTCTCAGGCGACCTTTTTTTTTTCAAAGAATAATGAAGAACGAAAGGTTTAGAGATTAAGTTCAGCCGAGTGAAGACGCGTTCAAAAAACTACTTCTCGATAAGATTTGTTAGCTGCAAAATATATTTTGTTACGGACCGTTAAACGCAGAAAAAGGGGGAAAATAGGTCATTCGGGGAAAGATATATATTATCGGAAACTGTTATTTACTGGTTGTCCTTTTTGTTGCTTTTTTCCTTTCGAATGCTTTGTTTTGAACTTTGAAGGAAAAGGGCTTCCTTGTTTGTCTTTGGTTATAAGACATTAAACCTGGAGAAAACTTGTTTATTTCGTACGAATAAAATTCTTTCAGTCCAGTATTTATGTTTTTAGTGTTGTGTCTCTATATAACTAAAAGGAAGAACAATTAATTAACAGTCTTCAAAGAGAAATGCCCGTTTTAAAGTCAATTGTCTTGTTACGTCAAGAGCATAAAGTAATAATAATAGTTGATTGTGTAACAATGGACTAACGATAGCGGTTAAACCTGAGTGGCTACCGATGCCCAAGAACAATTGTGCTACCCGAAAATTTGGAAGAGTATTATGAGCCGTTGAGTATTGAGTAAATATCTCTTTACTTATTGAATAGACTAAAATTTTGAATTTAAAATTAACTAAACAGAAGCCTGTATACAATAAATTAATAAAGGGCGTTATTTCGTCTGGTCGTGGTAGTGACCCTGCCCTCCGCTCCGGGGGTCGTAGGTTTGATTCCCGTCTCGAGTCTGGGTGTATTATCCATATGTATAGTGTGTCATATAGTCGGGTATGTTATTATTATTTATTAATATTATAAATCAAAAGAGTTGTTTGTTTGTTTACTTGAAAGCGTTAATCTCAGAAAATACTGGCCCGAATTGGAAAATTTTTTGAGTGTTAGATAGCCCGTTCATCGAGGAAGGCTATATCATCACGCTAAAATTGAATCTAATTTTTTTACCTAAATCTACGAGGGCGAAGTCGCGTCTGTAAGTAGTTATCTATAGACTACCTCCTTGCCAAATTTCATCATTATACGTCCCGCAGTTTGCGAGATTTCGTTTCAGGTGACCTTTCGCTTTTACATATATAGATTTCCTATACCTACTGCAGTTTAGTAAGTGTTCAATCCATTTTATATTTAAGCACGTCTTGTAGAAGGCAAGGAAATTCCAAGTCAACATTGTGGGTACATACGATACAATATTAAGGCCGCAGTCCTCGTAACGCTGTGTACATTTGCCAAACAACACACAAGTCAATGTGAAACTTGCCTTATTCAAACTCAACTGCCCGACCAGAAATAATACGGATAAAATAAACCGGATAACCTGCGAATATTCAGGTTGACTGGTGAGACACTTACGATACTGGAGGACCTGATACTTAATGATCATATATGACGAAAAAAATTAACATGAAATACATATATCAATTAACTACTACTAGAGTTGAAAAGGTTGAAGGTTCTGGAGTGGCGACCACGTCTGGGAAAACGAAAGGCAGGACGTCCTCATACCAGGTGGACTGACAATCTAGTCCGGGTTGCAGGATATCGCTGGTTACAAGCGGCACAATATCGCCATTCGTGGAGATCAATGGAGGAGGCCTATGTTCAGCAGTGGACGTCCCCAGGCTGATATGATGATAAGTTTAAAAGAGAGTTAACTAATTATGTACAAAAAGCATGTACATAGTAGCGTGGACGCACGATGATGGTCAGTTTTCCCTTCACACTTTAGTCCTGAATTAGGACAGGCAAAAATACTTACTTCACTCATCACTTGTTCACTTATTTGTTTAATAGCCAAAAAATAAACTGAATTATTAATTTTATGTATTATTGCTAATTGACAGCCGTCATTAAATCTTTTTTTTTATAGCTGACCAGTTTTTTTACGCTAGGAAATTTATTTACGAACTAACTTCTTCGAACAGGTATGTTAACTGTCCGGTCCGGGATGGGGTGAAAATTTTGCCAACAAATAGCCTTGCCGACGTCCCTTCAATTGTACTGGGGGTTATCACAAAGCTTTGTGATAGAATTAGAAATATTAAAAAATATACAAAAAATAATTGAAAATTGTGTTTTCTTGTCAATATTTAAAAATATATGCATGAAATTTCACAATATAACTGTCACATCAAGGAGGGGGTTAGGAAAATGCGATAACCTATGAGAACGACGTAAGGAAGGGGGGGGGGGGGGGACTTCGTTTGGCGTAATTATTGATGACCCCTTACTTTACATTCAACCGTCCATATTACCATGGATTTTTTTTTAATGACACGTTTTACTAACTAAATGCGTTTAAAATTGACTCTCCTAAATACATACGTTTGACGTGCATTTGGAAAGACATTTGTTCGAGTAATAGTAGTGAAAATAATTGTTTTTTTCAACTAGTCTATTATCCGACCAAATTAAAAAAGAAAAATTTTTTTTTTTGCCGTAAATAAAACATGCGTTGTAAATAATATCTCTTTTTTGTATATAATATCATTGTTCCTATAATGTTATAATAATGTTTTCGCGTCAATTTGTATGTCTTTTTTTTTTCGAAACGTTGTTTGCTCCTTATAAATGATAAAACAATACACTATTTTTTAAAAATCTAAACGTCTTTTAGTCATCCCTCTATTTAATACCTTACTAGCAGATAAGCAAATAGAAGGAAATTTGGAAGGTTTGTCAAACCTTTTTATAGTTAATTAATTTTTTCCAAATTATTCATTCATTTGTTGAATGAATAATTGGGAAATTATTCGTTTCATTTGTACACTTAAATTTATTTTTTGCTTTTTATATTGTAGGGGAAACGGCTGATTTTTGTTCAAAGTATTTACGCTAGTTTTAAGATTTTTTTATAAATCTTTTAGTTCCTAAATAAATAAAAAAAATTCTTAACGTTAACATTATGATCTGTGGCCACGCCTATGACCTAGGGACCTGCAAAGAATCTCATATATATTAAAGGCCAATAACGCATCATATTCTCTTAAATCAGTGTTTTTCAACCTTTTTGGATACGTTACCCCGTTACAGGTAGAAAAATTCTGGCAATCATCTTGGGTCTATATCATAAAACACTGGCGACCAACTTGGCCTATTTTTGAAAACTTCAGTGGACCCCGACGGGCAAAATGGCGGTAATTTAAAAGTTTATGACAATAACTGTATATAGTCTTGCTTTGTTGCTTTTTCCCTCTGGCCGGCGAACCCTCAAGTCATGCTTTGCGACCTCCTAAGGGTCGCGACCCACAGATTGAAAAGCACTGCTTTAGATACTGCAATTACGTATGGGTGTTGCTAGTTACTTATAATGAGGTAAACAGACGTTTCCTTTGCCACTTGTCAAATGGAAGGAGCTGATATTAAGGTGAAAGGTACCAGCAGTAGCAACCTCAATGAGGTGTCGTATTTACAGCTATACTTATGCCGTAGCCAGACATAGCTTTTGTACATTTTTGACCTTGAAGTCTACAAAGTTCTACAAAACCCGTGGAAGTTACACAGTCCCCGGCCACAGTACGTGATCATTGAAATGATCATCCAAATGAAGTTATGTCTGGCTCCGGCATAAGGTTTGCGCTGTTTTACTTTATTGCTTAGCTGTACTGGTTTTGGTCACCAGCCCGAAAGGGTGTGGGTTTTTTGTTATTAAATTTGGGCACCACAGGCATGAGGCCCGTGCCAATTGTTATATTATATTTATCTTTTATTTTGTTCTTCTCTCTTATCGTTTCATTAACTCTCTGTTTATAGTTCAGTATTTTTTTTTTCTTTTGTCATTTATTGTTGGACAAATAGTAATAGTAATTTTATTTTATATATCATGTTACATAGTTCAATAGAACCCTGGGCCCTAAACTAGGAAAGATGAGAAGTGGGAGTGGGGGAAAAGGGCGTGGGTTCGATTCCCACCGCTGTCACCATGTACTTTAAACTCCGGTTACTTTCAAACTGTCTTTATTTTATTCACCTTGACATTGTCAGCCAATGAGATGACGTATAGATAATAGACTAAACAGTATATTCTTTTACTGTGGCATATTGTGAAATAATGGGGAGGTAATCACTAAGAGTAGACTAATCAGTGGTCGGTGTTTTAGTCGATCGCTAGGTTAAGCTGTTCTTACCCCGGCCGGGTGATAGATGGGTGGTCCATTCTAACACTGGCTTCATAATTAAGATCTCTGTGTTTCGGAAGACATGTAAAATAGTGGATCCCGATTAATGCCACTGAGTGATATTAGTCGTGAGTTTGCCCATCTATATGTAATATTATAAAAAACTGAAGCATCTATTTTGTAACGTCCAAATATTTTTTTATTCTTTCAATATAATGTAAGGACCAATGATGATGATTCTTGGTGAAAACGGATGGGATAGTTCCGCTAGTCACAACCTTCTTGGTTATTTTTATATATTTTTAAATATAAAGAACCTTTTTGTATGTTAATCTAAGTATGCCCATGTTACAATTTGTCACTTAAGCAAATATTATCACATTGTCACCCCATCGTACGAAGGGCCTAAGCTTAACCCAGCCAGTTTATTAAATGTAGTAACAAACGTTATGGCTGAATGTTTTTCAGGAAGTTTGTTTTACGGTGCTGTTTAATATAGAGGCTAGACATTTGATCGAACGACTGATTAAGCTAGTTGGTTGCAACATATACGTATTATAGAAACGTATTATATAAACTAAAACTCTACGTAAATCTTAGTCATGAAAAATAGTGATCGTAAAGATTGTGTTATAGCATAACTATCGATACTTTAATTAGTCAACATAATAAAACAAAGTCATTTAACGGCTATTATCTTTTGGGAAGATCTATCTTTTTGTTTTTAATAAATCATTTGCTTTCTGACGGTAGTAAAGATTGGACGTAAGGAACTTTTTCATTTGTAATGTACAGATCTTTATCTGGAAAATTATCTTTGCTCAGCAGAAAACTTGAGCCACACTAAGCTCTGCTTGTAGTCGTGTTTCTGCTGGTCAGCAAAGGTGCCAAGGTCTTTGCGGAGGGAGAAATAGAGTCATCATCATGATCTTGTCTTACAAAAATCTTCATCCATTGACAGAGATATATTATTTGGCTCTAAAATATATACGATTAGAAAAAAATTGTTGCTTAGCAACCGATAACCTGAAGCTAGAAGTTTCAGGGATGGCCTACTTTTGTACCAGTCCCCTTTTGTGACAGTTGTCAATCGTGTGTTTATGTTCCCGCTCCTGAAGGTGTTCCTAAAACCTGACCAAGTTTGTTAAGATTTTGATAAATAGTATACATTGCTTGCTGTTAAAATGTCGAAAGTCGCTTCCGAAACTCTATCTGTGGAGAAAAAGTCAGACGTCGAACCACTCGACCCAGTTTTAGAAATAAATGAAAATATAGCTAGCGAAATCTTCGACAGACCTCAAGAAGAAGGAGAATGGGAAGAAATAGAACCAAGAATTTTCTCGAAAAAAGATATTTTAGATGAGCTGACAATAGAATCTTTAAATAATGCAATTTATGAAATGGGTGTGATAAATCTTTGTTGGCCAGAGATAACTGAGCCTGTGTTTGAAACGCGTACTTGTTTCCCCAAAAGTTATTACACTAATACAAATAAGGAAAGACTTCTACTGGCATACGCCGAAAACTTTAGACGACAATTTCTTTTCCACTATAAGTCTAGAAAGCCATTGTTCCTTCAAGCACCAAACGAATGTGGTTTACAGGTAGAATTTAGAAGTATTTTAGTTATCTAGCAATATTTTAAAATTTTATTTAAATCCAAGTCGCTACATACACATTACATATATGCCTTAATGCCGAATAACGAATTTGTTTGGCTTTGGCTTTTGGGTTTACCTTTGATTTCTCTAATCTGTCATTATAACGATCCTAACCGGACTAATTAGAGAAAGAACATCGCGCATGTGATATCAGAGAGGAGCCACGATCCTCCGTAATAAGGGATACGACCCAAGAGGAAGACGAAATAACTAATAAACAAAATATTTTGTTTAGGAGACTGACGACTATTCGGTATATTGTTTCATAAACCATGGGCAGTCATGTCATATTTAAATGGGTAGGTCGTTTATCTAAGTATTTATAGGGAACAACGCTTAAAGGCAACTGCATTACGAGAAGGATTGCAAAAGCAGTGCTGTCTTTGTGAATGTTGAACAACACCGCAGGCGGTAGATGGTTCCACACAGATATTGTTTAAAGCAGGATTCTTGGTCATTGAGGTGTTGTGAAACGCACCACCCCAAGAGAGAAAACGCCAACCTGTGTCAATGTACGAAACTAAAATAGTTTTAGTGTTGACACCAGATGGCGTTAGTAAATATATTGGTTTAAGTTTGTCTATAATTAACTATTTACATTGTATGGTTTATAAATACAAGTTTTTCAGAAAAATATTTTTTTATTTCAGAAAATGGTATGCACAACTATACGGCCGACAAAACTTTGCTTCGCTGACACGGTTACATGGCAAGGACTAGCGTCTTTAGTCACAGATTATTTTGACTTTGAGCCGCTTAAGAAACCAATGTTGCACGTAAGTTATTTTTTAAATATTATATGAACATATTTTCTTATAGCTCTATGCACTTTCAGGAAATCTTTTTACCTTTCTTAAGGTAAAAGGAAATCTTTTTATCTTAAGAAACCAGTTTTAGTATGGGCTTCCCATCTATCACCCGGTCGCAGCTAAAACTACTTAACCTTGCGATCGACTCAAATGGCGCCCACTGATTAGGCCACGGCCTCCACGTAAATTCATTCATATTAAATTTAAATAAAATTATTTATCAGATGCTATACAGATGAAGTCTGTACTAAAAACAATTCAACAATTACTGTTTATTTTGTTGTCAAGTGACACAATAGAAAAACAAGACTAAAGAAATGTTCCAACTACAATTTGGAAAGAACAACATAAAAATTGATAACAATCTATATATTAATACGAGAAAAGAAAACTTTAGATCCAATTTTACGAAAATTGCAATTACGGAGCAGTACGAAATTAGGCACAATTGTAGATCATATAGCGGAAGGTGTGTGTGCTAACATTTTTTTATAATATGCAATATTAATATATTAAATTATTAAAATAAATCCACACGCACACCAATGTCGTGCGACTTACACACACATGTAGTGGATGTTGTCACAGCGTAATTGTGACAACCGTATGTTATATTAATTGACAATTTATTTTTCGATTCGATTTAAAAGAACAATATGTCGTTATACGCAAAAAGGTTTGTGGGCGAATTTCGATGTCGATGTCTAGTACTATTAAATGAATGAATAAGTGTATATATAATTATAAATGACGAATCAAGAGTGCATGCTAAGCATTACTTGTACAAAGGATACATTCATTAATTGAACAGGCCTATGGATTGTTGTCTTTTGCATAGAGATAGTCTAAAAGCTAGTGCATTAGTCCTATTGAACGTTTGCATAAGTTAAGCGTAAACCGTATGTTATCAAATACCTCATCATGACAAAACCGGCTTACTTCATGGTTGCTTTGACCTAAGGCTTTCCCAAACGGTCAATTATGTTGCGTAATATCACGTATTGTGCAATATTAACCGTGTAAGTTAATATTTAAGATTGCGCAATGATTGACCAAATTTTGAGTGAGTTTAATTTTTATAACACCATATTTTTCCATTGCATCGTGTATGGACATTATTGCGCAGTATTTTACAGTCTGTGTTTTATCTTGACGATGAGTGCACGTGCTCGTGCAAAAATGGCAGAAAATAGAATCTAAAAGTTAGTTTATTATAATATATTGCAGTCAGTTAACAGCTTCAGAATTTCTGAACGGATAAGACTGAGAAACTGAGACTGACTTCATTAAAACAGCATACTAATTTCTCAAAGGCAAGCAATAGATCTACGAGCCTCTGGTTTTGCAATTGTCCATGGGCGTAGGTAGTCACTGAGGTAAACCGTCTACCCGTTTTCCCCATATTTTATAAAAATTGCACTGTTCGTATTATTGTGCAATATAATTGATCGTTTAGAAGCGCCATTCAATCTTATCTATACTAATATATGAAACTGAAGAGTTTTTTTGTTTGTCTACTTAAACGCGCTAATCTCAGAAAGTACTGGTCTGATTTTAAAAAATATTTCAGTGTTAGGTAGACCATTTATAGAGGAACGCTATAGGCTATATCATCACGCTAAATGTATTCACCCCACTTTACGCGGACGAAGTTGCGGGCACAGCTGGTAGTACAATAATTTTATTGTACAATATTATTGCACTTCTAGGGAAATCTTTTTTCTTTTTCTTCTTTTTATTTGGTAATCCCACAGTGTTACAAAAGTCAGTTAGTTTTACAATATATTTTTTAATACTAAGACCGTAACATTCATCTTGGCAAAGAAAAGTCGCAGGGTAAGCTGGTAGAAGTATGCATAAATTGTACGCTGCACAAATTAGCGACCAGTTGTTGACACAAACTGTTCTCAAGGGCTCACTATATACCTACTTAACATATTATGCGTAATGCATATTATTACCGGGAATATCGCAATAACAAACTAACTAATAACTACGCTCTTATCTTTGCCCCTGAGATTTTATTAATCGTGCGACAGATAGTGCAGTTTTTTTTAATATTACACCGGGCAAACGAGCAGGCTTTTCACCTAAGTAGTCATTTAGGTGAACCGTCGTCCATGGACATCTGCACAAGCAGATGCGTTGCCGGCTTTTAAAAGGATTTTAGGAACCGGAAACTCTCACAAACCGAACGAAAATCGACTACAATACAATCACTTAACGTGAGAGCATTGTCGCCACTTCACGCCGATCTTATGTAAGAAAGAGGTGCTGGTATCCTGAAAAGATTTCCAAAATATTTTAATGATGATTAATTAACTTACCTTCTAAAAACTTATTTTATGTAGCAGATGCGAAAAAAATATTGAAATATTCCTAAAAACCTTTTCTGTGAATAAATACTCAGGATGCATATAAAAAATCTGTGTTTAATTTTTAAATGGTTAATTCAAACCGGATGCGATAACACTCGACAATATTAGACTTTTTCTAAACAAATACGCTTTATTTGCCTATAAGGGTGCACAAGAGGTCTCCTTGTCTCGGCTCAATGGAATGTTTGTTTAAAAACCACTCAAAAAGTCAATGGGCCGAGCAAACTCGTAACGGCTGTAATCTGTAGTGACAATACTTGAGAATATAAACAATCGATATCGCTACGCTGCAGGGTATCACATCACTATTTCTTATAATAACTATCACATAATATTTCACAACGTTTGACACAGATGCATCAATAGTGACGTAGTAAAAGTTTGTTTTTTTTTTAATTTTATTTTCGGCAAAGATCGGTTATCATTTGCACTTATCATATTTTCAAGATTTTTATACAGTATGTAAAGATAATGTTATCAGTCACGCGTGTAAAACGTTTTATAGAGATTTTATAATGGATGAAAGTCCTGTTTTGGTCACAATTCTTACTTTTGCTCTGGCGAAATCGCATGTGTATTTCCTTATTTCATTTCTATGTCTAAACTTTCGCAATATTCTTTTCAATACAGATTTTATTGACGTCCGCCAAAATTACCCATCCGGGAATAGACCCGGACAGACGATTTACTGCTATTATATTTATTATGCCTAATACACAACGTAAACAAAAAAAAACTGACGATACCAACAAATCATCGTAGTTAAAAATAGCATGTAAACATCATGAGCCATCCCTAAAACCCGTATTTCGTAACCCACATTTTTTTGAATTAGCATAACAATAGAAAAAATCGCAAAATGTTTATTTTTCTCGTTGAATTATGTGAGACATGGCGCCAAGGAGTATTATCTATTACCAATATTTTGAAATGCGATCTCTGATGGCCGCATGATGTACGTAGCTTTCAAAACGTCATTCAAAGTGCACAGAATAATCGACCTTTTTATCTCTAGTCAAAAAGGAGATATCCGCTTAGAGGTTTCAGGTTTTTTTTTTAAAGTGAAGGTAGTGCGTATCTCGGTAGATATCATCTGCGTCTCCACAAACACTGACCGTGTAGATAAGATAAGGCCGGATGTTGCTTCTAAGATCAGACGTCTCTACGAACAATATTTGCTTAGAACCTGATATCTAGGCTGTTTCCATACATGTTAAACAAATTAAGGACCGAGGTCGACCTTTGTTAATCTTATGTTAACACTAACTGTTGCATATGACTTCGTCTGCGTGGGTAAAGTTCTGATTTATTTAAAATTTCAGTATATGTTTGAGGCCTTTTTCTCCTCAGGCCTCAATAATCGGATCTCAATTAAATTCTGACATTTATCGAAAGTTATTCTTTACATAAATGATATTTTATATCATCTATGTAGACATATGGAATTATGAGTTTATAAGAACTATTTCGAATCGTATAGAAAAATATACAAACTGACTTGCTAGTGTAGGATAAATTCTTTCATCTTAAGATCACAAATTTCATTTAAGTTTCGAATTCAATAGTTTCCGGTCTCAATTAAAAGACCGATCTTAAATATACTCAAATCGTTCCGTTACAAAAATAATAGCAATTAAGAGTCTAATTAAAGTCTAATAACTTTATATAATTGACCGTTCGAATTATAAACAAAACGTTTCGGATGTAGTATATCCCAAGCTATTTATTTTACTAATTATATCATTTATATAAATTAAAACGTTACGGTTGTTTTAATATTTATTTAAACATTTAAACTGTTTGATAGTGTGCGAAAAATATAGTTGACTTCGGTGAATTTAACTGTTGATAATAATAGTAACTTCGTCAATTTAAGGTTCTTCCTTGAAGGTTGAACCCAAGAATCGAACACGTAAGGCAGCACTCTTTGAAACAGTACAAAGAACAGTACAAACTACACTCTTTGAAACAGTACAAAGAACAGTACAAACTACACTCTTTGAAACAGTACAAAGACTATGAAGTTACGCCATTCAGGAACCTTGACCATCGACTTCTTGAGCTGTTACCGCTTCTTGAGGATTTTTTTATAATTAAATGATTATGATATCATTTCAGCCTGCGTCTATTGCTGAAAAAATGCCTCCTCCATCTACTTCCACGAATAGCGGTGAGAAAACTGCATCAATAGTAGTAGTACCATATTTTGTAGTTGATTGAAGTGGGGAAGTATTTATTGTTAAATTTAGTTTATTACCTAAAAAATCAATCAATGATCGAGATTCTTCTTCCGTTGCACTTTTAGAAAATATTCTCTTATAAAACACGTGGTCGTACAGATGCTATGAAATTAAGGTTATATTGGGTTAGCTGCATTCTGAGAGGTAGGGAGTATCCATAGCTAGAGAACCAAACAGCTTACTTCGGTTATTCCCGACATCGGAATATACTAACATCGACTGTACAAGCTAGTATACTGAAAATACCTTAGGTACTTGTATGTATAAATAAATATTTATACATAATTAATTCAATTGTATAATTACTATCATTATTATTATTTACGCCGCTTGTATCCAACGGCTTCCTGCAACTTGCACCAAATCATCAGTCCACTGGGTAGGAGGCCAGCCTGCTTTTTCCCAAGCGTGGTCGCCACTGACCCTTAGACGCCAACGATCGTCAGATCTTTGGGCCATATGTCCGGCCCATTGCCACTTCAACTTGCTTATTTTCAGAACAATTTCGGTGTCTTTAGTTCGTCGATTCTTTCGATCATGATATGGTGATGATCTTTAGCTTCTGGGCAATAGTTTATTTAGGTTATAATCTATATAAATTAAAGGGAGAGGTCACCTATTATGAAATCTCGAAAACAGCGTGATGCACAAAGATGAAATTCAATCCACTTGTTACTTCTGCGGGATCATCGTTTCCATTTCTTTGTACTACCTATGTTGTTTCACAGTTTCTAAAATAAATAAATAAATAAAATAAAAATAAATGAGGATATAAAAAAAATTGGCAGAAAGGTAGTTTATAGTAGTACCCCGTATTTTTCGATAGGGCCAGATTCAGAAGGTCTAAGATCTCCAGATTACGCAGGGGAAGTCCCGGGAAACAACTAATATAGAATATTTTAATTTTTCCCTCAAATATAACATTGCGCTTGTTCTAATGCCGATGGCGTCAAATTATTCGTTGTAATGCCCGAGCCAGACATAGCTTCATTTGAACGATCATTTCAGTGATCATGTAGTGTGGCCGGGGACTTTGCATAGCTGCGCAAAGTTTTGTTGAACTTTGTAGTCTTCAAGCACAAAAATGTATGTGTGTGTGTCTGGCGCCGGCGTAAGATTTAGGAATGAGCGATTTTTTTTCTGTAAGGTCTTCAAATAGTATTGGTTCGGCAACACCAGAGCTAGCCACTGGTTCCACAGATGTGTCACAGACAAGAAGTTTCTAGAAAGCCATTAACAATTTATATATTTGACGCCGTACCGTGTTAGCAATTTGTAGAAGTGTCACCTGGCTCTTGCGAAAGCACTTAATCGGAATCTAATGAGATTAAAATAACACAGGAAGGTGGTAAACGGTACCTCCCATAGTTACTTTGTGCACCGATAATGCGCCAAATACCAATTATCCCACAATAATTGGTTATGGCACGCGAAGTGTCTATCAAAATTATTTTCCGTTTGGGGTCGCCGATGCACCCCATTGGGGTCTCACGCGAACTCCAATACGGGTAATTGTTTCATTATTCTTCTATTAACTCTGCTCTCGTGGCGATTTATCTTAACACTCCGCTCTTGAGGTGTGATTGGGGATTTTTTTCGCAGTATTTATGACACGGGGCAGACGGGCAGGCGGTTCATCTCTAGAGGAGAACTGAAATTGAAAAAGTCTAGAGTCGAAGTGAAGTTGAGATAGTCCAGACGAGAGATAAACAACTGAGCTTGAAGCTAAATACATATAAAATGAGATCATTATGTAAATTCGGTAAATAATTATGAACCAAATTCTGAATTTATCTATTCATCACAAAGCGTTAAAAACATGCACAATAATTAGCCACTTAATTATAATGAGAACAAATTTGAATATATCAAAAATGTATCTAAGCTTTTGTGTTGTAAAAGTAAGTTTAACGTCACGATTTACATGTTTACGCGATCTTGATAAATAATACACTCAAATTAAAACCATGGAAACAGCTACCGTATTTACATATATATTTGTTTCCATACGATATATAATAAGGTGCGGATGGGCTGCTGGTTAACTTGAATGAATACGGACGCACGCGCATAGACAACTGCATCATCAGAAGGCCCATAGAAGTGTTGGCAATTTTTGAGTTATCTACGATAAGATGTAGGTGATTAATATAAATTTTTATTAAAAAAAACTTATCATTATTCATATTTAAACCTCGAGTTGTTTAACTTTTTGCGAGATGAACTTGGGGCAACACGCAATTGCCTACAAAACTAATTTGGAACGCAACAATATACCCGAGGTTCATCGTAAAACGAAATGCAGTAAAGAACGAACCCGCTAAAAGCCGGCCGGGGCGGGGTTTCTCCGCCCAGCGTTTTAGCGGACATGCGAGGTGCAGGCGTCTTTATTAGCTGCTTCTGACTTATGGCCTCCTGGTACTTATGCTGATAATGTACTAGAACGTGTTTGTAATGGGGCAAGCTTCAGTTCGAAAATGTAGCGCTTTCTATTCGTTATTTTTGTTTAATCATTGAAGTAAAATAATTAAGTCCCAACCTACGTTGTTAAGACTGAGATTGACAATACTTTTTTATTAATTTTCAATAATTTTTGAAATTCCTGCTTATTTATGGCTTCCTGGTAATCACGGTGACAATGTACTAGAACGTGTTTATAATGTTGTTATAAACTTATTAAGGTACTTACTTACTGCCTTCCTACTCATTTGAACAGCAAGTTACAAATTGCAGCAACAAAGACGCGCAAAATGCTTCGACCGTAATAAGCT
>JANCMC010043217.1:4691447-4725813 GCA_024363005.1 Charaxes varanes
CACTATAGAGAGGAACTCGTTATATGAAAACTGTGACTATCCAATATGGAGACTATATTATGGTCTTTTTAGTTTCAGTTTTTTTAAACGAAATTTTATCTTACAGTACCTAAAGTTATATGTATACGACTTAAATTTAGAATCTCCTCGTGTTTTTAAAATCGGTTAAACACGAAGGTTTAGGAAGCGACGCGTAATGTATTTTTCTTTTCCGTTACACACCATATATTCTCGGTTAAAACGCGTGAGGGGTTGGGAATAACATTCTCATTTTCCAGGTATTTCTCGTGAACCATATTGGTAGGATTTGTAGAGCCCCGCGCCTCTACGTAATCATTAGCCCGTGGAATCCTCTACATCTCCCTGATGCCCTGGTACTTATGGTTATCTTTACATTATTGGAATTTGCGAGGGTACCGCGAAATTTTTTTAATTTTCTTTCAAATATCTCGTTGTCTACCTGTGCTTACTAAATAACAATGTATTTCAAGTCCACAGACAGCGTCTAGTGATGACAGGTTTATTTGCAAATGACCTCTTGTCCTCTATAGGCGCCCCTGACTGGATATTTTCGTGATACCCTCAATTAATTCCTTTATTTCATTCGTTTCGAACAGTGTTATTCAATCTTTTTGAAGACGTGACCCTTTTACAGGTTGAAAAAATCCATCGACCCTAACATGCAATATGGTGGTAATTCAAAAGTCTTGTAATTATAAAAAAAATAAACGTTCTCTATATAGTCTTTTCTTGCTTCCAATTTTTCCTTTGGCCGGCGACCATATGAGTCATTCTTCGCGATCTCCCTTTAAGTCGCGACCTACAGATTTGAAAAACGCTGTTATTGTATTATTAGAATTCATTTTGAGGGCCTCTTCTTAGCGCGGACACATTGAATAATGAATAATAATGAATCTACTCAATCCAGAAATCCACTCCAATACATACAACAAGAAAGTCTCAATCCAGTCATTCAAAAAATTAAGGCGATACAAACAAAATCAAGGCAATGTAAACAAGCTATTCTCCATAGAATCAATGTTTAATAACAGTTGCAATTATATCTCTAATACTCCATTATCGAATGTAAAGCGCAACGCCGGGGCGCGGGCGATATTAACCGGGATTACCGGATCTACCCGGATCCCCGGATGCGAGGATTTGCTCCGGGATCGGGACCAGAAATGATAAAAGATATGCCCCCTGGATACGGTACGCTCACTATTAAATGATAATGTGCAAGCTTTTGATTCCCCCGAAGATTTGTCTGATCATTTTTTTCCGCAAATTTAACCTTTATATTATTATTATTTATCATAAAATTTACATTTTTAGAAGTCATTTTATTTATGACACGGGTCTTACAAGAATTTTAAGAGTTAAACGGTACAGTCTCTAGCTCCAGGTTGTGGCTTAGACTGTTGGCTCCAGTCGAGTAAAGTCTATATCTAAGATGTAAAAAGCCAAATTAAAAATACAATCATGAAAAGATTCTGTCAACGGCGGCCATTAGAGGAGGGTAGTATTATCATCATTTTTAATCATCCCCACCACGCTATCAGCACCGTAGTGACCAGGCCCGCATGGCCACGCGAAGGTGTCCAATAAATTATCGGCCGGCGACATCGCTAATGCAACGCGCGACGCTGAATGATAGCGCTGCAGACCGGGTACAAAACGGATGGGAAGACCATCGAAAGATTGGCTTAAGACCGAATACAAATTAATTATACTATTACTAGTTACAACCCGTCACTTCTTACGCGTGAATTCAATGATTTTATTAAATTTTGCGACAAAAAGTAGCCTATGTCCTTTTGTAAGATCTACTTTATCTCTATACCGAAATTGATCAAAATAGCATCAGCGTGAAAACGTAACAGACAGAGATACTTTTATAGTTTTTTTGAGGAGGTCGTGGCCTAATCAGTGGTCGGCATTTGAGTTGATCGCTAAGTTAAGTTGCTCTGGCTGCGACATTATATATCATGAAAATGATAAAATGAGTGACTAAATGAGAATATATTGACTATATGTTTTAACATTCTAAACTATATCTCCCACGTGGGCTCTTGCGTGGGCCACCAGGTTGTACCGCTCCGAAAACCGCTTGCCGCACACGCCGCACTCGTGCCGCTTTTCGCCCGAGTGCACCCGCTTGTGCCGCTTGAGGTGCGAACGTGTCATGAGCGCCAACCCGCAGACGTCGCACGCGTGCGGCTTGACCCCCGAATGCGACAGCTTGTGCATCTTGAAGGACGATGTGTGGATGAAGGACTTACCGCAAAGGTCGCACTGCAAAACAAAATGATCGATATTACAAAAAAATACATATTAATATGTGAAGAAAATCTTACGGTACCACTTAACAAAAATTACACGGGCGGAGGAGAATGAAATTTGGCACAATTGTAGTTCATATAGTGGAAGGTGTGCATATGCTAATATTTTTTATAATATGCTATATTGTAATATATATATACAATAAGCTGACTACTAACCTTCGTTGATCGGAGAGGAATCCAAAGAAGAAGATGCAATATTAATATATTAAATTATTAAAATAAAACCACACGCACACCAATACCAAATGATTTACATACACTTGTATACATTTATTATAGGATGATGTCAAAGCGTAATGGTGACAACCATCAAAAAATAATAATGTATTTTATTAATTATGACATGTAATGTGAATGAACTGTCAAATGTTTTTATTTAAATTATTTTTTTAACCTGATAATTTAATTTCCCTGTATGTATATTGTTATGCCTTTGTAATGCACCCTTGGAGGGGAATAATTTATTGCACTCTTCACACTTCCAGTCACTTATTCCTGAAATAAAAGGATTTATTCTTAACTTTCTTAACGTCATTTTATTTAATTATTATTATTTTGCGTAAGAAAACTTTCATAGGGATTCAGAAATGAAAAAGATACTTAAAGGTAATTGTAATTAAAAAGAATTATAGCAATGTGTATCATACACAGAATGTTGACTAGTAACCTTTAATAAAGAATTGTTTGCGCGGTCTCATTTGCACGCTCGGCTCAGGCGAAACGTGACAATGAGTCGTGCTTTTACGTGCAGCCGGCTTTTATCGATTTATAAGATGTCACGTCAAGAACATACAAAATGGTGGATTACCTTTATGTAAAGCAACATGTATGTCACACGCCCGCTTGTGCTTGTAATGGGCACCGCATACCTCACAAATGTACGGTGGTTTTGAATCATCGTGTTTCAGCTTGTGCTGCTCCAGTCGCACTGTGAAAAATAGAGCTATCTCAATACAGCGCCATCTAATTAATGAAAGGCAAACTAAATTAACTTTAACACATGCTTTACGAAAAACACCTAAAATAACTATTCTTAACAACTGCAATAAGACACGAGTGCCTTAACATTCCATGGATTATCCGTGCGGGTGTCAGATCCATCTTGTTGCGGACGAAGGACGATTTGTGACCGAGATGTAGGTTTAAAAGTACTTTTTGAAGTGGTCATTAACACTTACCTTAAATGGTGGTAGTGTTCCCTCCCCTGCCTAGCCAAATCTGGTATGATCCTACTAGTGTCGCTTTAGATGTCCTTTCTAACAAAAAACTTATGATGGTTCTTGACAAATCAAGATCTTTTAGTAAGTTGTACAGGGGATACTGCTGGTATACCCCTATAAATAAATATAATAAATTAAATTTACAATTCGTAATATATATGTATATAGGGTTTAATAAATAGTGGAATGACCCGAACTACAAAAACTTTAAGGCTTTGTCACTATAATCTTGGAATAACCTCTGGTGATGGCTCGTTACTTTTTCTTTTATTCATGGCGCACATAAAATTCATTGGCGCACGTATACCTAAATAAAACGGGGGCGTAAACACGAAACGATAAATGTGTGGCAGTTTCATCCAAGCTTTAGGTGGTACGGAGACGCATAATGCTTAATATACAGGTCGCGTAACGATATATGAGCATAAGTGAAAGATCCCGTAACTATTTTGAAAAATCGAAGTAACACGTGCAGTTGTTTAATGACAGCAGATATTTCTCATTTAATGCGTAAATTTTGTTTAAAACGGGAAAGAAGCCTTACAAAACTACTTTATCACAACATCCACGACCATCGCAAATATTGGATGAGTACAAAAATTGCATAGAGATAAATAGGAAAGTCGTGTAATTTTATATGTGTACATATTCTTTACAGTTCGTTAATACAGTAAAATATGAGAATAAACTTACTAATATGACACGTGCGTAGCCAAATGCTTAGTAGCTCGAACTTTGGGTTACTTATTTACTATGTACAATCTATTGTCCTATAATATTTTTCCAATTCCCGTTCCGTTTCGTTAAGTTCCCGATCTCGTTTCGTGCTTTTCAGTTTAGAATACATTTTGGTAACTCCTTTTTATTTATTTGGATAACACCGACCAAGGCATTTATTTTAAACTATATCCTGTCAATGTTGTGTAAACATTGAACAATAGAAAAGTTTAAATTGTCAACAGCGCTAGGGTTACATTGGAAGTAATTTAATGCGGTGATTACGTATTTTTAATTTTTTTAATTTTCCACGCAATTTTCATATTTTTTTCTTTCATATGAACCTTCTCCTGACAATAACAAACACAACGAAAAAAGAATAAGCGAAATCGATCTAGCCGTTTACGTGTGATGACAAACCCCTTTTTTATATTACTATAGAAGCATAAATAGATGTATATTCAATTCAATTCAAACATTTATTTACTTACATTCATAATTAAAAATTCCAATATTTACAATATTAATTTTAAACAAGTATGGGAAACACCTTGAATATATGTATCCCTGAATATCTCACTAGGATTATCTGTGCTGAGATATCCAGTGGAACTGTCCTATACAGACTCGTACATAAATACAGTATGAAAATATTATTCTGGAGCATTAAACAAAGCTATAGAATTTCAAATATGGCCGCGAAAGTACTTAATATCGCCTAAAAGACGTGCCCAGGTGCAGACGAGTGAGTGGTAATGCATGATAAATAGAACCGTCTGGCGCAAATCGTTAATCCTCGCTGCCTTCCGACTCGTTCACCTATTCATGGAAATTTAATTTTCACTTATACCTATCGATAATTGATAGAGAAGTCGAGTTTCGTGTAGTTTAAACAATGTTTTTATCAAATTATATACATTTCAGGGGTTGAAACTTTTATTTATAATCTTGTTTATAAAATAAAAGTGACTGGAGTCTGTTTGTTATTTCAAAGTGTCTTAATTTGTATATAATTTTAACACAAATTGGAACTTACTTTGCTTTGGTACCTAAAAGGAAAATCTCAAAATCTAAACACGATTTTTCTTATTATTTGCCTTTAGTCTATATCAGGGGTCAGCAACCTGCGGCTCTTTAGTTCTTGAAGTTTAAAATATCTAATAGTAAAACATAATATCTAATTTGCAGTGAAAGACACTTATATATGAATAAATAGGTATTTTTCTTATGAATAAATGGATTAGTCCTTATTTTCAAAAAGCATTATTTATACGAATACTATTTATATTTGGCAAGAAAATATTTTTTTAGCCCTTTAAAAACTTTGAAATATTGTAAATCATCATTTCTGACTTTTCCAACCAAAAAGGTTACCGACCCCTAGTCTGTACGAATAAATAAATTTCATTTAAGAAAGTATGTGGGACACAAATAAATTATATTAACACCGCGCTTACGGTCGTTCGTTCTGAGAATTCACGCGTACGAAATAAAGGCAACTAAATTTAAGTACATAATTTTATTTTCTTAATGTGAATTTCAGCTAAGGCTCATTATTAAAGAGAGGGGATGAAATAAATTAGACATGAAGCTGTACCATTTTTTAGAGACTCAAGCAGATTACTATCATCCATTCTTAGACGGGTAAAAATTTTCCGGGGTGTGAATTATCTCGAAGTGGGAAATAAAAAAACACATGGAGAGCCTTTATTAATACTCTACATTAATAAAGGCTCTACATGTGTTTTTTTTAAATAATTGGTTTACATTTACTCATTCTCAAATGCTGTATTTATTACTTATATATCGACTTGGAAATTACTACTAAGTAACTGCTATTCTGATAACAAATACCTTGTTTTACATTATTTTTAGGCTCTCGTACTTCTAAAGGAAAAAAGAACCCTTATGGGAAAACAATGCAGCCCGTCCGTCTGTCAAGATCCTTTTTTCTCATGAACTCGTAGACGTATCAAGTTGAAGTTAGTAGCAAATACTGAGGTCTGTGGTCCGTGGAAGCTGAGATAAAAATCAACCCTTTATGTGTACGTAATCAAAATCTATGGCCCATTTATGGCACATTTCCTATATATTCGCAAAGGGAATAATAGTATTCGTATCTACAGGGTACTTTCCGTTGATCTAGAATCACGAAAGGCAAGACGTTTACATCTTGTAGCACAAGTAAAGGAATAAATATTAAAACAGTAAATTTGTAGTAGAATCATTAAAAAAGGGCCACTTTGTCAAGTTACAAAAATCTGTAAAATGAAAAGTATAAATCTTAAAATAACGTGTTACAGTATTGAGCGATAGTACGGAACACTCCGTAGGTGAGTGTCACTCGCATTTGTGCGGTTTAACTATAAAGTAAACATAACACTATTGTAGTAGAAGTATCCTAATATGGACTATATTATTTTTAACTAAGCTATAATATTGCGCTTCAAATAAATTAAGAATATTTATTGTACAATCTTCTTAATAAGATTAAAAAACAATTCAGTACCACAGGGCGTGTTTAATATTTTTGTAAAATCTCTGAAAAAAATCCCTGTTCATATTTTTCTATAATGTTCATGTTGGCATAGTTTTACTGAAGGATTTTCGAAAAGTAATTATGTTCTCGTTTCATCTCCAATCCGCACACTACTTAACAAAGGAGATCCGCGCCAAATAAATTGCAGCTTTAACGAAACTTTATTGCTACACTGAAAGTGTGAAAATTTGAATTTAAAACTAAATATCAGACAGTTTCGAGCGAACATCTGTGCTTTCTAGTTTTGTTGGATTAAAATTTAATCATTTTTGGATTAAGTAAATCTGAAATTGTTACTATTCAATTTATCCACGATATACGTATTACTAATCGTGGCCAAGTCAATTATACGCCTTTCCTAAACAAAAAAGTCTCTTTCTTATTGCTAGAGATCGCCGGCTGGTCAAAATTCGGCCACAACTGATTAGATTTCCTTATAAAAAAAAACTTAATTCTGCAACGAGTGTTCTATTTGACAATTAATATACTCGTAGATGTATACGTGTGTGTAAATCGTTTGGAATTGGTGTGCGTGTAGTTTTATTTTAATAATTTATGTATATTTATAATGCATATTTTATAAAAATATTAGCATTCGCACACTATTCTCTATACAAACTATGGTTGTGTTAAATTTCATACTCCTCCGTATACGCAATTTTCATAAAACGGTACCGAAAGTTTTTGCTACACTTTTTAATATATCGATGACCCAGATAAGGCTCGAAATCGGTACAGAGAATATATAGAGTACCAATTTGCGAAGAACTTTGACACTCTTACAACAGGGAGGTCATCAAAAGTAGTAAATAAAATGTATCTATCCAGAAAAAAACCGGTCAACTGTATTCCACAGATATATTCAGACTCCCTACGAGCGCCGCCCGTGTTTATTCACGCAGACAGAGCATGAAATAACTTTTCCTATTTCCTTTTGTTTTACAAGCTCCGTTTTCACATATGCCGCGTTATCCTCTGCATAAATTTATAAGAAAAATATACTAACAAAGATCGCCTAATAGATAAGGATATCTGTGCACTATAGGCAAATAAATGACAAATATATTTTACTAGCTGTTTCCTGCGACTTCCATGCCCCCCCCCCCTCTTGGGATTTTCAAATTTTCCAGATCACTTTTGCAATTATATAACAAATACCTCTATCATTTATCAGATACGGAACCCTTCTAGATATTTTTTTATATTACAAGGGGCAAACGAGCCTACCGATGCCCATAGACATCTGCATCACCAGAAGGCACGCAGATACGTTGCCAGCTTTTAAAAATCGGTTAAGGCCACCGGGAACTCTCAAAAACCGAATGAAATGCGACAACAATACCATCTCTTCACGTGACAGCATTGCCAATTCGGCTGCAGACCAAAGGACAGCAAGCGTGGCGCTACCTCTAATTAAACTTAATTTATGTTAATGCATATTTGACACACCCTTGGCCACTTTTATTTCTTCTTTAAAAAAAAAGTGATTGTGTCAGAAGTCAGTAAGTCAATATTCCAACAGTTATTCAAATTCAATTAAAAGTCTTACGGATTTCAATCGACCTCACACAAATAATATTAGTCCTGAGTAAATTGTTACTGACAAAAATTAAGCGAAAAATCTACAGTAGCCGGGCAATGTTGACAATACAAATTGTTAGATGGTTGCCATCTTTCTTTATATCTTCACCTCACTTATTCCTTCCTGGAAAAAGGCAAAGGTTTTAAGCTGTACAGCTTTATTGAGATTTGTCTGTAATATTTATTTATGTAAGTTAGCGTCAGTAACTTAGTCATTCCTTGTGGATGTTTTTCCGAAACTTTGCCATACAGTTTTCATAGACTAAAGAATTCTCTGTCAAGTTAAATTTAATTTTGAATAAAAAAGTAAATAAAATAAGTAAGAGGTGTAATATTTACATTTTAAGTTAGGTACCAAAGTTATGTAATACTAACTTTCCTTTGCCGGTGCGGATGAGCTTTGACAATTTATTTATAATTGTCAAAGCTCATCCGAAAAAAATACATATTTTGAAATTAACTTTAGATTGAATACTTTAAATTTGAAAATTATTTGCATAATATAGATCAGAGCGAAAGGTCATCAAAAAGTAATCTCGAAAAGTGCGGGATATACGAAGATGAAATTTGGCAGAGACGTAGCTTATAGTTGATAGAGATTGGCTTATAGTTAAAAAAGATTGTCTAGTTCCAGTGGTGGTTTTACACATTTACCTCTAGTAGACTATGATGTAACATGAAATGGAAAAGGACTATCAGACTACGTGGAAAACCTTCTTTAACCCTACTTCCCCCTTCATCCCCTTTCATCTCCCTCCTTATGTAAGAACTATATAGTATAGTGTATACATCTTCCTACCCCTTTCCTCTATGCGTTTGGTATAAGAGGAGGTCGAAGCGTAATACTGGAACGTAACACTTTCGATTTCACTACCCATATTTTTTCATACCAGGGGCCTTATAACGTTTCTTAAGGAGTAAACTTCATCTGAAAGCTTATAGACCAAAACCGTTAAGTACGTTTTTATAATTTTAAAAATGCCGAAGGTATTAGACTCTTCGACATCCCATACCTAAGTATACTACAAATATCATAATAGAATAATTATCATAAAGGTTTTATCATGTCTAGTCACAATATCAAAGTTTTAGATATAATTTTAACCAAAAACACACACAATTAGCATGCCCTAAATTCTTATTCACTTATCCAATAGATAAGACAGTATCGTGATGATTAAATGTATTAAGTTTTTGTTTGATAGGTGGAATAAATTTTTCCATTGTATCAGGTTTATCGTAAAATACTCGAACAATAGTACTAAAATCTTGGCGCCTTAGATAATGTCAATTTATTTGATTCTTCGAGAAAAATGAGGAACGTAACGTACATTTTGTTACAATTATGTAACTGTAAAATGCATTTGTCTGATAAAATTTGCTTTATGGAATTCATATTTCATGTTCAGACGGTGGATCTTCTTGTTTATTTGTTCGATAACTGATCGAATCTACTACGGGTACGCGATCCCGGACTACCCTAGCTGCTATTATGACTCCCACTATACCATCCGAGACAGTAGTATCCGCAGCCTTTTTCTCCTTTCCATCTATATATCCTTTTACTCCACCCCTTTCGTTAATCCTATATATTTTTCTTATTATAGGTAACGCCACGCTTGTAGTCCTGCAGTGTTTATCTCGCAGACTACATACATACATTTTAAAAGAAGGATGTTTTTTTTTTACTTTTTTGCACATTCCAATTGTACTGCATTGTTCTAATATGATCGCAATCACCCTTTCAGGCTCATGATTTCACAAATTACTATATATTTGCAATTTTGATTGTTAACGGCACCCTCCTGGAGCTGTGTTAATGGGTCTGGAAATATAATATGACTTAAAATACCGGTCATGCTGTAAAAACAACTTCGACAAGTCACCTTATTGGTTTTGCTTATGGAAATTAGAATATAATGAGGACCATCTCAATGTATTAAAGTTTCCGTCGAAATCCGCAAAATGAGTTGAAGAGAGAATGATCCACATTAGAATGAGAAATAATTTAAACGGTTATTATTGGTCAATTTATTGCTACATTCATATCATACAGCGCCATCTAGAAGGTTATTGGTCAATTCATTCTACACCAGCGCCATTTCTTTGAATCTTCCAACGATAATTTCCACTTTTTCAACTAGCCTCTCATAGAAAATGGTCCTGCTTATATTCTAATCTCCATAGTTTTGCTGTAAATAACGATATGAACTGAACTCTCTGTTTGGAAGGCTTAATCGTAGATAGCAACAATATTGATATTTAATTACATCGTTCATATCTTCAAGAGGCTCTTGGCTGTATTGCGATCGATAAAGGACAGACTCTCACTACTGTACCAGGGAGCACAATATGCAATTGACTAGTACTTAACGGGATCGACCGAACAAGAAGCGTCACGAAAGCACTCGCCGTGACTGAGGAGTTTGCAAATGTATTCATGCAGCGACTAAACACTATACACGAATAATTGACTCAAACAGAACTGTCACTCGCAGACTGCATTTGTTCTATACGTCCTCAATATTTTTTTCTCATATAAGAACTTACAGAGTATTATTAGCAGTGGAACATGAGCATATGAGCGTGATGACTATGAATGTAACTGATGTTTTTAGAGTCTGGGGACTCTTTCATGGCCTCAGATTGAGGAGGTCGTGGCCTAATCAGTGGTCGGCATTTGAGTCGATCACTAAGTTAAGTTGCTCTGGCTGCAACCGTTTTCACTTTGAGTCTGACTGTATCTATATGTTATCATGTGAATGTATTCAATCCCAAAAAATAACATTTTTGTATATAACAGACGGCTGTTACTTATAATAACAGGTATTGTCCACCTTAGGAACAGACGTCCGTGTGTCATACAGTACTATATATATTTATATGCACACGACTCGTGCCGTAACATATCACGGAATATAGTGTACTGCAGTGTGTGAACCGGTCCTTATTGAATAATCTAGAGAAGATATAGCAATCCCGGATACTAACTGGGAGCCTGATGTCAGGATCCAATTTTCTTAGAACTTAGGGATTACTACATGGATGGTGAGTATAAATTTAATTGTATATGCTCATGTTTCGTGCCTGTAAGTTTCCTTAGAATTTACTCCATCGTAGTGAGCGAACTGAATCTTATCGAATAATCTAGAGCAGATATAGCAATTCCAGATACTGAATAGGAATTTGATATCAAGATCCAATGTTTTTATAACTAAGAATTACTACATCGGTAGTGAGTGTAAATGTGATTGTTCACGCTCACGATTCATGCCTGTAAGTTTCCTTAGAATTTGTTCTATTGTAGTGAGCGAATTGAACCTTATTGAACAATCTTGAGCAGATATAGCAATCCCGGATACTAACTGTGAACCTGATAATAAGATTCAGTGTTCTTAGAATTTAGGGCTTACCACACGAGTGGTGAGCATAAGTATGAACGATTGTTTATGCTCACGAATTGTAGAGTAAATTCTAACGAAATATACCTGATATTTCCTTAGAATTTAGTGTATTTTAGTGTGCGATCCGAGCCTTATTGAAGATTCTAAAGCTGATACAGCAATCCCGGAAACTCACTGGTAACCTGATATCAAGATACAATGTTCGATAACAGCACACGTTTACAAAGCCGGTTTCGATACGTATTTAATTGCATTCCGTAGAGCTTTGCCGGAAAAGCCTCGGCGGCTGCCTGTCGAGACTACCGAACGTCGTCTACAAATTTTGTGGAGATTTGTGTTGTTTTGCCAAGGAAGTGTTGAGATATCGTAGCAAAATTCTACGATATCTCAGTCTAGGGTTGTATGTATATGTATATATTCATTTAAAAATAATCCTTTTAAATATGAATATATCAATCGGATCCAGGTTTTTTTCTATATATTTATATGGCGCCGAAACTTGGACGATGAAAAGCCGCGATTGCATCAAAATCGATGCATTTAAGATGTGGTGTTGGCGAAGGTTGTTACGCGTCCCTTGGACTGCCACGAAACAATCGACTCCATAAAAAAGAACTCAACATCTCAACGCGGTTCTCCACAATTTGTAGGCAAAGAACCCTCAGCCTCTTCGTACACATTATGTGATCGTCAAATATATATATTTTACACATAGATCATATCACTTGCCGAAAAGAAGTCAAAAGAGACGTTTCACATCTAAATTCTTCGTTATTGTACGTTCATAAGAGACAAACTACGTATTTGGGAATTCCAAACTTTACACATTACCGAAGTGATCATAAAGAGAAATTACAGTTAGCCGTTCACGTTTCCGATGCGACGATGCTGCTACCATCGGTTCCGTCAAGTATTTTAAGTGAAATATATATACGTTATTTTATTAGAAGTAGCACTAGGCTTGCATTACTTTTGGTCTGCAGCCGAGTTGGGTAGGCGCGTCCGAGTACCAATACCTCTTTTTCACATAAGTTCGGCGTGAACCGGCAGCAATGCTGTCACGTCATGTATTGTTGATGGTATTATTGTTGCATTTCGTTCGGGTTGTCAAAGCCGGCAACGCATCTGCTAGCCTTCTAGTTGAGCAGATGTCTTTGTGCATCGATAGTCACTTAGGTGAACCGCCTACTCGTTAGCCCTTTGTAATATAAAAATAAAAAGAAAACGTGAAAATTCCGGTACCATTTTAAGACAATGGCACGAGCAGACTAGTATGAAATTTGACACAAGTCAAGTTTATATAGAGGAGGGTCTGCAAATACTAATATTTTTATAATATATGTAACGCAGTAACACACGCACAACAATGCATTATTTACACACAATAATTGTATTTTGTATACATATTATTATCGAAAAATGGCAAAGCGTAGTCATGACAGTTAGTGCGGAAAATTACATTGTACTTTTTTTTTATAATGACTTTTATGTGTTGTGTGTGTATATGTGTCGTTGTACTAAGAATAAAAAATTTGTGGATAGATTCCAATAAAATTATGGTACGCAAATTGTGGTGTATCACCTCTTTGATAATTAAGTTACTGGCCGGTAAGCCAGTGAGATTATAACCAATAATGTGTCAACATGCTGGGAAACGGATTTTCTCAAACTCACTCACACTCACATAAGAACGGCATAAAGTGAAGGCAGTAATGTCACGTCAAGTGATGGTATTGTCGTCGCGTTTCGTTCGGTTTCCCGGTGGTCTAAACCTCTCTTTAAAGGCTGGCAATGCATCTAAGAGTCTTCTGGTGGTGCAGATATCCATGGGCGTCAGTAGTCACTCAGGTAAATCGGCTACCCGTTTGCCTTCTGGAATAAAAGAAATGTATATCCTGAACACTATACAAACTCTTTTAAACATTCCGAGTCACTCCATAAGTCTGGGGGATAACCTCGGTATATACCATTAAAAAAATGTCTACCATTTGGGTTATCCACTACAGAGAGTCTTGCAATTGCGATGGTAATATAGTATATTGAATATAGAAATGTGAAGCGGCACCTAAAAATTTAAGTTCAAACTTACTTGGACATTCAGCCGTGAGACCAAAAGCTGCTAGAACTTAAGCAATTAGTGAACTATAGTCAGACAGTAATTAAGGGGGAAATAACGCTCAAAGGAGAGTTGGAAATGGAGAAATGTTTCGTGAAATAACAAATGTAAGTACCTCGGGGTAGGTGCTTTTTCGTTAATTGCGTTCTTATCTACTTGTCCCGGATTTTAGTTGCAGCATCTGCATTCAAAATATTTGAAATATGATACATAATTCTCAGATTTCATGCAATTTACGGGGAAAGTTCTGCGGATATAAAAGAGAGAATGTTTTATAAATAGCGATTTAAAAAATATGTGTTAATATTTAATATCTGCGACTGCGTCGAGAGGTTATGAATTTTAGCGTGATAATGTATAGGCTATAGTCTTCCTCGATAAATGGGCTATCTAACACTAAAACATTTTTTTTAATCGGATCTGTAGTTCCTGATATTAGTGCGTGCCAGTAAACAAACGAACAAACTCTTCACCTTCATATATTAGTGTAGATTATGTATTTGGTATTATTTCACTAAACAATGTATTTCTGTTTATTAATATTAATGTGTTTCTTCTTATTCTTTTTCGCACACTAAATTAACTTTCGGAAATAGCGATAAATTAATAAAAGCTCTAACTTACTGGCAAACATCTGATGTTTGTAAGGATTGAAAAAGGTAAACAATTAGAGTTCTGCACAAAAAAATAAATCCGCCAAAATCCAATAATATCATTAAATTTACGGTGACAATATTGCTGGTTACAGCTAGTCTTAAATATGTATCGTTTCACATATGTCATTTGCTAGCGGACCTGGCAGACGCTGTCCTGCCCGAATATTAGGTTACTTACTTTACATCATTTTATTATCCTATAATATTGTCTTTCCCTTTCCCGTTCCATAATGGTTCACTATATTGGTGTTAATGGCTAAAACATGAAAGATATATTCGATCGCGGACTTTTTTGTACAACTATTTAAGATAAATATTTCCTTCTGAATACACTATACACGTGTTAATTTAACGGTTTTGTATCGCACGCCATTGATGGATGGCAGAATTTTCTTCTACTTACTTGACATTTATCGTTATATTTTGGAGAATTCACATAAAATCTTTATAATTTGTAGCCTGTGTGTTATTCTGGTGTATAAAGTATATTATTGTAAAGTTTTATTAAAATCCATTCCGTAGTTTATCCGAGAAAGAGCGTCAAACATACATCCATGTGTAAAAATTTCGCATTAAAAATACCAGTAAGATGTTTAAATAACTTGCATAATCTATATCCAATTTAGATTAGGCATAAAAAATCAAGTACATAAGATTTCAGCTTTAAAGCTGACAAGGATATCCGTTACCCTCCCTCCCTATCATAAGCTCATCTGTATGTCTTAAGCTCTCGGCAAGGAAAGCACGTTCCAGTTTCACAAATCTAATTTTTCTCTCCGGGGAATTTCTTTTTGAGAACTATCGGAATCCCGTTCAGCCGGTATTGCCAATTTCGCTGAATGTTCCTTCCTCCTATCCGTTACAAAACTTTTTGTTCACACTGTCGATGTCGTCGTGTATCGGACGCGCCGGCGACATCACAATATTCGCGTGAAGCCTTGTAATATTTTTGTAGTCTGTGAAATATTTTTCAAATCTCATTTTTTTTTATGAACGATAGGTTAGGTACCGCCGTTGGGGTATCGTCGCACCCACTCCTAATACAAGTTTTTAATTTAAGCTCAGTAGAAAGGGAATAGGGAATATTAGACATACCTGTGGCAAAGGCACACCAAGCTTCTAATCCAAAACGTGTTTAATTGTCAATCTACTTAAGAGAAATATGGTCATATATCATTTTTACGGACTTTACGGTCAAAAGCAAATTTTGAGGACTTCAAGGTCAAGAATGTACAAAGCCTTAGAGCTATGTCTGGCCATCACTTGACGTGACCGCATGGTCGCCACTTCACGCCGATCTCATGTAAGAAAGAGGTACCGGTACTCGGACGCGCCGGCCAAATTCGGGTACAAGTTTGGCGCTACCTCTTATAAGAAAGACAGAAGTCGGGAAAAGGGATAGAGTAAAAGGATATAAAGATAGATAGGGAGGAGAGAAAAGATGTATAAGCATCAATTAACAAAATCTCACATTCCAGCTTGTCTTCTGGTCTACCAGCTTCTAGAAGAGAGAGGTAGCAGACAATATCCTTCAAAGAAACCCTCGCGGTGTGCACTTCTATAGTTGATGGACGCCTCATCAAATGCTTGAAATCTGTAAAGAAAATATGTTGGTATTGGCTTATTAATGGACTAGGTTATTTGGCAGAGAAACCAGAATTATGCAACCCAGCAATATCCCTAATGCCTTCTAACATACCTTCCATTTTAGTGGACTGGTTAACTCTCAAGGAGTTACTGCTCTTTCTACTTGAATTGCGGGACATTTGGCTGTGGCTTGGACTGTTTTCGAGACGTCCAAGACACAGTTCATGTGATGAATATGATGGGTGAGTAGTCACGGAGAACATAGGATGAACGCTACCTGATAAAGAAAATACATAATGTTTTAGGCAAGACTTCTTAATCTTTGATATCACACTGATACTTCTTCTCCAAATACTTCTTCAGATCTTGCTTACTTATCAGGTATATCCAGGATACAGTGGTGGCAGTGGTTGAAAGAGAAGTAAATTAAACAATTGCTTAAGGCATCACTGCTGCTACCGCTAGGCCAAGTTTTCACTGTAAAACATCCTGGCACTGGAGATTTCCGAGATATTTAACTAGGTAACATGATACATTTCGCAATTTCTTACCAGTTCTACTTCTGGATCCTTTGTCTCCATCCACGGAGTCTCCGGAGCTCTTTCCCAACTGCTGAAGACGCTCTGCCAGACCATGGATCTTTGACGCAAGACTTAGCTTGCCCTGGAGAAGAGAATATAATTAAAAAGAAGATCAATGAAAGGGTATTAATTGAATTTTAAAAAGTACAGACGGTCAGAAAAGGTCAGAAAAGTACGGACAGTTTTAGTGGTTATCGTGAACGTGCAAGGGATACTGTGACAGATGGATTCTGTATTTCCTTGATATATCCAAGTGTCCATAGACTACTGTAGGAAAAGGATATGAGAGAAAGATCTTCAGTTAAAGTCAAGAATTCTTGGCACATGGTCAGATGAAGAGCTGAATCTCTTAGAAGTTGGCTATCCTCAGTCAATTGAGTATGGCTCAATGAAGTTGCAGTCTATCATAAAGTTACTTATGTGCATGTTTGGGACGCATTGCAGGCCTCGTTTTGATTACAGTGGTCTGACGGCAACAAGGTAGGCAACAGTGGTGGTCATAGTCAGTAGCCGGAATCTGAGTCGATCGCTAAGTTGAGCGTATTATCGCAGTCGCGAGGTGTTTCTAACACTGGTTTTCAAAAAAAACTCTGACCTCTTCAGTGTTCCGAAAGACATGTAAAACAGTGTGTCCCGATTAATTACACTTCTTCTTCTTCTTAATCGATATCTTCACTGATGAAGGTCGTGCCCGTTCTGGTATGCCTTGACGGATAGGTAAACTAGCTACTTCCATGCTACACGGTCTTCGACAATGTTAATTTAATTTAAGTATTATTTAATGACATTAAGCATCTATATATTATTTGTGAGGTTGTAGAGATTAAAAGGGGGTTTCGGTAAGGCCATAGTCAACGTCAGGCGACAGTCGGTCATCTTAACTCGCCCCACAGCCACAGACGGTTAACTATGAAGTAGGATTTCATATGGCAACAAATCGGCTTTAAACGTACATACTGAATCCCCTGAACTTCCCTACCTGGTGGTCGGCGTGGGCGGTGACAGCCGCGCAAGCTGTAGTGGAACTTGCAGCGGCCATTTCACGCAAGGCTGGCCTTTTGTCTCTTCGCACGAATGAAAGGAAGAGGTGCCTGTAACCGAATATGAAACGCTGAGTATCAAGTGGTACTGGTTAATACTATATAAAATCACTCCCAGGGGGTGGAGCTTCCTTTATCTGTCCGATAACTGGTCCGATCCACTTCATGTACATGACCCCAGAGTGCCCTAGCTGCTATTGTCACACCTATACCGTCCGTGACAGTAGTATCCGCATCCTTTCTCTCCTTCCCATCTACCTTTATATCCTTTTTCTCCATCCCTTTCCCCTACTCCTATCTTTCTAATTAGAGGTAGCGCCACGCTTAAACCATATTGAAATACTAGATGACTTATCAGCAAGCTGTTGATAAAGGCGCTTTGCGCTTCTTGTACTTCGACCTTTTTATCTATACTAATATATAAACCTGAAGAGTTTGTTTCTTTACTTGAACGCGCTAATCTCGGGAACTACTGCTTCGATTTGATAGATTTCATTCAGTGCTAGATACCCCTTTTATCGAGGAAGGCTAGAGGCCATATATCATCGCGCTAAAATTTTTCACTTCATCTTATGTAGACGAAGTCGTGGAATATTTTTACAAGATCACTTTCACGTAAAAAACATCTCACGGCTGTTATCTCTCGCGGAAATTGATTAAGATGAATCTCAGTTTGTGAATATTTTCCTATGAATAACAATCTATACTAATATATAAAGCTGAAGAGTTTGTGTGTTTGTTTACTGGAATTCTTTCAGTGTTACATAGCACCGTTATCTAGGAAGGCTGTAGGCTATATACGCTAAAATTTTTCACCTAATTTTACGCGGACAAAGTCGCCGGTAACAACTAGTACTTTATAAGTGCGCAGAATATTCGCTTTTGGTTGGTAATTTTGTATGATTTGGACGTTGTATGTATGTACATATGCTGGCTTTAAGGCCGAGAAAAAAAATACACACGTACCCAGCGTTCAAAGGCTGGCAGCAGTGTGCGAGCCTTATGGTGAATGATTAGTCAGGTGATCATATATGACGAAAAAATTTACCTTAAATGTAAATATCAATTAACTACTACTATTCACGGAGAAGAAGAAAAAATCTTAAAAGAAAAATGAAATGTATTTGATCTTTTACAGGCAATCAAAATGACCTTCACTTTGAAAGAAGGTGGTTTCGGCGTGGGGGACTACGTGGCGTTTGGAGTCCTATGCGTCTCCTCCTGTGCGGGTGGGGTCTGGTACAGCGCGGTCGGCTCCCGAACTAAAGCAGTAGTGGACATCAAAGACTATCTGCTGGGAGGGAAGGCTATGTCCACCTTCCCTGTAGCCATGTCGTTAATAGCCAGGTAAAGAAATTAATAAGAAATTGTGTTGTGAAACTAACTAGGTATTAATAAAAGTTGGGAAGCTTATGCCCAGCAGTGGGCGATTAAGGGCTGATCGTGATGACGTATTAATAGAAGTAGTTAATCCTTATTCTTTATTAATCTTTGTTCGTTAGTCTCGCTTAAAGCGCGGAAACCGCTGGACCGTTTCAAATTCTGTTTGTTTTGTTTCAATTCCCTTATTTCAAGGAAGGTTTGAAGAAAAAGAAAGAAGAATTGGTAGCTACTTATTATTTATTATTTCATAAAACACCTGGCAGGACAGCTTCTGCCGGATCCGCGAGTATTGTATAATTAATCACATACTAAGTCTGAACGTATTCTTGCAGGGATAAAAATGCCCTGTAGTTAATTCATCATCCTTTAAAAGTTTTATCAAAATCGATTGGTAATCTCCGGGACACGTAACGCGGACAAACAATAATAATTAAAATTCTCGAAATCTTTAAGTCATTGTTTTAATATGATCAAAAAAGTAATAAAATATATATTTTCGCGTCTTTTTCATTTCTATGGTTGTTAACCTTAATTCTTTATTGTTATTTTTTTTAATTAAGAAATTGCACAACTTTAACTCCTCTTTGTTATTTTTTTTCGCTTTATTTCAATTAACATAATAGAATAAATGTATTTCATTTTGGACGTAAAAACGTTTACATTACACTAGCTATGCCCGCGACTCCGCGCGCGTAAAATTAGGTAAAAAAAAAGATTTAATTTTAGTGTGGTGATATATAGCCTATAAGCCTTTCTCGATATATGGAAAGAATTTTTCAAATCGGACCAGTAGTTCCTGAGATTAGCGCGTTCAAGCGAACAAACAAACTCTCCAGCTTTATATATTCGTATAACATTTGTATTTACTTTGTTAGAGTTACTTTTAAAATTTCATGAATTAAAATTCGCACGATTCAAATTAAAATACAATATGTTTTCCGATTAGCGTGCAAAAACTTGACGAATCAACTTAAAATTGAGGTTATCTTTTAAACGGCTATGAAAGTAATACAAAAATGCGTTGCTCGTCTCCTTTGTATTCGAAATTGTTTCTTTTTACACTAATATGTATTAACAGGTATTCTTACAAAAAAAAAAAACTTTGATTTTTGTCAACATACTATAACTAGTTTTTTCTCTGAGCTTCTAAGTATATTTGTTATATATATGTTACCGGCTAAACCCGATTTTAGGATAAAGTAGTTTCACCTAGGCCAAAACGATTAGTTACGCATTGCACTTGGAATTTTCGCTTCAACCAACTTGTTGCAGTAGTCAAGGTGACCGACTGCCGTCTGACGTCATCTCCAGAAACCACAATCTCTGCAAACTCACGACTAATATCACGCAGTCACAATAATCGGGACCCACTGTTTAACGTGACTTCCGCAACACGGAGGTGGTCAGATGTTTGCAAACTAGTGTGAGAATGGGTCACCTACCTATCACTCGGTGGCAATAAGAGCTACTTAACCTAGCAATCGACTCAATTGCAGGCCCCTGATTGCCACTCTGGACTGAATGGTCACAGTTATTCCGGTTGGTCCAGTTCTTATTGTGATTAACTGTGGTCCTTTTCATCAGCCATCATCTCAGTGGGCTGAAGGGAAGTGTTATGATGGCATGGGTCGAAAAGTTGACGAGTTCTATAAACTGTATTTATTTCAAATTAAAAAACATAGTTTGTGTTAGGGATTCTTAAATAAATAAAATAACTGGGCCAGTGCGAATCAGACTCGCGCACTAAGGGTTCCGTACCATCACCAGGATTTTTTTTGATACAACAACGAATTTTCAATTTTCGGATTATTTCCTAACTTGTGCTACAAGATATAGCTTCTTGCCAAATTTCACGGTTCTAGGCCAACAGGAAGTTCCCTACAGGTTTTAATTCCCTTTTCGAATGTACTAGTATGGAAAATGCAACATAATTGGCCATATCTTTTAATTGTGTAGACTTATAGGGCTGATTTTTTCCCAGCTCCAAAACACCATAAACTTCAATACTTAATATTAAATACAACTTCATTCGACAACCTGTACCTGAAAGAAGGGTCATGACAGACGTACAACAAAGTGATCCTATAATGATTTCTTTTTTCCTTTGGATGCACGGAACTCTAAAAAAGAGGGAACACAGATCTGAGAAGACTGATATTTCTTATGTTCTTCTTTTAAAGTATAAATGCCAATCTCATGTATCGTTCACCGAAGGCCAGTTCGATTTAGTCTTATTCTTTATGACATATATTATATATTATGTAATATTAGAAGAACGGTGTAGGTTTACCATTGCGCAACACTTTTGCCTCATTGTTATTGAAATATTACATTGTTTATGGCACTATGAAGACTATAACGCTCTCTGCTACAGATTTTCTACCTTAGTCTATGGGTTATTTATAATACTACTGCGTCGCTAACTTAAGTAGACTAGAGATCACCGGTTGGTAGAAGTTCAGTCACAAATCTTTAGATTTATATAGTTTATAATTTTAATCCTGTATATATTTGATATTTAATATACATACGGTCGTCATGACACTACGCTTTGACATCTTATAGTAAAATGTATACATGTGTGTGTAAATCGTTTAGCATTAGTGTGCGTGAGGTTTTATTTTAGTAATTTAACATATTTATAATGCATATTTTATAAAAATATTAGCATTTACACACCATCCTCTATGTAAAGTATTATTCTGTCAAATTTCATACTTCTCTTTTTGGGGTTCCGTAGGTCTACAAGGAAACCTTATAGTTACACTTTGTTCGTCCAAAAGGTACTTCCAAGGCTTTCCAAACAATTAGAGGTAGAGACTTGAAATTTTCCATGTTAATAGAACATGCTAAAAAATCATTAGTAAAATTTTTATGTTGAGCAAAATCGGTCAATTTAGAGAGTTATTTAACGAGTACCTTCATATTTGAATTATTTTGACATTTACTTTGACATTTTTTACTTTTGACATTGTAGCATTATAACTTCTATTTCTAAATATCTTTGATGTATTCATTTTTTGACATTAACTTTTAATTATATTGTAAATCTTTTTTGTCAATTCAATTAGGTGGGTGTACTCTACCAGAAATACATAAATTATTATTATTATTATATTATATTATATTCATCGCGTATCAAGTACGGAACCCTTCTATATAAATGTCGTGACACGCTCAGGGCTATTTTTTTATTTAACAATAACCTAAGCATTATTATCGTGATGTCGCTGTGTCAGTATACAAAATATGTAAAGACGCTGGTAAGAAGATTTTTTATCCTTATCCGTTAGACGTAAAAAAATTTAACATGGCAATAAAATTTAACGGCCCGTGAACGCGCACTTTATGTTTTATCAGTACTTAATACCCAAAATATTTTTTTGGGAATTTTAACTCCCGTCATAGATTTATAGTATGGGATATAGAATATGGTATATAAAATGTGTAATAATGTAATGTGTAATAAAAATATGGCATATGTAATATAGAATATGGCATATAACAGTTACCTATGACAAACTACAGATTTTATAGTAATACTTTTTTACGTGCCTTCCGTATCACGGAGTAGGTTGGATATTTGAAAACCAGTGTTAGAATGTGGGTTGTGGGTTCGATTCTCGCCTCGAGTCTGGGTGTATCTATATTTTTTTTTAATATTTGTGTATAACAGGCGGCTGTTACCTATAATACAGCCATTAAGTTGTCTACCTTAGGAACAGACGTCCGTGTGTCATATAGTCCTGTATATATTTATTTATTTATCATTTATTGATTTACATATAAATAAAGCTGAAGAGTTTGTTTGTGTTTACTTGAACGCGCTAATCTCAGGACTTGCTCTCCCAATTTGAAAAATTCTTTCAGTTATAGATAGCCCATCTATCTAGCACGTCTACGCTAGGCTAGGCTATATATCATCACGCAAAAATTTTTCACCTAATTTGACGCGGATGAAATCGCGTGTATCAAATAGCTAAATAGAAAACGGCATACACAATATTTCTAATATTCTTTAAATAAAAATATTGTCGATGGCTGTATATGTGATAGTTAAACTGCACCTTTACTTGTTAATATACAGAGTGATACCAAACACATCGCGATTTCATTAATTAAAAATTCAAAAAACATCATGTGACAAAGAGAAAATTAATAAATATTTTATTAATTAGCTTTAAAAATGCTTTTGATGTAACATTCTTTGGGTACATGTTATTATAGCGATTGCCATCTAAAAGCTAATTCTCAAATTCCCAGGTACTTTTTCTTTAAATCTTTTTCAGTTATATGTTGTTCTTCCTTAATAACCGCTACACACGTATCGTTAAAACGTTGCGATTTGACTGCACTGTTAAATCGCAACGATTTATCGATACTAGTATAGCGGACATTAGTCTCAGTTCAGTAATATGTCGTGAAAGCGGTATTCGCAATGAGTGACCTCTAATATTAATATTATGACTTGTGCTTTTTAACAGTCTTTTAGAAGTCTTTCTTCACCTATCCAGAAGTTTTTATCTAGAAGATTTTTTTTTTATATTTGAACCATCCTAATATATATATTTTAATAAGAGATTTCAGAGATTTCAGAGCCTCAATAGCTCAAGGATATGGACTGAAATCCGCAAGGTACCCGGTTCAAACCCCAACGCAGTTAGGGTATAGTCGCACCCACTCCTATACAAGCTTTTAATTTAAGCTTAGTAGGAGGGGAAGGGGGAATATTAGAGATAACTAAAAAGTATTCCTAATATTCTTAAAAAAAATAATAATAATTCTTATGTACTGTTTTAATTAAATTTTTCAAACTATACGTGCTCTTTACTGCTTTTATTAGCATTCAGTTTAAGAATAACATGTGATGTACCTTTGCCTTAAAAAAAAAATATCTTAACTATCATGCTGAGTATCCCTTCCGAAACTAAGCAAATAATTTAGTTCCGAAACTGTTCCAACAGTTTAACCTAACACATTTTGGAAACTTTAAACCTGTTAGCGACTCGACTTGGTGGCTCAACTGCCATCAAAACTAATGCACTTAGCGCTAAAGCACTGCGAAGCTACATATTGCTTTGAAGTAATACACTATGACAGGCTATATGCCTGTTTTATAATATAATTCTTATGTAGTAAAAGTAACTTATATTGTTAACACGGATGTAATTTAATAAAATAAAAATAAAATATCATTTATTGCTACCATAATTGTTACAATAACCAGAGCAAATATGGAAAGAAATAGAAAGTTAACAATAAAGTAACAACTAAAGCAAAAGGACGCAAGCTCAGCTTAGTGCTGCTTCCAGGTATGAAAGCAACGCTGATTTTCAGCAAGGTCCTCCTTTTGTCGCCGGTGGCAAAGAAACAGAAGTTACAATTCTTTTTTTATATAACTAGGGTCTATCAAAAAAATTTGGATTCAAACAAGGGACCTGCTTCAGTTGATGACATAAACGTCGAGCAAAGGATTCTGATAGGTGATAATAATCTATATATGTTGATCAATAAACATAAACTTGCAAAATATTATAATGTCACTAATATAATCAACCTGATTACTAAACCATCTATGACAGTTGACAAGAATAAAGACTACCATAAGGAGAGATATTTGGTCTAACGGGAAAGAGTTTTTATTCTATAATTTTTGCAGAAATTATACAATAGGTTATATGTATAAAAATGAATCGCAAAATGTGTTGGTGAGCGCATAACTCAACAACGCCCGGACCAAATTTACCAATTCTTTTTTTAAATGTTCGTCCAAAGTCAAGGATGGTTTTTACGGCGAGAAATTGTTGGGAAAACCCTAAAAACAGTCCTTTTCTTTTTCCCTTACAAACATTTCATAACTAAAATGTAGAGTCAATTTGAACTTTATTCCTATTCGACAAAGTTCATATTAAATTACAAGCACTCACTGTTGGGCGGGAAAAGTCACGTGACCAGTGCACACGTACTGCCAACCGAATGATAGTTGCTGAAGTGTTGTCACTCGAAAAACCCGTGGCGATAACAATAGTACATTTATTTAGTTTAGTTAAATGTAGTTATTTTTTTAATTTTTTTTGCTTTCGCTTCTGGATTTTTCCTTTTCTGTATTTTTATACCTATATTTTATTTCAATTTTTTTGCGTGGGTTGGTTCGTGATTTTAACAATGAATTGGCCGTCTCTGAAAAACAGCAGAATAAATTCTGCATGCATTACGCTGAAGTATCGCCCGTTTCAACTAAAGCACTATCCAATAATAGTAATTTTAGGTTCTTATTTATATTTTGTATGGTTTTATTGAATAAAGTTTTTATAATTATTATTATTATTTCCAGACGATCGACTTTTTTGCTAACTGTGTTTTTAAACTTGCCAGTATAGAAACATTACTTGGTCGAAGAATCCTTCAATAGCTTATTGAATAACATGTTCTAAGGATTGAGGAAAGCGTTCATAGAATATACTAGTTGTTAACCGCGACATCGTACGCGTAAAATTAGGTGAAAAATTTTAACGTGATGATACATAGCCTTCCTCGTTAAATGGGCTATCCAACTCTGAAATATTTTTTTCAAATCGTACCAGTAGTCTCTGAGATTCGCAGGTTCAAGCAAAAAACTCTTCAGCTTTATATATTAGTATAGATATTATTTCGACAAGATTAAGAAGGGTTACGTATGAAAATCAGTAAATAACGATAACTGCAAGTCAACTCTTTTAATTATTAAAATGGGGGGTGGGGGGAGGGGGTATGATGAGCGACTGCCATCTGAAGTCATCCGCGGAATCCCCACAATCGCACGACTAGTATCACTCAGTGAACTCACTCACACATTTAAATTAAATAAATTCATTGAAACTTAACGCCATATTTATATCAGTATTCCACGGAGGATTACTAAAAGGTTTGTGGTCTTTTGCCCACTGCCTTATCCCACATGCACACGGTTCCCAAATTAAAAGATTAAGGTGGCCACTCTCATTTGAATATCAAATTGGACAGTGATATCACGTTCCGAACGGATCCAGGGTCCACAAATAATATTTAGATTGCATATCTTGGTGAATTATGGTCCGTAATGGCTTTCGCTCCGTCCGTTTCTAATAAAGCTTAGAATATTATGTTACTCGTGTGGGCTTAAAAAGAGGACTCGTATTTACTATGTTGTAGGTACTAGCTATTTCCTAGACTTCGTCCTGACTAAAGATAGACTTACTTAAACTGGTCCTATGGAAAAATCCGTTATTAGTGGATGTATATCAACCATATACTACCTCGTTGCCAAATATCATCTTTATCCGCAGTTTTCGAGATATGTGATAGGTGATTTTTTTTAAAGATAACTTAGCAATAACATAAGATAATGTTTATTTTTGAAAAATTTTACACGTACATCACTAAGATATTACATTGCATGTGTATATTATCTCTAAGTTGTGTCGCTGATACTTAAAATAGGTAAAACCTGTGCTATAAGTATCAGCAGCCTTCCATTTAGTCTGTATATACATGAAATGCGTATATTAAAGTATATTCGCACATTTAGACAGTTGAGTGTAATTTAAATACTATGAATGAAGTATACAATTACGACAACAGGAGCAATAATCAAAACAAGGAAAAAGTAACTTTATTTAGAAGTTGGCATATTGTAGTGTATAGGTAAAAGACGGTAGTTGTTCATACGGGTATAAATACACTACGCACAGGTAAAACGTGGTCAGTCGAGTTGCAACCGTTGACTCGGTAACAACTATCAGAACACATCTTACTGAGTGTTGATATCACAAGTGAATACACTAGTGTGGAGAACTTTAATTCTAGCAAATATCATCTACTCGGTATCGGTGTATTCTACAAATATGGTTGTCTCTTTCTTATAATATATTGTTAAATGAAACAATATACTATGTTTTTTTTTAATAGATAAAGGAATTTACTTATTACATTAAATATACTCGTGAATTTATTAAGCTCACAACTGTACATAGATGTGCATAACACATATAAGTTAAATAAATGTTTGTAAAAAATGTATGTAGCATTATTAGATAATAAAGAAGCTAAAAAAAAAGGTTGATTAATAAAAAAAATTATTCACGAAAACTGCATTTCAAGCGCATGTTTATTCTTTTAAAAATTAGGCGGAACAATTCAAAACACGTCGCTATTGTAGATCGCAAAGGGACCTCAAGTGCGAGCCTTTTGTATTTATTTCCCTTTCAGGCCATTGATGTCACTTGCAGACAGTTACTGAAAAAAGAACCGATATGATTTAGGATTTTTCCAGAAAAGAGCGTAATCATTTCTTCAAGGCCGACAACACAATTGCGATTCTTCTCGTAGCTTAGTTGTTCATGGGCGTCAGTAGTTTAATCAATTGACAACCCCCTGTGTTGCCCCTTGGTAGAATATTTATTTTATATTAATATTTTTTACATGTATATTTTTTTATATAAGAAACTGTTATACTTAGTACAATTGAATTAAAGCCCTAATTCCTGTGCTAGTTACAATACTGGGATACAGGAAAAAGTGCATTCCATTAGTGATCAGATTGATATACAAAATATAAGTATATTGTGTACAAATTATAGAATAATAGAATAGAACAGGATACGCTGCAGATAACACGATATAACGTGTTATAATACAGTATTCGTACAAGGGTCCAGTGTGTTACCATTATGGGCGTGTAATATTTATATAAATTCATATAGACTTTTTTATAAGCACTTATGAATGTCATATGTATAATATTAATATTTTTTTAATCATTAAATAATTTGGTGATAAAAGTTTCGATTTAAAAGCTAAGTTTACAAGGGTTCCTCACGCCCTGCACTGAGAAGAGTCCGCAACAAAGTCAGACGAGTAATTTTTTTGCTATCACCGTTTTCATAATAATTCAGATTTGGTTAGAGCAATTTATTTCCAAGCATTTTCAAATAATCCATTACATTATAGTAGGATTTTTGAATTTCAAGCTTACGTTTTATAAAAGCTTTATAATTATTTAAAGACATCTCCCGAATGTCATAGATGAGTTTGTTAAAAAAATTAAATGTTAATATGAATTTTAAACCTAAAATTATATAAAAAGTCTATAGAGGAGAGCGGATAAAAATATTACATTAATACAAGAGACATTTTCTACAATCCACCGCCATGTTCTAACGACGTTTACTAATTACCAAGAAATTGTCTCGTCCCTTTATTTCTCTGACCTATTTTTGTCTTGTAGTAAATCGCTTTTTTGAACGTCCAATTTGATTCCTGTCTCTTCTTCTATTGTAATCTTCAGTAATAAGACGACGAAACTACCATCCTTAGTTGTAAAAAATATGACGCCCATGGACATCCGCGCCACCAGAAGGCTCGCAGATGCGTTGCCGGGCTTAACAGTACTATCACTTGCTGCCGCTACTTTACCTCGAACTTATGTGAGAAAGAGGTACTGGTACCGGGACGCGCCGACTCAATTCGGCTGCAGATCAAAAGGACTGCAAGCGTGGAGCTACCAGCTGTAAAATTATTTAATCGTTTTATTTAGAATTAAAACGATTAAATAATTTAACTGCTTTCTTTGTATTGAAATTTCTTCATTATTGAAATCGAACTTCTTTGCAATATGATCGTCATATTTTAAGTCTTTTATATTTAAAAGAAACGAATATTGCATTTTATCAAAGTTATAATTATTATCAATCGTGCGCTGGTAAGCTGCAATTATAAAGGTTTCTTTTTTTAAATAAAAACGTATGGCGAAAAGCCAATCGTGTCCGCTTCACTGGCTGACTGCGTTTATTATGCGTCGTTAATTATGTAAATAATCGTCAATTAGTACCTATATATAACCAGCTTTACGGCGAACCGATCGGGAATTGGCCCCGATAAAGGAATATTCCATTTTATTCTTCACGATCGCTGTATTAAATTCCATCCAATTACCAAAATCCCGCGCCGATTTCCACCCGATAGCGACCAATATAATTATAAAGGAAATAAAATTCATTGTTTCTTCACTACAATGATTTTTTTTATGAGGACTCTTTAAATTTCGTACGCGATGCGAAAATATGAAAATTCATTACAAAATGGATGGTGAATTTTACATTTTCGTATATCGTCCTCGATTGAGGTACTACAGGTAGCCCATGTTGCAAATTATTAAATGGAATAAAAAATAATTTCCCCCTAACCAGTTAAAATAACGTAGGCGGTACGTATAATTTTAATTTGCTTTCGCAAACAGCAAAGTTTATTTCGTGTCACGTAAATTACAAGCTTTTTCACCGGGACAGAGTCATAAACTTATTAATGTGAAGCCATTAATCTCTCTCATGGTACAATTAAACGTGCCGTCCTCTAATGCCATTGCTCTATAAAACAAACGATGCCGGGGGATGAAATGACATTATTTCTGTACAACTATCATGACATAAAAGTTAGTAAGGAAAAGTGGGACTTCCGTATAAATCCAAAGGTGATGTACTTTTACGTTTAGCTTTATATTGATTTCGTACTTTTGTACACGACCTTTTTTGTATTGAAACTTTTTAAATAATAAAGTAACTCAACTCTCTCTCTATTCCCATTAGCTAAGGCTGAAGATCTACCTTTGGAGCATACGTCAAATAATCTTGCCTACACGTGAATAACCTTTAATGAAATACTAAATTACTTTGCTTATATCCGCGAATGAATATGAGGTTAAATCGGTGCAATGCTGCAACCCGAAAGCTACACCACCAAATATGCCATCAAAACACAGCACTACACTGACTTTCCGATGTGTCTCAACGCACGTTTCGCTTCTACGCCGAAGCATCAGCAGAAGATAGACTCTATAGAGTCTAGCTAGCTCCTACTTATTTTTATAATATAACGAGAAAAAATAGAATTATAAGAGATTGCGATGTGAATTGCAAACTTTTATCGACACTTTATGTATCCTTGTTAACCGATCACGTTTCCATACTCAAATAAAAAACACACACGAGAAAAATTTTTGCAATGTAAAACCTTTAACGCGTGTTAAACGGTTGTACGCTTAATTGAAACAGTTTTCAACGCTATTTGAGCGGTTGTCAATTAAATGAGTCAATTTTCCACGTAACGGTCCTTGTATGGACCAGCTGTCGGCGCTCAAAAATAATTTTTATTATTTAACGTAAATTTGGTGAGTTTTTCAGCTACTGTTGTCTGGAAATTGTGGATGATTATTATTATTATCAACCATTTGTGTCCCACGGCTGAGCAAAGACCTCTCTTCGATCCCACACTGTCCTGAGTCTGTTCCGACCAGTTCGTTAGGCATTTGTCAAGATCGTCCCGCCTTCTAAAAATATAAAAAAGCCATCAAATATTTAGATAAAGACAAACGATATCGTTGCAAGCGATAAAGGACTGTGAAGAAGACGAGCTGAGATATCTATGTAGTTGAATACCGATGTTTAATAAAATGCTGAAACAAAAATTCACATAACAAAATATTGCAAGTTTCTTTGTTTGCTGAAACACGCTAATCTCAGGAACTACTGATCCGATATAAAAAAGCCTTTCAGTTTTAGCTAGCCTATTTAGCGAGGAAGGCTGTAGGCTATACATATATCATCATGCTAAAATTTTTCATCTATTTTCACGCAGTTGAAGTCGCGGGTAACAACTAGTAGTAAAATAAAATTATCATAAATATATATATGTATTAATTGTATATGAATTCTTGATTGGAATACATTTTTTTCTCATAATAAACTTTTTGTTACTTTTAATTGAATAAGGAATCCCAAAAACAGGTGAGTTTTATGTGTTTCTGCGTAATAAAAGGTGGGGAGAATTCAACAAAGTTTTGCCATTACCGCAAGGAATTCGCAGTGGCTTGTGTGTTAGAATGAGACCTGCCGATATATTTTTATTTTATTAGACAAACCGGTGAAGTTTTAATCATACTTTTAAAAAATGTGAAGTTTTTTACTATTTTTTTTTACATTTTTTCTAGTACTAAAATAATCCAGGTACCTAAGTGAAGGTCTTGTGCACTTTACTAATTAAGCTTAAAAAAAGGTTTGTGGTGTGTCATGATCACGGCCGTGTGTTGCACGTGAATACGCTAAATGGAAATCTCGATATGCAGAAAATGATTTCAAAGTGGCGGCGCTTCCCCCTCCAACACACACGTTGTTCGTCCTTACATGGCGTAATAAATTCTTTAATTATTTAGCTATCCAGCGGTGTAATTAAATTTTGGATAGCAATGATACATATGAAGCTGCAACACCAAACTGTATCCCCCGTATTTGTTATCATTCGGTTTTTGAATTGCCGCCCTTGGAAACTATTTGAAAGACGTATTTACGTCAAAACTTGAGGCGCGAATGAGGCAAAGGCCTAGTGCGTTCCGACATTGAAGAGAATTTTGACGGCCTCTGGATCCTTAAGTTCCATAAACAATAAAATTCTACCTTTTTAAAAAGCGCTATTTTGTTGTATTTATTTTCTTAACTTTCCTTTTATATATATTCTTGAGGACATGTCATATAAAAAGTATCAATATTATTGTGATCTTCTATTATATTTCTCTGTTTATAATAAAGTAGGCCAACCGAAGTGTTCAATAACAAAATGGCGGGTACATGAGAATCTACTCTGTCACAATGTAAAATACTTGGCGCTATTTTTAAAACGCCGAGTCAGGAAACAGGTGTGACAACTGTTTAGCGCCGAGCGTGGAAAATGAACAGATTTTCCCTCGCGAGGAATTCCTTTACAGACATTTTTGAATCTGTACCATTTTATAATTGAATGTAATATTCCGTTCACAAGAAATAAAGAAAATATTAATGTAAAGGGCCTAGCAATGACCTCCAATTTTAATATTAAGTCTTCAAATCATTTTTGAGCCTACATATGTAGGCGATGAGAGTGTGAGTATCTGTCCGTGTATGTGTGTGCGTATGCGAGTGTGTTATAATTAAAGGTAAATGTTTATATATTGTCTATTTTTTTATTTGTGATACAAGTTTGATCCATAATAGTTGATATCTTTATGATACTGTAATCCCCTTCTGACACGGTGCTCTTATAACACATTAATATTATTCTATAATATATAATATTATATTTTGCGCATTCGGGGGGCGTTGTATGAGAGTAATCCTACAACGCATTTTCCTATAATTTTGAATAAACCTAACGTGTAATAGGGGGATTACAGCATTTAACCATAAGAGCTCAATAACGATTAATTAGAAGCGAAACGTGCGTTGAGTGCACTACAGAAAATCAGTGCAGTACTGTGCTTACGTTACATGGATTTATATGGCTTACGTTACAAGCAATAAATTTTTATAATGTTATTTTGTTTTATTCCAGGTACGTTAAAACAGGTGTTAAAAGTAATCAATTGTGCTTGAGGATATATATTTTTGTAAGTATTTTAAATATAAAACGGTAAAAGTAAGGTATAAACTTTCCTCCGCGTAATCAGTGCCTCAAGTAGCAAAAGGCGGAAACCAGTCAGAACTCAATTGTCAACTAACTTTCATTATGTTGAAGTGTTGCCAACAATTAACAAACACTAGCTCTTTATCGTGACTTTGAGTTCGACGTTCTTTGACGTTCGCGAACGATTGCGAGGGCTCTTAATCTGGCTCTATGGAAGAGTCCTCTTATAACGGATCTCTACTAAATATAAAAAATGTTCATGCCAAATTTCATCATCTTACGTCCCGCGGTTTTCGAGATTTAGTGTCAAGTGACCTTTCGCTTTTGTATATATAGATAAATCATAATGGGCTACATACAAATTCAATTTACACGCCCTACGCGTAATTTATGCTCAAATATTAAACATTCCGTTGCAAGATATAACTTGGCTCGCTTTGACTTGCAAAGTTAAAATGATCTACCGTATTAGAATGGGTCAGGGGACTGGCTTTATGATTTATGACTGGCGATTGGATGATGTAATGGGGACCAGGGTTTGGAGCATGAGTTTGACTTAAAATATGATTAGTTCTGGTAACAGTTATGTCGAATTTAATGCAGGAAATAGGGCTTGCTGGATTTAAATGTGGAAATAATCCACCAAAAGCTTAATGCAGATTCAATAGCTCAACGATACAAGGGACGGAATGCAAGGTACTCGGTTCAGACTATCGCCGCTGGGATATTATGACACCCACTCCTAACACAAGTTTTTAATTTAAGTTTATAAGGAGAGGAAGCGGGAATAATAGACATACCTAAAAAGTTTTTTTTAATTAGCCAATTGTGTTTCTCTGCTGGGCAAAGACCTCGCCCGTCTTGGTCTATCATTCTCTTTCCTGTGCCAAACTCATCAAAAACTTCCCCGCAAAGGTATACAAATCGTCGCGCCACCTCTTCCTCGGCCTCTCGGGTCGTCGGAGGTCATTGGTGGGCATCCGGGTAGTCGCGATATTTGCCGACCTTTGCGGGTCCATTTGAGCCATATTCCCAGCCCATTCCCACTTCAGCTTTGCTGACTTCTTCCCTACATCCATTACCCCAGTAATCGAACGCATGCTGGTGTTGTGAACTCTATTAGTTCTTTTTACACCTATAATGCTGCGTTTCATGGCTCTTTAGCAAATTCCTATTATAGTTTTTAACACAAAATACACGAAGTAGAAATAAATTAGTGATTTAACATTTTTTAACAAATACTCAACAAGCAGGCCGACATCCGAGGCAGCTATGGCTTGTTTGAATTGGTTTACAAGTGTAAGAAATGATATTTAGCGCATTTAGTTTGTCACATTTGTAAATTAATATAGATACATAACTTATGTACTTATATGTTACTAGTTGATACCCGCGACTTCGTTCGCATGAAATTAGGTGAAAAATTTTAGCGCGATGTATAACCTTATAGCCTTTCTCGATAAATGAGTTTTTTTATCAATCTATGAATTTTTCAAATCGGACCAGTGGTTCTTGAGATTAACGCGTTCAAGCAAACAAAGAAACTCTTCAGCTTTATATATATAGATGTAAGAAGTATGTGTTTATTTGGTTTAAGAGCCTTATATAAATCACACATATTTTTTTTTTTTTTTTTAAATGCTAAATTATAGAAAACCAAGCGATAATCTTTAACTCATTGTATGTTGACATACAAGAATACTTACTTAATGGAGCGGCTCAGAAACCCAAAGTGAGTTTTGGCCTCCGAC
>JANCMC010043217.1:4725913-4752685 GCA_024363005.1 Charaxes varanes
CTCATTGTATGTTGACATACAAGAATACTTACTTAATGGAGCGGCTCAGAAACCCAAAGTGAGTTTTGGCCTCCGACAGGAATTCGCGCGCGATCGCGGCGTCAAGAGAGCATTTCTGGGACGACCAGTTGGGTGACCCAGGTATCGCTGGCTTGACATGCAAGAATAGAAGAAATAATAAAAACACTTTATCTCGAATTTATGTATAAATCGTATTAATCTACGCATCGTGTGTAATTTAACAACATTCTCAATAACTTTGTTAATTAAGCTGTACTAAAACTATGAAGGCTGCGAAGTATAAATTGAAACCTTTGCCTAACAAAGTTTATATCTAACTTGAAACATTTTTAATTAACGTTAACTTTCATAAAGTCCACAATAGTCCACCATCCGCATTTAGAATTCTAATGCATATTGTTTTAATTTTCAGTATTCTTTATGAAATATATATTTTTAATTACATACATACATACTAAAACGTGTCATAAATTCAGTCCTTGAGGAATTCAGTGACATAATATACACGAATAAAATAATTGTATAATTTTAACAAAAAAAAACGGACTTCTAATAAAGTCATCACTAAACTAAACTGAAATGTGATCACACAAAAAGCGTCGGCTTTAAAATAAAAAAAAAAAATCATCAAAATCGGTTCACTCAATCGAAAGTTCAACATATAGAGAATACAGTCAAATTGAGAACTTCCACATTTTTAGGATTCCGTAGTACTACGAGGAACGAGGAACCCTTATAATTTCGCTCTGTCCGTCCATCCGTCCGTCTGTGTGCCCGTAAGGTGGTCCCCCCCTAGCATTTTCAAACTATTAGACTTAGAGACGTAGCATTTTCCATGTTGATAGAACACGCTAAAAACTCATTAGGTAAATTATTGTGAACGAAATATTGTGGCCATTTTTTTAAATTCGGTTGAAAACATCTATGTAGATATTAGTGCGTCATTTGTTAAGAATTCAACTTTTAATTAGACTGTCACTTGTTTTTGTCGCGGCGGCGCGGCGTCGAAAAATGCAGAGCGCAAATATCGCACCGGCGGCGATTCGTTAAAAATCCGACGTCGGACAGTTTATTTCAAAGCTCTCCCGTGCACCGTAAAGTGAAACGTGAAAATGGAAAAACAAGTCGAATACACTGGTACAAATCGAATACATAGATTCACGTCGAATACGTAGTTACCAATCGAATACATAGGCACCGACTAAGTGTCTATTCATTTTCATCGGCACCTGTTTTCCAATCACATACACTCTAGATATCTTTAACATAAGTGTGAAGTTAGCAATCTTCTAGATAAGCAGGTTACATGCTAGACAACCTTTATATAATCAGCTTCGATAACCAAACCAAAAAGTAGAATGTTTGGGTTCGATACAACTCCACGAGGAGTTTAAGGAAATAAAATAATTCAAGTAGTTTCGAAAAATCTTTAAATAAAAAAATATATAACGACCATATGACACACGACTCTTCCTAAGGTAGACAATTTAATGCCTGTGTTTATAGGTAACAAACGCCGGTAATACACAAATAATTTTTTTGTAGAAATATAAAAATATACCCAGACCCGAGGCGGGAATCAAATCCACAACCCCCGGAGCAGATGATTACGTCACTGCCACTGCGCCAAAGGGCCAACTAGTTCAATGAACTCCGCGTTCAATATTCGATCTGTAAAAGCCAAAGGAATCAATGAATGTCACTCGAGCAAAGCAAGGGCAGTGCAGCTAGTCACATAAAGTTTTAAAGAGTATAATTTAAAGTCACTACAAAGCGTGTTTATTTTCATAATTTCGTCGTCGTGCATGATAATAATTTCAATATTAAATATTCCGAAACTAAAAGCGTATTCTAAAGTGTCAGGAAATTTCATTAATTCCCGGCTTTATGAAGGAAATAAGGCGATTGTGCACAAAGGAATTTTCATTTTGTGGAAAGTGATGTCAGAAATCCCACAAACTATGCAGGCGTACACGTTATTTGTTTTAGACGTCAAATTAGCTAAATGTTTTCGGGTTACAATATTTGTAGTGTAGACAGTAAGATAATCTATCTGTTGTTAAAATTAGTTATGGTTTAGATTATAAAAAATAACGTGGCCAAGAGCGTGTCCAGGCAAGTGTCATAAATACTTCCGTATTTGATACGCCTTAAACGTATTTATTAAGTAACTTCAAAAGTTGCTGTCCCATTTCGCTCAAAATAATTTTCCTAGTGAGTTTTTTGCATGTTCTATCAACGTGGAAAATTTTAAGTCTCTACATCTATTAGTTTGGAAATCTTAAAGGGAGGGAGGGCCCTTGGGGGCGGACAGACGAACGGACGGACAGAGCGAAATTATAAGGGTTCCTTGTAAGATTACGGAAACCTACAAAACATGGAGATGTCTTTGATGTATAGTGATTCACTATATAGTGCTGACATTTATGTATACACGGGTTTTCATCTGCTGGTCCTAAAACAATATCTTGGAAAGCTGGTCAAATATGATGATTCATACATATATCCTTTCTTCCTATACCATCCTTTATTTAATAAAGCTCATGAATATGCGCGGGTCTTATGTCTGAATGCAAATGTTTGACGTATAGGTGCGCCCTTATGATAAGCAGTTTTCATAATTTGGGGATTCGTGTATTCAGCGACTATATATCAACAAACACGGGATCTGAGCCCGAATTAGGGTGATATACAAATTCAAATTTACCTCAGAACCATGGAGTGTAAATCAGAAGTTAGCCCTAGATGTGCCTCCCTACAATTTTCTATAAAACATCCTATTTCGTTGTGGACTTTGGAACTGACGATATAAAATCCTTAATTTCAGACTGAAATATCATTTTCTTCCTACTACGCAGTAATGTTTTCATTAATCACTACATAACGAATCAGAAAGGACGTCTTTTTTGCTTAGAACCAAAGTAGTGCAATAATGTTGTATGAAATTTCGTTACTGAACTGTTTTTTATTTTGATATAAATTTACCACGGAGGTTTAACGTCTGTCATTAAGTTTCAAATAAAATACGTGCATTGGATAAAGAGAGGCTGAAAATAAAAATCGAACATTTAAATTCGAAAAAATGTAAGTGCCGCGCATTCTATACCAGTGTAAAATTTTATATTAAATATTGCAAGAAAAGTTTAAAAATCGAAATAGACAGCGATGTAGTTGAAAGAAAAGTAGATTACGCAACTTGCTTAAGTGAGTAATTTATGCACTCGTGTTAATTTAGTGTCCTCGCATTCGTTCGGGCACCAGCATAACACTCGTGCCTTAAAGACTCATTTTTCGCTTGATGCTATAATATATTCCTTTTATTTTCGATGCAATTTACGTATAAACATATTTATGCGTTCATGTTAGTTGTTGACTAAATTTAACGTATTTATTAGTGTGTATTTAATTGTCTCGTTGCAGTATTTTCCTACAATTCGTGGCTTTTAAATACACAGTTTCAAGAAGAGATCTAAAATAATATAAAATTATACAAACACAGGTTTATAATAACATGAGTTATAACTAAAACTCCATTAAATTTGCAATGCTTGCTTGTATGCGTGCAGTAGGGTGACCCACACGCACACAATTGTGTGCCTATGTTAGAATTTCATGTACTTAAACAATCAAGAATAGAAATTACATACCTAGAATCATACTAAATATGTGAGAATAACCTAATTAGATACTCTTGTCATCAAATAAATGGTGCAACATTACCATGTATTTTAATTTATATCAAGTTTGGGAAAAACTACAAAATAAATCGTAGGGAAATCCTAGATTTTTTTTTTGAGGCGGACCAAGAGACTCTATCGTTACTGCGACCAGTAAGATCTATTATAACTGCCTCATTTTATAGCTCATCCTCAAGACCAGCAAAGCACATAAACATTGCGTTGTAGCGCTCGAGGAATAGAGTTGGATAAATCCTAGATTACATCTTACAAGTAATTTTTAAATATAGGTATTTCCATATTCCCCATTTTGGTACCTATATAAGAGACACCCTATTCAGCAGCCATTTTATTCTAAATTCAAACGACGAGCTTGTCTACACACATTTTGCATGTAGAGGTTGCATTTGGAGTGGCGTGCAGTTTTAGAATAAACGAGCTATACAGGTTTAAGCTTTGTTAGTATAATAGTTAAAGTTTGAGCTGCTTATAGTCTGATAGAGTAAATGTATCGATCGTGAATGCAGTGTAAAGTTTAATTGAAAACCTTAGTTTCTAAATTGGATCGACAAACTTTTCAATTCATACATCTTCCTTCACGGGAATCTAATTAAAAAACTTGGTGGTGTTAATTCAGTTTTCATCTTTCATCTATCTTATATATATAAAAATGAGTCCCTATTCCCCTTTGTTGCAGCATCACGTGTGAACGGCTGGACCGGTTTCGCTAATTCTTTTCCAGTATCTTTTTGATTCAATGCATAAATTTTATATGAAATTTGATGAGAGACATTAAAGCTCCGTAGTAAATATATACGTAAATAAAAGATGGAGCTGTAATAAAAAACGGTGCAGTAATGAAATTTCATACAACACTGCTGCACTGTTTTGGTACTAAGCAGAAAAGGCTCTTTTTCTGATCGGTTGTTTAGTGATTAAAGATAACATTACTGCGTAGTTGGAAGAAATAGATATTTACTTGTCTTCTATTTTCTTTTTGTTACCTAGTGCGATCTCACATTACTAATGGACCCATTTTAGCAGCAAATATTTTTTAACAGTTGCTGTATGTGAGGACGCCATCTCTATAATTGTACTGTATATTGGAAGGCGTCTTTAATTACTTTATTATTATTTCAATTGCTCCCTTTTTGAATCCAGATCACGCCTTCGTTATTCGTGAAATGTGACAATTTTTATAAGTGTCTTCTCCATTCTGAACGACCTAGTTTGGAGCTTTCACGTAGAGGTGTCAATTCAACATTCCTTCATATATCTCTTAAGTACATCTTTACACTTTAGAATGATGTACATGGTTATGATGCAATTAAAAAGTTTCCTGCATATTTCTAATCGTATTAATACAATAAATCAATGCTTAATTCTTTAGCTTAAGCATTGATTTATTGGATGAATATAGACCTTCTTCAATGGATTCTGGAAATATCGGGTTTCCCTGATCTTTCTATACCCTATCTTCAAATGGAGTGGATCTCTTTGAAGCCAGATACCATGAAGAACTTTATATAGCTTCTAAAGGTCTTATCCATAGCTCTTAAACCCACTTATAGCTTGTATCGAAATAATCACGTAAATCGCTCCACGAACAGTAAAAATATCAAGTCCACATAAATAATTATAAAATCTTATCAAAAAACCAATTTAAATTGGCAGAACTGGGCCAAGTTGAATTGACGATACGGCAAGCTTTCAAATAAAAAAGAATCATCAGAATTAGTTCATGCAGTCCAATGTTCTGAGGTTACAAACTTTAAAAAATACAGTCGAATTGAGAACCTCCTCGTTATTTGAAGTCAGTTGAAAAAAAATCGCCGAGACATTCTGTATTTTGTGTGTTTGACTTTACATATCGCACGCTTAATAAAAAACTGACTGATTACGTTTTAGGTCTAAAGGGAGTTAATGATAAGGTTTCGTTTCAATGACCTTCATCTACTAATCTAAGAATTATTTCGTTACCTCCAAGGAAAAATGAGATACATATAATAATCATAATGCGGAGATGCACTAAAACCTTATTTTAGTTAAAAAGACAAACAATTAATAAAATAACATTTCACTATCTTTAATCACTTCATTAACTATTAATAAAATGCACAATTTGTTACTATAATGCCGCTTTTATCGAATTATAAGCGGAATAAGACATAAATGACAAAACGTTTTTGCGATTTTCCAAAAATCTGCTTTTTTGAGTTATGTCACTTTATTGTTAAGAGTGCGATATATACTCAGCTGAAGGGCTTTATGAAAAACCGCCGTCGGACCTCAGATTTATAGACACAACCGGTTTTTCAAACAAAAGCACTAAATTTAAAATTGCTCTTATAAGCTCCTTTTAACGGCATCGATGACAGTCATGAAACAACCACGAACTTGGCAGAACCACTATCAGTGGAGGCATTTTCTTGAACAGTGAAATTTATAAATGTTACAAAAATAATACAGTTATTATTGAATAATATTTTAAGATTTAAAACCAATCTCAAAGGATATATTTTTAGTGTACAATAACTGAATAATTTAAATAAATAATATTTAAATCTTTTATATAGTTCGCCTACTTTTGTGATATACTAATGAATATGCAAAATATATTAATAATTAGTCATTAATTCAAAATATTTAAAAAATATATAAAATTAAAAATATATAATAACAAATATAATCATAATAATGGAAAAGAAAATTGGTGACATGGACTCCTATATTTACAAGGAGGTAAAAGCGGACGGGAATATGAGAGAACAGGAATCCTGGAGGTCTATCATGAAACAGGTATGTTTAATTATGTACAAATAAAGTGTGACGTCAAACTCTTATTGTCCCACAACTGGGAAACAATTTTGTCTTTCATGGGAATGGCTTTATTACATAATATTAGCTTTACCCCGCGACTTCGAACGCGTGATTTCAGTGATTTTTTTGTGCGGAGCCCTAGTTATTTTTCTAAAATTGAAACCCTATTTTACTCCTTGTCATATCAGTTATCTGCCAGTGAAAATCCCATCGAAATCGGTTCAGCCATTTTGGACATTAACCGGAATAACCACAGCTTAATTATTTTTTAACAATAGATAATTTCTTACAACGCTTATAATTATGATTAAGTTAAAAATAAATCACCAAAATTGATATAATAGGCAAGTTGTTTTTGCGTTGAGTAAAGAAATGTCCGAACACAGATTATAAACACCTAAATTATGACATTTAGATCATAAACAAATCATATCTTTTTTTATTACATTATGCTTATGCCAGAGCCAGACAAAGCTTATACTGTAGTGAAGCCGGGGACTTTGTGTTATTGCGCAGAGTTTTGTAGAACTTTGTAGTCTTCAATGACAAATAAATGTACAAACTCTTTGAGCTTTGTCTGGCTCCGGCATATAACAGAAACATTAATGACAACTACATATCAGAGACCTAAGTGACAATAAAAAAAAAGATAAACAGTTAGTTTTAGAGTCATAAGTTGTTATCAATGTCACTTTAGCAAGTAAAAAGTTAGAGTGCGTACAGTCTAAAAATGCAGGCCTTTCCAAAGTAATCACATCTACACGCAAAAAAGCGTATAGACACAAACAGGCAAGCTCGTCAAAATCATTGGCAACTGCAATTCAGCTATGCACTGCAAGAATGACTGAATTGCAGTTTACAATAAAAACGCTGCACACACAATTAATTAGTAAGAAGGGTGTGCATTTTTAGACTGTAACATCTGTGCACAAGTATGAGTGACAGAGACAACGCCCTACAAAACTGAAACTAACCGACTGTCTCTTTCTAGCATTGACAGTGATACAAATACAGATAAATTTTATACAGATTAATTAAGTTTTTGGGGCTTTCTCATCAGTTTTCTTCTATCCAACTAAATTAAGGGCATTATATATGTAAGTTACTGTGCTTCCTTCCCTAATTGAGCTTAAACAGGCTTTGTATTATACCGCCAGCGTTAAACATTACTATAGAGAGGCTTAAAAGAAAAACGTTTATTTAACTTAAACACATCTTTAATTATTTAACGGACATAAATCATGTACATAAGTATTATTTAAAATTTGTCATTTGATTCTTCAATCAGAAGAAAAACACATCGTACGGAAACTTTGTGATAAGGCTACATTTAATGTCCTAAATAAAATCACAAAAATCATTCATCTCAGAAATGAGAGGTTACAGATATTGCCATCCTCGTCCCATTCTTGAACGCGCAATGTATCGTGAACATTGGGGAGCAATCGTCAACAAAATGTTGACGCGCAAAACAAGTCAACGACCCGCACCGCGCTACCCCTGCGTTGTTGCGTCCTTTTAAGTTTTATTTACATTGCGGTTTGGTGTAAAAATATTGAAGAAATTTGTTCCTGATTTAAAATCGCATTGGAACGGATAGTAATAATGATATTATACAGTCTTCAGTTGAAAAAACGGTAGCCGAAGCCGAGGAAAAATTTCACCACTGGAGAGGCTAGAATCATGTACTGAACCCATGGGATACGTATCCGGTACGATGTCTTTTACACCCTGTATATATGAATTAAGATCCCGCAACAAATTATCTGTTTCTTAAGTGACTTTGGTATCAATTTAAACGTATTTTTATTCTCTTTAAAGGTCAAGGCCAAAGGCCAAAGGCCAAGGCCAAAGCAAAAGACCAAAGGCCAATAAGAGTTTGAGCCCAATTGCAGTTGCGAGCGAACGAGACAGACTTATCTATAATGTGGTGCATCAGACAAGGACATGGTGTAAAAATGCACAGAATAGTTGTATATTTCGGTTATTATAAATTAAAAAAAAAAGAAAAATTCAATTATCTGTATATCTTTTAATTTAGTATCAAATTAGACTAATATATTGTTTTATGTAACAAGGAGGAAACAAACAGGTTATACGCCTGATGGCAGAAAAAAGAGATGACAGATGTCGCATGAGCACTGGCATTACTAGAGGACGCAGATGCGTTGCTGGCCTATAGGGAATTAATGTGCTTATATTTTCATCCAGATCTCGACATGGTATTAGTTAGGAAACACGAAATATTTATGTTTTTTGACCTTCTAAGCCGAAAAAAAACAATTAACCTATATTTACCCATAGACATAAGGAGTCGTCCATAAACGTCACACCTTAAAGAATTGTTAGGCTATCATCAAAATGTGACATTGTGTGACAACAGGCAGGAGATTATTAATCTGTGTTTTTCACATATATTACTATTCATATTTAGTTGCTGTATAATATTTTTATTTGTGTATTAGAGTGTGTTTTTGTAGAATAAACCATTTTTAATTTAACAACCTCTATATTGAGTAAAAATCTTTTAGTTGCAAAAATGTGAAATTGTGTGGTAACAGGCAGGTGATTATTAACATAATCCATTTAAGCTAGAGTCCAGCTTAAACTGATTATTTTCGCATGATAAATTTAGGCTAGAGTCTAGCTTAAACTGGTTTCTTTCACATAATTAATTAAGGCTAGAGTCTAGTTTAACTGATTCTTTTCACATAATGAATTTAAGCTAGAGTCTAGCTTAAATTGATTCTTTTAACATAATCAATTTAAGCTAGAGTCTAGCTTAAACTGATTCCTTTCACATAATCTATTTAGGATAGAGTCTAGCTTTATCTGATTCTTTTCACATAATTAATTTAAGCTAGAGTCTAGCTTAAATTGATTTCTTTCACATAATTAATTAAGGCTAGAGTCTAGTTTAACTGATTCTTTTCACATAATGAATTTAAGCTAGAGTCTAGCTTAAATTGATTCTTTTAACATAATCAATTTAAGCTAGAGTCTAGCTTAAACTGATTCCTTTCACATAATCTATTTAGGATAGAGTCTAGCTTTATCTGATTCTTTTCACATAATTAATTTAAGCTAGAGTCTAGCTTAAATTGATTCTATTCACATAATCAATTTATGCTAGAGTCTAGCTTAAACTGATTCCTTTCACATAATACATTTTAAGCTAGACTCTAGCATAAATTGATTATGTGAAAGGAATCAACTTAAACTAGAGTCTAACTCACGTTCCGGACAATCCGCAGCGCATACTATCAAGTGTAATTACTAATTACTGTACAGGGCCAAAACAACTATCATAGAAGATACTGAGAAATGATACGTTATCACGAATTAGCTGGTGCCTTGATAGGGGAAAAATCCTTATATCGTCGTCAACCCTATAAACATCTGGGTCGACTGCGGCCGGAAGTCACCGGAGCGCTTCGCTCTACACTAATGTACCAACCCTGTGTCCCTGATAGGTGCTTTTACGTCGCGCTTCTGCCGCATTCAAATACGACATCTTCTATACAATATAATGCTCACAATTTTTAACACTTAGTCCCATTAAAGCTATCCATCATTTGCAGTATGTTTTTTGAATATATCGCACGCTTATTCATAAACTGACAGATTATGTTTTATACCGGAGCCAGACATAGCTCAAAGTATTTGTAAATTTATGACGTTAAGTCTAAAAACCCTACCAAACTTTGTGAATTTACTCAAAGTCCCCGGCCACACTAAATGATCATTGAAATGAAGCTAGGTCTGATTCCGGCATTACGTCTAAGTGAGTTAACAGTAGAGGCAGCGTCGTTTAAACCTCCCTCTATCAGCCAATCTAAGAATTATTTCAATATCTCTATCCAATATTGAGATACAGCTATTTTTGTCTTTTAAACAAAGAACTTATTTTGGTTAAAAAGACAAATAAATAATAATATATCATTAAAATAACATTACAATATCATTATTCACTTCATTGGCTATTTTTTAAATACATAATTTGTTACTATAATACCGTTTTTATCGAATTATAAGCGGAATAAATCGTAAGTGACAAAACGTTTTTTGCAATTTCCCAAAAAATCAACTTTTTTGAGTTAGCTCAGTTTATCATTAAGCGTGCGATATATTGGCTAATGTATACAATGACTACGTTACATATAAAAAAAAAATTCCTTCAATGCTTACCCTAGGGTGTTACCCAGGGTTTGCTTAGATTGCAGAGGATATAGCTTTGGGGCCAGGTATGACGACCGACTGGAATCCTCACAATATCATGATTAATATCACACAGTGACATTAATCAGGACCCACTATTTTAAGTGCCTTCTGAAGCCCGAAGTAAGTCGTTAAATTTGAAAAACCAGTTTTAAAATTGATCACCCATCTATCACCAGACCGCGGCACGAGCCACCTAATCTAGCGATCGATTCAAATGCCGGCCACTGCCGACCTCAACAACGTATTACGTATATATACAAGGAACTAACCAAAAAAATTCTAATATTTTTCGTCGTGTAGGTACTTACTTTATATTTAAAAGCTTGAGGGACGGAAGTATTTCAGCAAATAATTATTCTCATGGAATATTTTTTTTTACAGTCTATGAAGATTTTATAATATAGAAATTAATAATTATTTATTATCTATGAATACGAAACGAAGCAAAAAGGCAACAGTCACGTCTCATTCATCTCCAAAGATCCCGAAATTAGATTAAAACCATAATTATTGCGGCTTGTTTTTTGCATTTCGTAATTAAGGCCATTACGTTTTTGGAAGAAAGATGGCCGCACTACCGCTTCCGACACGACTTTTTAATTTTTCATTTACGGTTGGCGGTTTCAATTTTTTCTCTTAATTTCTCATTTAACTTGGCTGTATGTTTTGGCCTGGGAGCCATTAGGTGATGTAACCGGAAAAAGAAACAAAAAAAAAAAAAAAAAAAAAAAAAAAAATGTGAATGGTGGACGCACGCGGGGAGGGGGGGGAGGGGGGGGGGGGGGGGGGGGGGGGTTGAGACAAACTCCCTTGACCCTCTAACAGCAGCAGAATCCTCAAATTCAAGCAACTCGTTTTAAACCCACACTACTGTTCTCTGCTGGAGATGCACAGTTTTCTCTGTGAAAATCTTAAATAGAGTCTCCTGAATTTAATGAAGGGATTGGACCACATCCACACCACTTCCGCCCTAAAAACAAAAACAACTGCTTGCCGATCAAATTTTGAAGCATGCTTACTCTTCAAAATCATGCACATATTCATGCTCAGCAACTATTGATTGAATGGTGATTAAAATAGGATTTATATATTCCAGGTTTGTTTCTATTTCTACAGTATTTGTAAATAAAAATCTGTTAAGTGGCCAGTTAATACACTTGGAGGCTCCTCTCTTCATAACTTGGTTCCAATGTGTGGTATCATTTACAATATGTTTAATGTTGAGCAGTACTGGTGGAATTCCAGGAATATTTAATTTTCCAAAAGGAACACCATGGAACTTAGAAGTGGCCCAGAAAGTAAGAAACTACATAAAATTATATTTTTAGATTTATAGAGTTATGAAAATATTACAGATATATAATATAGATTCTAATATTTTGCTTTCTAGGTGGTTCCACTATCATTAATTTTCACTTTGATGATAGCTCTAAACAATCTATGTCTTAAATATGTTGGAGTGCCGTTCTATTTTATTGGGAGATCACTAACAACAGTGTTTAACGTAATATTCAGCTGGGTTCTTTTGAGGCAGGCCACTTCATTGAGATGTATGTTATGTTGTACTTTCATCATTTTAGGTTTTTACCTTGGTGTTGATCAGGAAAATTTGTTGGGTAAGTTGTTCAATTTACTTTCCGATTTTAATTTACATATTCCAATTTAATTGTAGGCTAGCTGATGCGAACCATTTTCATCAAGTGTTTAATAAAACGAATCTAGATATTTTTAATAGAAAATGTATTTGTGATTAAAATCTAATTTTTAGAAAATTTCATGAATTTTCAGTTCTTTGGAAAAATTCACTATACACATATGATTTTTTTCATTATAATTTATACTGAAAAATAAATTCTGTTTATTTTTTATACTGAGAGCTCAATAACTATGACTATTCCTATGTTTTTGCAGTGTAAGTAGGTGTGCTTATTTTCTGGTTGGATTGCAATCTGTTATGAAATTGTGAAATAAGCAATTTAATACAATATATACACTTCAATTTTATTTATGTTTATATTATAATGTGGTACCTGCAAATAATGAATTTGAATAAATATTAAGTCCTCCGAGTTGATTTACATATTTAATATTTATAAGTAGTTTTATTTAATCTCTTTAATTTTCACTTTTAGGTTCATTTTCTCTTATTGGAACAATTTATGGAGTGTTTGGATCTTTGATGCTATCACTCTATTCTATTTACACAAAAAAAGTATTACCAAATGTAAATCAAGAAGTTTGGCTGCTTTCATATTATAATAACGCTTATTCAATAATAATATTTATACCAGTTATAATAATCAATGGTGAACTTAATGTTCTGTGGGAGTATAACAACTTTCATAGTACCCATTTCTGGATACAAATGGTTGTTGGTGGTCTTTGCGGATTTGCTATTGGATATGTTACTTCATTACAAATTAAGGTAAATGTGATTTTGGTAATTTTACATAGGTGAATGTCTGAAATTGTCAAATAAAAAATATTAGATCATAATATTAAACTTAATGTGGTTGTCTATTCCAAAGGAAGGGAACTTAATAGTACATTTTAGTTGTTTAACGCGACCTCCTTAATCAGGCCCTATCTAAATTTAAAATCCTTTTAAAGCAGATGTCTACTATGTATAACCTCCTTGCCGAGTTTCTTCATTGTAAAACCTTCATTTCTTTTGATTTTATGTTAGGTGACCTTTTCTTTTTATATAATATATAGATACACCCAATCATAGGCAGGAATCAAACCCACAACCCAGAAGTGGAATGTCAGGTTCCTACCTACATATGTACATTTTTATAACACACTAGCTGTGCCTGCGACTTCGCCCGCGTAAAATAAGGTGTAAAAATAGATTCAATTTTAGCATGATGATAGCCTTCCTCTATGAATGGGCTATTTAACACTGCAAGAATTTTGAAATTTGACCAGTTCTTGAGATTAGCCTTTTCAAGCAAACAAACTCTTCAGCTTTATATATTAGTATAGATGACAACTTATGTGTCTTCATAGAGTAGGTAGACCCAAGTCCTGTTTTACCCTCATTGCTGATGAGTGGAATCTGGAGAGGAAAAGATGGAAATTAAAAATAGGCATGACTAGATTTTTCGTTCGTTTTGAGCTGTTGGACTACAGAAGTATTTCCACATTCCAAAAAGTTACCAAATATTCACTTAGTTTTGTTATTGCCTATAGCCACGACAGATAGACGAACATACGTCCGTGTGTCATATAGTCCAGTATATATTATTATTTATTTAATCTAAGCGGATTCGAAGGGGATAATGCTAGGAAGAAGAATTGCTTTAATTATTAAAGCTAGTTTTTTCAATTTTTTTTTTTAATTTTCTTTCTATGGAAGAAATAGGAAATTATTATTAGAATCAATAGTGTTATAGGTTCCGGTGTAGAGACGCATAATATAGATGAATGCGTATTGCGTTGAATGGACTTGAGGAAAAAAAGACAGGGAACCACCAGACCGTATAAGGCAGGCACACTCGTCAATTACATTTAACGATAGACGGGGACTTTAACAGACGTTCATTGTCTAGGACAGCGGTTCCCAACCCTGTTCACAAACTTAAGCATTTTAAAAAACTTAAATTTTGGACTGATAACTTCTTCAGGCACGATGGGCATTTTTTAAGATGGGAAAAAGCTATTTAATTCGCGCATCGTCACCGAACGCATTATGCATTTATGCATACTGTATATATTTACACTTTTTGGTTGAACAAAAACCGTGAAACTCGCGTCTTTGCACAGAACGCTTGCCTTTGACTTTGATGTCACTATTACTAACACATCTGAAAATTCGTTTTCACTTCTGATGGAGGGCTCGTTTTTTTTTATTAAATAAAGAACACCTTTGAGATGTATCTAATATTTGCGTTTCCCCTCGTGATAAGGTTGGGCTAAGTGGGTGCGACATTACCCCACCTGCGTGGTGCTTTGAACCGGGTACCTTGCGCATTCAGTCCATTCCTTCTACCGTTGAGCAATTGGGGCTCTTAATTATTTGTTTTACTTTATTATTCTCGTTTACCTTTTTAAAAATAGAACTAATAGCAATTGACAAAAACAGTTTTTAAATGCTTTTATTTAGTTTGACTTGTTTGTTTTTTGGGTCAAATCTTAGAAGCGAAATAAAAATCACTTCCTGGTGTTCAGTTAGGCTTAAATTTGGTACACTTACTTATCTTTAGTGACAATGTAATAAAATTGTGACATGGAGCTGATGATGGAGTGGAAAGCTAGCCATAGAAACTCCTTTATAAATCAACGTAACCGCAACGAATTTGGGCTCGTATGATTCTAATCGACGAGTACTTTCCCTTTAGATCTGATGATGGAACTGGAAGGTGGGCTTGGCAAGTTCGTCAAGGAAAATCACATAATTACATCAAATTTGGTTTCTTTTGATTCTTCTTCACGAGTACTTTGTTTTAAATTGTATCCAGTGTCTGATCATAGAGCTGAAAGCTGGCTATAGGATATAATATGACTTTTGATATATGTAAATTTTATTTTGCGTTTATTTTAATGCCACAAATTGATGGAGAGAATGGTGTGATGACTGGTACCTAGGATCTATCTAATTATTTTTTAGATTTTACTACTTACAGTAAGAGCATTTAATTTAGAAAGCCTTATTACCTATTTGATTAATATTAAATTGAAAATAGAAATAATAATTAATCTTTGTTTTCCTACAAGCAAACTTTGATAACTAAGCATAGGTCATGAGGCGCCGTTAATTGTGTGTAGTACTTGCTATATGTACAAAGTGAATAAAAAATCAATTAATACCCGGACAGTAAAAGGCTGGCATTCTCATGTCAATTAACACGCTGATGAGCGGAATAAAAAAAATCCCGATAACCAACACGACTGAACATCATATGTATATTTTATTGATGCTAGCTAGGTATTCCAAGGCACGATGACCTTAGACAAATGGCAGTGCAGTAATTCTATGCCATATGAGTATTTATTAGCCATTAAATGTTTTTGTTTTGACATAAAGAAAAAAAATACTCAGGACAAAATATGCCCGGTCGGATAGTAATTGATAAAAAACAGTGGACAAACTTGGCTATATATAACTTTGGGAACCGCTGGTTTTTGTCAAAGGAACGCTGAACCTATACGAGCGGAAGTGCAGATGTCCGGTGCCATATGCGTGGATGGCTTTGGGTTCAACGGCGCGACAAAACAACTCCGTGTACGGTGCTCTCAATGCCACTCAAAAAATTTTTGATACACGTGTCATATATCACGAAAGGGAAAAATCAAGGAAAAACAAGCGATTCGATGGAATATCGATTCTGGGGACGTGAGTCTCTCTTTTTATTATACAAACCTTGTCCTAACAATAACGAACACAACAAAAAAGAAATTATCCAATTTGGTGCAATCGCCACCCTGTATAAAAATCGTCTGTTTAGGCCTTTGTTATCCTACTCATCCTAAGCCACTGTACCAATTTGGATATTTTTTTTGTGTATATTCCAAGAAGTTTGCAAAGAAATTGGACCCAGTAGGGGGAGCTGCGTTGCCTGTGTCCGCTAACTTGTATATAGATCATAAATAATTGATAGAATTAGACAAGTCGTAGGATCATAGCTTAATCAATCGACTGAAATGGGGGACCCCATTTCAGTCGATGTCTAGATTAAGTAACTCTTGCCGCGTCCAGATGATGGATGGGTGACCGATACTGACACTATTTTTTAAAATATCTGACCTCTTCCGTGTTCCTGAGTGACTGAGTGACAATAATCGATTACGGGGATGAGGTCAAATGGTCATTGGTCATCTTAACTCGCGCAACAGCCACATCCTGCAATCTAAGCGTATCCCTGTAATAGACCGGGATAACGATATTCTTTCTAGCGCTATCCCGATCTAGTACCGGAATAACGCTAGGATTCTTTCTAGTGTTATCCCTATCTAGTATCGGGGTTCATCTTCTAGAAAAGACTGCAGGATTGTACACATAAAGCAATCAGAGATGAACCTTGAAAATAAACGCACAGCATTTTGCTTCATAAGCGTGTTCAAATAAAGTTTATAAAACCTTGATAGAAATAAATACTAGCAGCAATATAACTTAGTTTCAAATGTACACAGAACCAACCTTAGAAATAAAAGCACAGCATATTGCTACATATAACGTTCGAATAGAGATCACAATCCCTTGGCAGAATTAAACGCCTGCAGTAATAGATATTAGTGTGAAATGTACACAGAAAGTAATTGGAAACCAACATCCTCATTACATTCGTGTTTGAGTTGCCGACATCTTATAATAACTTTGCAATCTTCGGCATTACAAAGTTTCTCACAGGGGCTCATATTAAGGAAAATTCGGCAGTATTTTTGACAGAAGTTGAAAATAAACTTTTTAATGCCTTTCATAACGACGATGTTCTTAATTGGACTGGTTTTTAACATGCTTTCCTTTCATGAGATTCACGTGTATTTTAATTAAAAGTATCCAATTTTACCGAAACCGATGGCAATACCGGTTTTATAATTTTACCCTTATACTAAAACTTGCTCGCGACTTCATCCGTGTTAAATTAAGTTTGCAAGACCTTGTTTGCCCTATGACCTCCTTTATCTGGCCTCTTATCGAGTGTCTACTAATTTATAAACTATTTTCTTACCGAATTTTAACTTTGTAGGTCCCGCAGTTTCCGAGATTTCGTGATTACCTTTCGTTATATATATTGATCAGGACATCAATAAAGACTTTTTGCTGCTACCTGATTTTGATGATCCACATTAGAACTTTAACGACATCTTTTTTGTAGTTTTTGCTGTTGGCCCTATAATGAATGCCTTGACAGCTACAGCAGTAGTGGGTCGGGGAGGGAGACAGAGAGTCTCATCCCGGATAAAGACCTTTTTATTAGGATCTTGTCGAACGACGAACCGTGAGCATCTGAGTTCGCACTAACTTTAAACTATCTTTCTGGCAAATTTCATCTTTGTAGGGTCCGCAGTTTTCGAGATTTCTTGATAGGTGACCTTTCGTTATATATATTGATCGGAACATCAACAGAAAAAGACATTTTGCTTTTACAGGATTGTGATAATCCTTTCATAAGAACGTCAACAGCATCTGAGTTCGCAAATAACTCTAGTTTCTTATTAAAGCAATACATCACTTACTTACGGCGATGGATACATTTCAAACGAACCTATATATCACTTCAGTAATACTGTCAGATGTAGCGTACAATCACTCAATTACTTATGACATAAGAAGGAATTCTTATTTTTAGGAATGTAGCGAAAAAGCCTTTATAATTTCAAGTAAATATACAAGGAAAAGAGGATTTTATTCTCTTGTAATCTCTTACTTGTGTTACAAAACAATAACTCCTCTCATTTATAGATCATCATCATCATCATCATCATCGTCTTCTTCTTCTTGTTCCTCTTCATCTTCCTCTTCTTTTACCTAGCGTTATCTCGGTCTAGTACCAGAATCCGCTTAGATTGCAGAGATTCTACATGCCTGTAGAGCGAGTTAAGATGATTGATTACAGACGTTTATCTAACGTTATCCCCGGAATCCCCACAGTATTTACATTCTTAAGACTAATGTTACTCAGTGACATTAATCGAGGCTCACATTTTTAGTGTCTTCCGAAACACGGTGGGACCCGATTAATGTCACTTTGTGATATTAATCGTAAGGTTGTAGAGATCGTGGGGGTTCCGAGGATGACGTCAGACGGCAATCGGTCATCTTAACTCGTCCCACAGCCAAATCAGGGATAACGCTAGGCTAGGAAGGATATAGCCTATATTAAACACTGAAAGAATTTTCAAAACGGACTAGTAGTTCCTGAGATAAGCGTATTTAAGCAAACAAACAAACTAACTCTGCAGCTTCGCTTAATAGGTAGCAAAATATAAAAAAGCTGTTACTTGTAATGGAACACAAGTATTTCTTTAGTAAATATATCTTTTAAAAAAGATATCGTTTGCGAACTTAAAACAGATTCAAAATGACGTTTATTCTAATCCAGTGATTTTCAATATTTTTGTATACACGACCCCTTTACAGTTTGGAAAATTCCGGCGACCCCCTTGGATCAAGTTTAAAAGACTGTGACGACCCTTGGGCCATGGTTGAAAAAAATCTGTTTACCCCAACTTGCAATATGGTGGTAATTCAAGACTAGCAGTAACAAATTTAAACGTTTATGATTTTCTCTATTTATTCTTGCTTGCATTTAGCCTTTGGCTGTGATCACACGAGTCATGCTTCCCGAACCCCCTAAGGGTCACGACCCACATAACGAAAAACACTAGTTTAATCTATAAATTTTTGTACTTGCTTTATTTTCTCCACAAATTACTGTATGACCAAATGTACACATTCGTGTTTATTTTTTCTCAGAAAATTTGCAATAATCTGTATATAAAAAGCGAGACCTATCATGGAATTTCGAAAACCGCGGGTCATACACAAATGAAATTTGTCATGGAGATAGTTCATAGTTAGTTGGCAGCCGCTAAGAACGGATTTATCGATAAGGCCAGATTAAGGAAATATAAAGGCTCTCGCAAGTTTAAGAGGACGAAGTTGCGGGAAACAGCTAGTCCTTCATATAATCAAATATATTGCGCCATGTCTAAAAATTCCTATATCTCTATTTGGAGCGGGCCACAACGCACTGCGGTATCGTAGGTAAGATATAGCGCAGACAAGGCCCAACGGGGTGGAAGCCACAATGGTACGTTGATGAAGACGTTCCCGTCAAATTGCACCCTAGCTGGGGAGAAATTAATAAATACCCGGCAAACAGGTTACCGCAACGGTTATGTGCTTAGACGCTGATGGGGCCTTATTGGATTTGTGATGTGATGTATGAACATGTATGATTGAACAGAACTATCATATCCGTTTTACTTACAGTTAATCTAACAGAAATAGATTCAACGTAAAGAGGGTTGTAGAGAATGGAATATTTTTTTGCTCCCATTATTCATATAATTAAGAACTCCATCAGCCGTCCTCACTAAATAAGCAGCCTCGCGAGGTAGCCCCTGGAGGCAAATTTCTTGATCAGTCAGAATGTGCATCGCCCTAGGAAAATCCATGTTCTCCAAACAAAAAAGTTGCGTTTAGTTACACGGCTATAGGTTAGTTAAATCTTACCCAATCTTAAATTACCGCTAATAGTCTGCTTCTGAGCGTTAACAGCACAAGATATATTACGCAATAACAGTTCTACTTGAAGACTGACAGCCATTTTAAAGAGCAGGCAATTTGTAGTATGGGTCCTTGCACATGAAGTCTTCAAGAGTTGGAAGCTCTTAAACACCCACTGCTTTAAAACCATTCCAGAAAGGTAAGGTGAAGGAAGGGATTGTCCACGAATAGGGAATGGAAATAAGAAAACCTGGTGGGCAATGTGAGCCTTCATTAATGTTTATAAAGAAAAACAAGAATTTACAATAAACAGTTGCTTAAATTTACCATAATTCTATAGAAATATAATTCATCTATTCACATTAGCACTTTATGGATCAAGTTGACAAACTACGACAGGAGGTAATATTTTCAAAGCACGTGCGAGGGGCGTCTACAGGAACAATTAGGTGTCTTGTTTTGTTAGTACCGGAAAACGGACGCCGTAGATTACATAATGAAACGCATATGGTGGTGAAAAAAAAACAAATAAAATTAGGTCCATTCACATAAACTGGCTTCAAGGCACATTTCGTCGAAATTACCAGACTAACAGCCCCCTATTTTAGGAGATGAAATTTTATGAAAATACCTTTTTGTACTAGTACTTAATGAACTAGTTGAAATGTTCTCTTAAATTAATAATTATGTATTGGAAAGTCTGCCACGTGTTTCACTCGACAGTGATATTTTCAAATCACGTTTCGTATCACGTTGGTTCCGACGAGACAATTAATGCTACGCTTTGTTTTGAGATAACGATAGAAATTGTTAACTAAGCAACTTTACGTTTCCAGGATAAGACACATCTTCTTGTATAGGATTCGATTGCATTTCATTGTTCCCATATATGTCACTAGGCATTGCATTATCTTGAAGAGGGTTTTCAACATCGGGGCTTTGATTAATAAATGTATTGGCAAAGGTTTTCGTATTTCTTTTCCAAGGTAAAGTCAATTTAGGGGAAGATTTACTCATTTTTTCTCTTAAGCGTTCCAACTGTAAACAAACAAACCTGTGATTTTTTTTAAAGCGGCCTTCTCAAATAGCATATGACATTTACTTACAATTTTTTGGCGATCGATGGGCTTCAAGTTGAGGAACCAGCTAAAATCATGCATAAGTAGTTGTAAGTATCTTCTCATTTGTCATCTAGTAAATACAATATTTTACTGTCTTACCAAATTGCTACACTTAGAATGAATAAGTACGAGTTGTATTAATGATGGTGTTTTACATAAATTTACTATCTCAGTACTTTGAACATTGAATAATATCATACATAAAAATATCGCATGACTCTCATTGGAATATGTCGAAACTAAAATATTTTCTTAAATTTGTCGAAACACCAAACAATCCAAACTAATAATAAAAATAGACAATATAACGTAAGATTATTGACTATTGTATATTGACTATTGTAGAACACAAGATTGTTTCTTACCTTTGGTCTGCATAGGGATTTTCACCGTCAAAAATATTCATTCCTTTTTTTCTCTTTATATTTCTATGCCGTAAACTTTGCCTGCAAAATAACAAAGTAAGTGAAATTTAATGTTTCAATGAACAAAGATATTCAGTTATTGTTGTTACTTACTTTGCGTTGGAGCAGTTGCCATAGTAGTAATTGTTTGAGTTGCCCCCGTTGTAGTTAAAGACGCCGATGCTGTAACTACTTGGACCATTTTTTACACCAATAGTTTTAGTATCTGATGTAGTTGTAGCTGAAGCATCCATAGTAGAAATAGTAGAATCCATATTAGAAATAGTTCCGTAAACCGTAGTTGTAGTTGGAGTGTATTCATTTTTTTCTAAAATGTATATAAAAAAATCGTTACTGTATAGTAATATATAGAGCTGTTAACGTAAAGCCTCAATTGGTCAACGGTATAAATTATGGACTGAAATCCGCAAGGTACACGGTGCAAACCCCATCACCGTTGGGGTATTGTCGCACCCGCTCCTAATACAAGCTTTTAATTTAAGCTTAGTAGCAGGGAAAAATGGAATATTATAGATACCTAAAAAAGTATTCCTAATATTCTTTAAAAAAAGTTTTTAAAATTATCGTTATGCGATTCCATAGAAATAGCTATTAAGCTAGCAGTTCGCTAGCGACACTCCTGTGTCTCCTGACCGCGAAACTTACTGGTCACATGGCTATGTACATTTTACTTACTTTACGATAAACTCATATAATAAATTTCGTAATTAAAAACTAAACACTTTATGGAAAATACCTGATACAATTTTAATTAAGTTTGGTAATACATATAAATATTGTAATTTAATGTATCTAATATCTCATTGGAATCTAATTTATTTACTGTTTATGTTTAATTTGAAATTGTAAGAATTAATTTAATTTGCGCTATTTGTTAACTTATCTTGTATTGCATGAAGTGTTCGCTTTAATATGTTTGTGCGTACACGCTATATTATTTTATTCTATTTTATTTTGTACTCAATAAACACTAGTGAACCAATAAATATAAAATAAAAATATATACATATGAACGCCAATTCGCGAACGAGACACCAGATAGGAGAGAGCATTCGAGCGTCGCGGTCTCCTTTCTCAGTCTCCTGTCTCGGTCTGGCTCGCGAAATTATGTAAGAACTAAGTCATAAGGAATATGTATATTATTAAAACATATGCATACACTTTTTAAATCAGGTTTTTTTTATATATGTGACAATGTTACTAGCACATAGACGGGCGAATTGCGGACGTTTAAGCGGTATTACAAATGGAACTCATACTCGCGAGTCAGGAACAATACAATGACAATATTTTTAAGTCAACAAAATTTATCGAGGCAAACGCTAGTGCTATTAACCCGTCATTAGCAACGCAATTGAAAGGAAATATGACATTTTACTGGCAATTATTATTTTTTAAATAACACTCTAAATAGTAAATAACAAAAATTAGATTTCTTCTTCTTGTCGTGTCTATGGCGCATAAAACAGTTCCGTCCCAAAACTAAGCTATGAACAGCATCCTCTGTGGTTCACATTAGGTCCTCCAGCATTCAGGTGGCAGGGCAGAAAGGACGCGATAAAAGATGCTCCATTTTCTAGGGAGCCGCACCACACAAACACCCCAAATGTAGGCATAATTGTAGTTCATATAGAGGAAGGTGTGCAAATGCTGATATTTTTTTAATGTAGTATTAATATATTAAAATAAATCCACACGCACACCAATGCCAGATAATTTATAACATTTACACACACATGTATTGGATGAAGTCAAAGCGTAATCGTGACAACCGTATTTATATTTACTGTTTTATTAAATTTTATATTTCCGCGAGTAGAATAATATACGTTGTAAGCACAAAGAAATGGTTTTGGGCGGATTTCGACCAGACAGCGATCTCTGTGTAGTAAATTTTAATCTATAAATCTATATATTAACACGCGAATGATCATATGGTACCCAAATTGAAAGATTTGTGGCCAAATGTCAACTTCAGTATACACAATTACTTTAATGGTAACCCATTGAACTCTATTGCAACCTGTAGACAGGGCCGGCCTTACCATAGGGTGAACGGAGGGGCCGCTCCAGGCGACGAGTCCCAGGGGGAGCCTTAGCTAGGGCCATCTCTTAATATGCAACAATTTAAATATATTTTATGCAAAAAATATAGACTAGGCTGTAGTGTATACATAGAGGAGGGTAGTTGTTCATGAGAGTATAAATACAGAGACAATCGGGTAAGCGAGGCAGTTGTGTTACGATCGTTGACTCGGTAACAACTATCTAAGTACATTGTGATCAGTTTGAGTACTACACGCGCATTAATACGTCACCAATTTGGTAATTTATAATTACAGTAAATATTTATTAATATTTACGTAGCATTAGTGGATACTACAGTAACAACAACGAAATATAAAAACATTTGATAATCTGATTAAAAATAAACAAATATCATGTTTGTCTTAATTGAATGTTTGTACAAGCATGTTTTTGTAATCGCTAGTCTCCTTTATCTTGGCTGTGGTCATTGTTATTTATAATGAGATCTAAAATGTAGGCGTTTAGTTTGCGTGAGATCTAGAATGAATCGTTGCTGCCCATTTTGGGGAAGTATCGGTTATTAATTGGTAATTAAAATGGTATAACATGCGGTATAATTTAACAAGAAGTTTGAACATCAGGATTGTTGGCTTTCCAACACAGTTTGTTATGATAAAGGATCTACGATTATTACTTTCATGTAACTCTATAAGCAGTAATAGCTTTTTGATGGGAATAAACTACTGGCTTCAGATGCTTCCTTATTGACTAAAGCGTAGGTCGCATTCTTATCTGCCAAAGATTTTTTTTTTCTAGGATATTAGTATCTGTAACGCCTCCTAGTGAGCAAGCCAATGTGACGCCATCTAGGGTGACAAGCTCTTAGCGTGTGCCGAGCCAGCCAAGCCAAGGCAATGCCAAGGTAGCCATGCCAGGCTTGCCTGCCTTACAAAAACCTTGCCAGCCTTGCCCAACCTATTTAATAAATTTATATTAATATTATATTAATAATTCAATAATTTGTATAAGAAGTTAAGTTGAAGCTCTGCTAGATTTTTGTGAAATATCTATTAGTGTTAAATAAAATTGTTGTGTTAAAATGTGAAATAAAAATAATTACACGTGTGACATCTTTTCTATAGAAATCGATAGACTGCTCGTTTGCCCCTTGTAACATAAAAAAAACATTGCTTATAAACATATCAAAACTAAAAACAAGGCAGTCAAAGAAGTTACTTTAGACTCAGCGCCACTATTATTAAGTCTACTTACATATTTAGATAGATGGTCTACCTAACTACCCTTAAGTATCCAATTTACGGCATTATCGTGTCAGAATCAGAAGAAGCTAGATTTGAAAGCTATGCAACAACGGCCATTAATTTTCTCTGATATCCAGATTAGCTACCATAATACCGGAGCCAGACATAGTTTAAAGTGTTTGTACATTTTTATCCTTGAAGTCTACAAAGTTCTACAAAACTTTGTGCAGCTAAAGTCCCCGGCCACACTACATGTTCATTGAAATGATCATTCGAGTGAATCTATATCTGGCTCAGGCATAAGAATCATCTACACATAAATAAGGGGTGATTTTTTAAGCGTTTGGTTTTTTATTTAAAAAAAAAAAACAGGAAAATTGGAAAAAGTCAAAAAAAAATTAATGTCGATTATAAATCTGTCCTTGCCATTTACTGTTTAAAGATTATTTCACGTAAATGTTGCTAACGGCTAAGTTTTATTTCATTCATACGGGAAATCCAATTTTGAGTAACTTTTTTGAGCAAATTGTCTGTTATCTCACCGATAACATGTGTGACGGTGCCTTTTAGTGCTTATATCGCGGCTAGTTTATTGGCATAAACAAGATATGTGAGGTTCCCGAACAAAGAAAATTATATATTTCTACCTGACACTTCACGTCTATCTTATGTGAGAGAGAGGTACTGGTGCCTGGACGCGCCGACCCAATTCGGATGCAGACCAAAAATACTGCAAGCGTGGCGCTACCTCTACATTAAGAATATTGCAAACAACAATAAACATAACCCTGTATAACTCCCGTGTATAATTTTGTTTAAAGTCCAAGAAAATAAATAGTGCTGTCCACTCCATCTTATAAATAACTACAACTGAACATACTTTTCAGCGTCTGGTATTATTTATTAAGACAATATACATAACAGTTAATGCAATTAATTAATCGATTTAATATCGATAACGCCGTATCGAATCGTGTTGATTATCTATGCAACCGTTGCGTAACTATGAGCTTGGTGTAACTTTTACCGTTTTCTATGTAATCTTGCAAAATTTGTTTATAAAATGATCACCTGTTGAGGTCGTAGTGGCTTATCAATTAAAACTTACTAAGGACTATGTATTACATTTACTAAAGACTTCTATCTTCTATCTTCTTAATAAATTCTTCTTATCTTAATATACATAAATTACACGTGATATTGTTTGTCCCCAATTGGCTTCTAAACTACTTAACCGATTTTAATCAAATTTTCACAACGTCTGCAGTTTGATGCAACTTGAAAGATAGAATAGCTTACATCTCATTTTATTATCGCAAATAAATAATATATGCACACGCATAACTTCCGAACGACTGTACCAAATTGGATAAATTTTTTTTGTTTTATTCGTTATTGTAATATTTATTGGTTTGTATAATAAAAAAGGAAGGGCAAAGTGAAAGCAAAATGGATCGGAAACGGAACGGGGACGGAAACGGGGAATAATGTTATAGGATAATAGATATAGTAAACGTTCGGACAGGACATCTGCCGGATAAGCTAGTACAACTATAGATTCTAAAATAAATACATAAACTTTTAATTAAATAGCTATAGACTTATATACATATTAATATTTGTGTCTATACCACAGATCTACAGACACCACAGACTATTTCTATGATCTGAGATCTATACCAATACTTTACTATTATTAACACTTAAGGGGTTAAGGTATAACAGTCGTTTTCATATAACGAAAAATGTGCATAAATCTATATATACATAAAAGCGAAAGATCACCTAAAATGAAATCTCGAAATTCGCAGGACGTAAAAAGATGAACTTTGGCAAGGAAATTGCTGAGTTGGTATTTAACGGATTTTTTTATAGGACTTGATTAAAAAGGTCTAAGAGCAAGTTTAATTTAATATTGTTATATATATTAGCAAAAACCAATAGAGTTTTTTATTCTACAAGGCTTATATGGCACATTTTCGAATTTCGAAAACGTTAGATGTTTCTAGAAGAAACCATTCC